>CM048744.1:581669218-582266718 GCA_026315105.1 Locusta migratoria | reverse complement strand
TATATTTTTTAAATGGAACAATAGATTTTCTATCGTGCATTGGATTCGTTGAAACCAGCTGCGTCCAAATCAATTTAAACTACATTCCTATTACTATTAGTTTGGGAGCTACAACCCTTCAAAGTTCCGGGGACGGAGGCTGCGATAGCGTGGCTAACTGGCCGAGTGGCTATCCCATGGGGCACGGCCCACTGTCTCATGACCACCAGCCAGTCAATTAGGCTGTCGTAGCCTCCGCCCCCTAAACTTTGAAGGGTTGTAGCTTCCAAACTGTGATAGGAATGTAGTTTAAATTGATTTGGACGCAGCTGGTTTCAACGAATCCAATGCACGATAGAAAAAAACTATTGTTCCATTTAAAAAATTATATCTTTGTGGTGTAGCTCTTTGGGAAATGATACAATAAACTATGTTCATAGCTCCGCAGAAAGTGTAACATTTCTTGTGTTGACCTACCGCGTTAAAATTTCCTGTCGCCTATTATTTTATAAGTTAGAGGCAAACACAGTGAAACACACACACACACACACACACACACACACACACACGCCGGCCGCGGTGGCCGAGGAGACTGAGGCGTTCCAGTCACGGTCTGCACGGCCACTACGGTTGGTGGTTCGAATCCCCCCTCGGCCATGGATATTTGTGCCGTCCTAGTTCGTAAGTAGTTCATAAGTAGTTTGTGAGTTTAGGGACTGGTGACCCCGTAGTTAAGTCCCATAAACTATACAAACATTGAACATTGAACACACACAAACACACACAATTATATATTAATTACAAAAAAAAAAAAAAATAATAATAATAATAAAAAAAGTTGCATGCAGTGAGATTCGAGCCGGCGACCTTCGGAGTACCAACCCGAGCGCTTACCGCTACATCACGCCTCTGTACAATATTACTAATAGTAGAGGTCGTAGAGAGTATTTTACCACAACCGCTTTTTTTTAATTGTCGATTTTCACGACAACGGCTGAGAAGTGCATCTTGGTGCTTTGCCAAATTACACCTCTGGCCATGAGCTTTCATTATGCGCAGTCTGAATCGAATCTGACTTTGACAATTGGCGGCCTCCGCTTGTTAGTCGCACAGTTGGACAAACATTTGAGGACCAGGCGAGACGAGGTGCGCTTGGAAGCGGCGCTGTCCTTGGCCGGCTCACCTGAGCCTCCGCCTAGCCAGCGATGGGCCGCGCCGCGCCGGCGCTGTTGCCGCTTCCAGCGGCAGCGGATGTGACGTCACAGGTCGCCGGCCTGCACAGTGTTCGCCACGCGTGTTTATCGCCATCAGTCCTAGACTGCTGCGGTCAGCCAGGTAGCAGCTTACGCCTTCCAAGTCTCGCTTATCCTGAGCGCAGTAACAGGGGAAACAGATATACGACACTCCGATACAGCATCTTGCTTGGGTGACGACGCGACGTAATAGAGACTTGCTTTTTGTTCGATCGGCGTTTACTTGTAATGATATGCCCGGCTATGTACATACATACGTCACCGTGTGTGGCGGAGGGTACCATTCTCACTTCCTCCTTTTACCGGAAAAAAAGTTTGTAATTTGTAATCCTATGGAACCAAACTACGTTGGTCACCAGTGCCTAGTCTTACAAACTACTTTAACAAAATACAGAAAACAGTCTTGATCGCAGAGATTGATACTTTTAATTAACCAGTTTCAACCTGATGTAGGTCATCTTCAGAATTATACACAGTCCATGTGGCCAGTGCTGTGTTCGGCTGGGCTGGTAGGTAGTGACCTACTGGCAGCAGAACAGCCCAGGACAGCCCAGCCCAGCCGAACACAGCACTGGCCACATGGACTGTGTATAATTCTGAAGATGACCTACATCAGGTTGAAACTGGTTAATTAAAACTATCAATCTCTGCGATCAACACTGTTTTCTATATATTGTTCATATCAAATAGATCGCTGTTTTTCGTCTCCTATGATAATGTTGTCAAAATTAAAAACTACTTTAAGTTACACGAATCTAAGGACAACACACACATTCATGCCCGAGGGAGGATTCGAACCTCCGACGCGGGAGGCCTCGCGGTCCGTAACGTGGCGTTCCAAACCGTTAGGCTACTCCCGCGCGACTTCTTGGTCCAGTTTCATATCACTAACCGTGTAGTTTCTTATCTCTCTAATGTTATTCTCATTCTCGTTTCTCGGCATAAACACAGGAGAAAGCACTGTTTTTGATGACTCTTCTACAAATGAAGCCTCTCGGAACTTCGTAATACAGAAGACCTCTCTTGTTTTCTACTGGAGTTTGCCAGTCACTTCCGTGACGCTTTCGCGCTCATTAAATAAATATGTAACGATCCTAGCTGCTCTGCTTTGGATATGGATATGACACGAGTGAGATTCAAATATTGGTCGAACGAATTTTTTATAAGCTACTTCCTCGGGATTTTTCCAATCAATCTGTCTGGCTTCTGCCTTACCCACAAATAATTTTATGTAACGAACTGCTTTCAGCGATTGTTCTGCAGTTTTGTGGTCACACCGGGTGATCAAAAAGTCAGTATAAATTTGAAAACTTAATAAATCACGGAATAATGTAGATAGAGAGGTAAAAATTGACACACATGCTTGGAATGACAGGGAGTTTTATTAGAAAAAAAAAGTTCAAAATATGTCCGACATATGGCGCTTCATGTGATCAGAAAAGCAATAACATAACATATTAAGAAAAAGCAAAGATGATGTTCTTTACAGGAAATGCTCAATATGTTCACCATCATTCCTCAACAATAGCTGTAGTCGAGGAATAATGTTGTGAACAGCACTGTAAAGCATGTCCGGAGTTATGGTGAGGCATTGGCATTGGCGTCATTGTCTTTCAGCATCCCTAGAGATGACCAATAATCGTACGGACTGAGGTCTGGGGACCTGGGAGGCCAAGCATGACGAAAGTGGCGGCTGAGCACACGATCATCACCAAACGACGCACGCAAGAGATCTTTCACGCGTCTAGCTATACTTTTTTTTGTGCTAATAAAACCCCATGTCATTCCAAGCATGTGTGTCAATTTTTACCTCTCTATCTACATTATTCCGTGATTTATTAAGTTTTCAAATTTATACTGACTTTTTGATCACTTGGTACATTAAAGATTATTCATCTTATCTATTCGGATTACAGTTGTTTATGTTTTGAGTCAAGTCTCACTTCCTGCAGCAAGCGTCGATACCTGTAGATCCTTCTGCGTTTTGGTAGAATTTTTCAGTATTCGGAGTTTTCGATACGCTGCAGTATCATCCGCATAAAGCGACATTGAGCTTCCGATGTTATCTACTTGGTCATTTACTTAGATTACTAGATGAAAACCCAGATCGCCCGGGTACTTATTTATTGCATAGTCCATCTCTCCTTCACTTGTCTCTATCTGCCTTCGCTTTCCTTCTCTGTTCATACCCTGCTACCCCTCTCTCTGCCCATCCTCACTTCCACTTTTTCTGCCAATAACCTCCTCGTCTCTCTGTCGAACTCTTCCTCCACCACCTCAGTCCACTGTCTTCCTCTCTTAACTTTCATAGTGGTCAGTGAATGGTGCCTATTCCATGGTACCATCTGCCATGCACCGTATGAAATCTTAGGTACACAATGATGCTCCTGTTGTATTCAAGGTTAAGCGTGGAAAATTACATCAAGATCTGAATAAAATCGTGAATTCTGTTCAAAGGTAAAGTACTCCGCCATGCATCATACAAAATTTTACACAGCCAGTGACATTCACATTCGTCTCGTTTTGAACTCAAGTGTGCAAAGTTTCATCACAATCGGATAAATAATACGGCAGCTCGTAAAATACGAACAAACATAGAAACAATCATTTTTATATATTAAATTAATCGAGACGAATCGTATCCTATCTTTTAAATTGGACTAAATCGCACAGGGTAAAATTTCATGTAGGTTAATTGAGTAGTTTCGGAGCTCATCGCGGACAAACGTTGTGAGACGGGATGTTTATATACAAAACATTAAAAGCAACGGTTCCACAATACGCGACTAGCGCACGCCAAGTTTCACTTGCACATGGGAAGACCTTTCTCCATTCAGAATGACGTCCTGTATTCCGTTACTTAGAAGCTCTCTAATCTAATCACACAGTTGGTCTTATTTAGTTCATAATGGTGGGTATGCGGAATCATATCAAATGCCTTGTGGAAATCAGGATACACGACATCTACCTGGGAACCCGTATTTACTGCTTTCTGGATGTTGTGGACGAATAGCACTATCTGGGTTTCAGACGATTGTTGCTTTTGGAAACTTAGTTGATTTCTACAGAGGAAACCTCTCGTGTCCAGAAGTGTCATAAGACACGAGCACGAGAAGTTCCACAATACTATCACAGTTTATGCATGGGTTCGATGACGTGCGTTTTTTTTTTTTTTTTTTTTTTTTTCTCCTCCTTTCAAGCTGTACACATTCGTCTCGAGACCTATGGTACGCTGCTGGAAGTTCCTTCCCCCCTCTTCTGCACAGTACCGTAAATCCCTAGAGAAGACAAGCATTCCTAATGGCTGGAAAAAAGCGTCGGTATGTCCCGAAGAAGGGTCTCGAGATACGAAAGTTACCAGGAAACAAAAACGCAGATAATATTTTAGAAACTTTGTATTGAATTGAATGTTTAAAATATAACTTTTCTTCATGAATACCGTCTTTATTAATTTTACGCAAGGTGGTCACCATGTTGAGCTTGTTCCATATTAAAATGTCGGCTCAGCCACCTTCACAATGCTAAATCATTGGAATTGACACGTTCCATTGTAATTATTCTACAACATTTCAATGAAAGCGATGCTACTGCCCTTGTAGCCCCCCCCCCCTTGTAAATTTATGTACTTTTCTTTCACGGGTGGCAAGGAGGAGGTGACTATGGACTCCGATCGGAAAGGATGACCATGGCGTTCTTCTGCCATTGACTGTCCATCAGTAAGAGGTCAGAAAAATGGAGAGGCCGTCCGTCACAGTATGGTGCTGATGTAGCTTCTGGATCTGGATTTTGAATGCACGGACCAATTATTCCACTAGACCATTTGAAGATGGATGGAATAGTGTGATATGGATCAGGGTAAACCCGTTAGCCTGATAGAAAGCTTCAAAATCCTTAGGGGTCAATATATCAGAGGCTGATTCTGTCAGCCCTTCGAGCGCGAAGATCCTACCCAAAGCCTGCATGGTGGTAGCTGATGTGGTGGATGGAAGTCATGTGAGATACAAAAGGAAACCCCGCAACGCCGTAAACCACTATGAGCCATGAACCGCCAGAGAAGGCCTTGCAGAAAGTAGATTATGGGAAGTAATGCGCACTGCATGTTTACTTTGACATGTTGTACATTCTTATTGAATCCATTATTAATACGGAATCTGGTCTGCGTCTGGTATAGACATGTGAAATTAAACAGAACCAGCGGCTGTATATTTAGTAATTAATTCAATCAGCAACCAGTTTCGGCTTCAAATTGAAGCCATCCTCAGGCACCTAAACCAAACTGAAGTTTCATACCCTTATCTCATACTATTAGAAGCCCTTTTTACACACTCCCTCCGCCGGCCGCGGTGGCCGAGGAGACTGAGGCGCTCCAGTCACAATCTGCACGGTCACTACGGTCGGGGGTTCGAATCCCCCCTCGGGCATGGATATTTGTGCCGTCCTTAGTCTTAGCTAGTTCATAAGTAGTTTGTAAGCTTAGGGACTGATAATCCCGTAGTTAAGTCCCATAAGTTCTACAAACAAATGAACACAATCCCTCCACCTGCCCAAACAGGATGTTACACATACAGATACCAAAAAATCAACGACAGCTGCATTAATCCCCTTCCACTACTTACGCTAGTGTGCAAAGCACCTGGTGAGAACCTTGCCCAAAAACTGATGCACCTGCTGTTGGAATTATTACTCAAGTGTTATAGTTGACTCCCTGAATGAGCGGTTCTTCCTGAAGGATGGACAAACAAAAACAAACACTTCTGATCTGTGGAAAACAACTATGAACAGTGAAACAGTGACAGTGAAAGTAGTGAGAAAACGACACAGCATGAACAACCGACGGTATTGCATCAAACAGACCGGCATTCCATGATGTGAAGAGAAAAGAAGACAAAATTTCCGGAAGTACCAAACATTAGGCCTACTTTTCAGGGTCCATTTAAGAACTGTTTTCGATCTAAACACAAAACAAACTGTAGATTTCTATTACTACAGACCACTGAAGATGTTTTACATTCAATAAAACGAAACGCGTCTGGTGAGAAAAAATCGCATTTTTATTGTAGTTGCAAAGACGGAAAATCACTGATATTGATAATAACTAAAAGGTGTGTTGGCAAGTAATAGTTCTTTGCAAGCTTCGTCCAGTAGTAGTAACAGAAACACGGCCTCCAGAGAGTCAGAACACAATTTCTTCCAATTTTGGGAGTTTACAACCTTGAAATCATCATAGATTTGTAACGACACATTCGGCTTCAGCTGTTAGGCACCCATCAGCTGCAGTGCCGGATTAAGCAAGTGTGGGGCCCGTAGCAAAATCTGACAAAGGGCCCTTTGCTTGTTTAGGACTTTAGGTCATATGGTTTAGGATATAAAATAAAACAAGATTATTACAAATAAACTTTTCTCGATTTAATTTCGGAAAATTTAGAAATAATACATGTTACATCAATTTCTCTGAGCAAATCGTATACAATGTTCATTATACGTAGGTCATTTAGACCAGTGGCGGATCCAGGGGGGTGGCTAAGGGGCTGAAGCCCCCCTCAAAGTACGTTGCTTTTAGTGTTTCCCTTGGTAATTCCCATCCTCGACTGGGTCTAGCCCCCTGCAAAAGTACCTTGCTTTTAACTCAACTGGGTCAAGCCCCTCCCAAATCAAAGTCCTGAATCCGCCACTGATTTAGACGTTCCTGTCCCATCGTATTTTTTAATTCATTTTTAATACGCTTTAACGTTGAAAAAGAACGTTCTCCACTGCAATTGGTGATCATTAAAGATAAGTAAATGCGTAAGGCTATTTTTACATTTGGAAAACACGATGCTAATGATTTCTCCTTTAACAGTTTGTAATATATTGTTTAAACTTTTTGGGGTATATATGAATGGACAAGTACCGTACCTTATGCTACAGTGGTTCCCTCTTTTCAGTCAATAACTTTGAAATGACTATATAAAATCGATGTCACTCACTTCGTAAAATAAGTTGACGTTTGGCCTCCAAGCACCGACTGTTAGATTTCGGTACCTCTCGGGACTTGTCTCGAATGCCCTTTTTTAATCGCTGTCGCGTCAACACTCCTGCGCTTTCACAAGGCCTCGTAACGCGGCGGCAGCGGCCAGTGTTCCACAGTGCAAACAAATGGGGCGTCCACACACGCCAGCGCGGCCATCTGTGCACGAGCGGCTGTTACCTTTCACACGTGGCGTTTCGGTAGCGTATCAGCCGTTCCCACAGCACCGTCAGTATCGATACCGCTATTTGGGACTCAAGATGCAGCGAATCCAGCAACAGGCTTGCATGAACTAAATGTCACTGAGAAGCTATTGCTGGCCATCGAGCTAGCTCCGACACAACAATTACCCTGTTCTTCATCGTGACGCCAGAAACATTATTAAGCAGTTGGCAGAATTTTGAGAACTTAACCAAATGGTGAGATAATTCACCTGTTTCACAAGTCTACTTGCAGGAAATAAATGCTATACTTGAAATAACAGGAAAAAAAAAAAAAAAAAAAAAAAAAGAAACAGCCGACAAGAGTATTCGCGCCCAGGCGCGGGGCCCCCAAATGCGCGGGGCCCGTAGCATTTGCTAAGTCCTGCTACGTGGCTAATCCGGCACTGCTCAGCTGTTAGGCACAGGGGATGTTTTTGCTAGTTCTCTTCAGTGCTCAGTGATCTCAATAAGTGTTTTTGCTAGTTCTCTTCAGTGCTGTGTCTTACATTTCTGGCATTCTTATTTATCGCAAATAATATCCTATCAGCACATTTATTTGTGTGGTCAGCGCGGCTGATGGCCGTGTGGAGAACCTGGGTTCGATTCGCGGTTTTTTTCACGAGGGTCGACTTGAACAGTGTACACAGTCTCGTAAGGCTAACTACGAAGTTACTTGACTGATTAGTGGCGGTTCCAAGTCCAGGAAACTCGACCACGGCCAGGAGTACGTTGAGCTGACTACATGCCCTTCCATGCCACGCCAATGACGCCATTGTATGAGGATGACATGGCGTTCAGTCGGGCTCGATTGCCCCATTTAGGGCTAGAAAGAGGAACTTTTCTTACTTTATGAGCAATAGCAGAACAGAGCTCCATCAACGCAAATCCTTACCAATCTTCGATACGATTCCCCTGAATGTCAAACAGATCTCTGATTCGGTACAACAACGGTTAAAACTCTGCAGAGACGGAGTTGAACATGCTGTCCAGATGACTGCATACTAGCTTCCTTCAGTGGAATGGCAAAAAATTGTAGCTGTGTATTTTGTGCAGGCAGTGCGTGTTGGTGTATTGAATTGATTATGGTCGCCTGAGTCCAATCACAAAGAAAACCTTCACTTTTAACATGAAATGAATGGAAGGCATTCACGTAATATTATGAAGGACACACACATCATACGATCTTCCAGAATAAGGAGTCACAATAAAACTATAATAAATCACTGACGTTACTGGGCAGTTTGCATTTTGTTGAACAACAGTACCATTATTATAAGTCTGGTAGTAGGTTAAACTACACGGGAATGGGAAAAAATGTTCAAATTTTTGTACATCTATGAGACTTATCAACTGTGGTTAACAGTACCTAGGCTTATACACCACCATCATGAAACACAGACTTGCCGAGGCACGCAGCCTCAGCGATACAGATAGCCGTACCGTAGGTGCAACCACAGCAGAGGGGTATCTGTGGAGAGGCCAGACAAACGTGTGGTGCCTGAAGAGGGGCAGCAGCCTTTTCAGTAGTTGCAGGGGCAACAGTCTGGATGATTTACTGAGCTGGTCTTGTAACATCAGCTAACATCGCTTTGCCTTGCAGTTACTGCGTGTTCCCCTCTCCCCTAGAGCATGAGTGTTTGTGTTGTCCTTAGGTTTATTTACCTTGGTTTAAGTAGTTTGTAAGCTTTCTAACCCTTAATCGGGTAGGTAAGTTAGAAAATTTGAAAAGAGGAATGGATAGGTTTTCAGTTAGATACGGTGGGGTTTAGTGAAGTTCGTTGGCAGGAAGAACACGATATTTGGTCAGGTGAGTATAAATATAAAATCAAGTAATGAATAAGAAAATAAAAATGTGGGTAAGCTACTATGAACAGAATAGTGAACGCATTATGTAGCAAAGATAGACACGAAGTCAACACAGACCACAGTAGTAGAAGTTTATATGCCAACTAGCTCTGCCGATGATGAAGAGATCAAAGAAATGTATGAGGAGATAGAAAAATTTTTCAGACCGTTAAATGAGAAGAAAACTTAATTGTGATGGGGAAGTGGAACTCGGTAGTAGGAAAGAACACTTGGTTTAATCGTCATGAAAGAAGGTAAGCCGCGGAGGAGTGGCCGAGCGATCTAAGGCGCCTCGCTACGGAGCGAGTCGGAGGTTCGAGCCCTCCCTGCAGCATGGGTGTGTGTTGTCCTTAGGTTAGTTTACCTTCGTTTAATTAGTTTGTAAGCTACAGACTGATGAACACGTAGTTTGGTCCGGTAGATTTTTTTATTTTTTATTTTTATTTTTATTTATTTATTTTTTATTTATTTATTTTTTTTTTTATCATGGTAATATACATGTAAGAGACCAGCAGACACTAGGAGGTACCAAACTGACTTTTTAATGGTAAGGCAAAGTTTTAGAAACTAGGTTTTAAAATATAAGACATATCCAGGGGTAGATATTGACTCTGACCATAACTTATTGGTTATGAACTGTAGATTAAATTAAGGAGATGGAATCTGGACAAATTGAAGGAACCACAGGTGGTTGAGAGTTTCAGAGGGAGCATAGGCAATGATTGCCTAAAATGGGGGAAAGTAATACAGTAGAAGAATAATGGGTATCTCTGAGAGAGTAAAAGCCGCAGACGATCATATAGGCCGAAGAACAAGGCCTAATACAAATCCTTGGATAACACAGGAGATATTAAACTTAATGGACGGAAGGATAAAATATAAACATGTATGAAAAGGGTGTACAAAGGTCTGAAACATGAGGTTCACATGAAGTGCAGACTGGTAGCAGGAGTGGCTTGAGGAGAAATGCAAGACTGTAGAAAAATGTATAACTAGGGGGAAGATAGATACCGCCTACAGGAAAATAAAAGATACATTCGGAGATAAGAAAACCAGCGGTATGAGTATCAAGAACTCAGATGTAAAACCAGTACTAAGCAGAAAAGGGAAAGGTGAAAGATGGATTATATAGTAGGCCTGTACAAAGGAAATAAACTTGAAGGCAGTATTCTAGAAGTGGAAGATGAAGTAGAGAAAGAGGAGATACTATACTGCGAGAAGAATGTGACAGGGCACTAAAAGACTTGAGTAGAAACACGTCCGCTGGAATAGATGATGTCCCGTCTGAACTATTATCGTTAGGAGAGCCAGTCATCAACCAATTGTTCCACCTGGTATGCAAAATGTATGAGAAAAGGGAAATAGCCTCATACTTCAAGAAGAAGATAGTGATTCCAATTCCTAAGAAATGTGAAAATTACAGAACTATCATTTCAGTAAGTCATGGATGCAAACTACTAACTCGAATTATTTACAGACGAATGTTAAAACTGGTGTAAACCGACCTTGGGGAACATGAATTTGAATTTAGGAGAAATGTAGGAACACGCGAGGCAATACTCACATTACGACTTACCTCAGATTAAGGAAAGGGAATCCTTCGTTTTAACATTTGTGGATGTGGAGAAAGATTTTGACAATGTTGACTAGAATACACTTCTCTGATTTTGAAAGTAGCTGGGGTAAAATATAGGGAGCGAAAATTTATATTCAACTTGTACAAACACCATACAGTAGTTATTAGAGTCGAAGGTCATGAAAGGGTCGCAGTGGTTGGAAAGGGAGTAAGACAGGATGGTAGCCTTTACCCAATGTTGTTCAGTCCATACATTGAGCAAGCTGTGAAGGAATGGAAGGAGAAATTTGGACAGGGTTTGCTGGCGACATAATAATTCTATCAGAGACAGCAAAAGACCTGGAAGAGCAATAAAACGGAATGGACAGTGTCTTGAAATGAAGGTATAAGTTGAATATTAACAAAACACAGGTAATGGAAGGTGTTGACAGAAAATCAGTCGATACTGAAGGAATTAGATTAGGTGATGAGACAAGAAAAGTAATAGATGAGTTTTGTTATTTAGGTAGCAAGATAACTTCTGATGGCCGAAGTAAAGAAGATATAAATGAAGAATGGCTGTGGAAAGAAAAGCGTTTCTGAAGGAGCGATATTTGTTGACATCCAATATTAGTGTAAATGTTAGGAAGTCCTTTCTGAAGGCATTTGTGTGGAGTGTAGTACTGTATGGGAGTAAAACGTAGACGATATGGAATTCAGACAAAAAGACGGTAGAATCTTTCAAATTGTGGTGCTACAGACTATTGGTGGGTAGATGACGTAACTAATGAGGTGGTGTTCTACAGAATTTGGGAGAAAATGAGTTTCTGACATAGCCAGACTAAGAGAATGGATAGGTTGGCGGGACACATTCTTAGACATCAAGGCATCGTCAACTTAGCATTAGAAGGAAGTGAGTGGGGTAAAAATCATAGAGGGAGACGAACGTATGGGTACGGCAAACAGATTCAAAAAGATGTAAGTTGCCTTTCTTACTCTCAGATGAAGAGGCTTGCACTAGACAGGGTAGCGTGGAGAGCTGCATCAAACAAATCTGTGGTCTGAAGACCACAACAGGGTTACAAACTACTTACTTAAAGTAACCTAAGGACAACAGACACAACCATGCCTGAGGGAGGTCTCGAACCTCCAACGGGGAAAAATCGCGCGTTCCGCAGTAAGGCATCTTACGCGCTCGGCATATCTACCGTTGCCGTGGGAATGCGTGGTCTAAGGCGCCATGTTACAGATTGTTGCATCTGCTCCCACCGGATGTTCGAGTCTTTCGTCGGGCATGGGTGTAGGTGTTATCCTTAGTTCAAGTAGTCTGTAAGTCTAGGCATAGATGAACTTAGAAATTTGGTCCTTTAGATTTACAAACATTTGGTTTGAGAATTATCTCTGAAGGTAATTGTTTTTCTTGGTATGGTATCTACCTTCCGAGGATAGAATCCTGATCAATAGGCTTGTTAAAGGGTAATGTGTTTGGTGCTGTGGTTAGAGATCTTCCTCCGTGCGTACAGGACTGCTGGTTGATTTTTGACATGCTGTGTACTCGTCATTTGTGGATGCAAATTAATACTATGAATAGCGCCGTTTCTGGTCCCCAAAGTGTAGCTGTTGCAATCCAAGCGCCGGTTGGCCCTGCGGAGTCCGCCAAGCGGCCGCGCGGGAGTAGCCGAGCGGTCTGGAGCGCCACGTTACGAATCGCGCGGCCTCCCGCGTCGGAGGTTCGAGTCCTCCCTGGAGCATGGATGTGTGTGTTGTCCTTAGGTTAGTTTAACTTAGGTTAAGTAGTTTGCAAGACAAGGGACTGAAGACCAACGTAGTTTGGTCCCATAGAATTACAAACATTTGAACATTTTTAGACCGCCAGGCGCAAACTCGTAAACGATCCGGCATGTTTTAATTGGCCGCTGTGTTCGTAAACATCTAGCCTGTTTTGTGACGCCAGTGGGGTATCATTGCAGAGCAGCTTGCCTCTCGCGTCTTTAGTACAAATGAACACAATTTTAGGAAACAGCACTGAAATGAGTTTGTACCACAAGCAAGTGTTTCCACTGTTTTTATTGCTCTTTTGAAGTGGTAGATAACTTATCCACAAAATTTTTCTACGCCTGTCTTTTCGAAATAGTGTAATCCACAGTTGATACACCGATCCCAACGCCGTTTTAACTTCCACGCGTCTTGCTGGAATGTTATTTTCTCTTCTCTATCTTTGCAAATCTTCGTAATTTCAACGAGGTGTTCAACTTTGGAAAAAAATGTATGCAGGGGCCAGGTGTGGAGATTACGGTGGATGATTCGTTTTTGAGAATTAGCCACACACTAACAGAGAAGAATATGCAGGTGCAAGAGCCACGAGTTGTCTCGATACATTTCAAACCGATTCCTTCTCACATTTTCTCACAGGCATCGTAACATGTTATGACAGTACCATCAATTAACAGTTTGTCCCTGTGGCACTAATTCACGATGAACGAATCCTTCAAAGGAAACAATCAACGTGGCTTTCACATTTGACCTGATTCGACGATCATTTTTGGCCTTGGAGACCCTTTCCAGACCCATTGTGAAGGCTGAACATTGGTCGGAATATCATCACTGTAAGCTTCACGCATTGTTTTGAGACGGGTGCTGATGACCACGATGTTGAGCGCCCTCAATCTCCAATAGCGACAACAACAACATTTGGTGTGTTTCTGTAAAAGTTGTCCTGAGTTTCACGCAAAATTTAAAGCAAACGCGCTGCTCCTCAAACTCCGTCACATCGAAATTCGCATACTATGAGACACAAACGCAGTACAGCTTTGAACAGTAACATGCAGACATGTAATAATGAAACTTCCGGCAGTCACACATTCAACACATGCATGGGCAAAAGTGACAATCGCATTTCGTTTCAATATTCGGTTGGCACGATATCACAAATGTTTTGGATCTTTTTGAACAGACCTCCTACTCATGGAATTGATAAAATAGTACTTTTTGTGCTTCTCAACGTACTACCTAGACACAGTTATCCTTCTTTAGGACCAGCAGAATAATATATGTCAGACAATGAATTATTGTTAAATAATTTCAGCAAACTAGCTGTTTTTGGTAAATATAAATGTAAATGACCTTCGTATCTACTGTAACATCGTACAGAAATTGTACATGCAGTTACTAGAAAATGGTGAAAATGTCATGTGTCATAAATAAAGAATATTTATTATAAGCAGCAAGTTTGTTGCAATTTTCTAAAAATAAAACTCAGTAGTAATGGTGGTGACTATGTGAATTCCGACCTAACTTGGTTCAACTTTTAAAACTGAATTACTTATGACGCAGCCACGGAAACCACCAAAAGGATGTACAACCGCCAAGCCTGAATTCTGGCTCACAACTGAGGTAAATTTCAATATGATCACTAAACGAAATTGTAACACATGTGGCAAGTACAGGACTTGAAATGATCTCCAATGGTATAAATCTTACCCACCGCATCTACAAAGGTGGGTTATATCTCTGATATAGTATAATACGAAACTTTTTCATCACGTTAAGAGTGAAAAACAAACAAACAAAATATTTGCTCGCAATTAAAAAAGTTGCTGGAATTTAAAAGCGGTTCTTGAAAATTTGTTAATTTTAAATTTGCGATGGCATCTTCTACTTCTGAAGTGGACGACCAGTATGAATGAAGTAGCAAATAACGTGAACCTAAGCAATCCTTGGCTTCTTGCTCTCACTACAATGTAATGTCATTCCCATAGCTCTTGACTTAGCTTAGATGAAACAATTAATTCCACTAACAGGGGAGTTATCAAAAATGGGGTCCACAAGGTTCGGTTTTGGGTCCCTTGCTGTTCTTAATATATATTAATGACTTGCCATCCTACATTCACGAAGATGCTAAGCTAGTACTTTTTGCTGATGCTACAAGTATAGCTATCACGCCTGACAAATAGGAATTAACTGATGAAATTGTAAATGATATCTTTCAGAAAGTGTATACAGTTTCATACAGTAAATGGCATGACACCCTTAATAAATTTAGACTTTGAACGTAAATCTGTAGCTAAGGTAGAATATTCAAAAAGTTTAGGTGTTTTCATTGAAGAGGGATTGAATTGGAAGAAACATATTGAGGTTCTCCTGAAACGTTTGAGTTCAGCTACTTATGCTATCAGAGTCATTGCAAAATTTGGTGATATACATCTCAGTAAATTAGCTTACTACGCCTATTTTTATTCACTGCTTTCATATGGGATCATATTCTGGAACAATTCAACATTGAGTAAAAAAGTATTCATTGCACAAAAGTGTGTAATCAGAATAATTGCTGGAGCCCACCAAAGAGCATCCTGTAGAGATTTATTTTGGGATCTTCACTGTAGCTTCACAATACCCCCAACTCTTGTAAGGAAAGCTATTTGTATAGCTAGAAATCGTAGTGTCACGAAACCTTTTCTCGAATACCACATTGAATATCGTCTTTCGGGTAGTTATGATTTACTGCCGCTTATTTGACAGCTGTGTTTAGCAGGAGGAACCCATTCTGAGAGGCTGCGCATAGCGCTGGTGCTCGCGGCTTGCCGGTTTATATCCGCTTCGAGACGGCGGCTCTTGAATCGACGCCTATATATACCTGCCTCCGCAGCTGGCCAGTTTCAAGTGTAGGGAAGTTTCATCTCCGCTCCCTCTCCCCCCCCCTACACACACGTTTGCGAATGTATTTCTCTTGCGCTTACTGCTAATCGAAAATCAGGTGATTTTCATTTCACACTCACACTCATACTCTTGGTATCGAAATAATTGTTTATGACAAACTACGATAATTTCCTTACACTGAGTAATTAGGCAAATAAAAGGCGAACTTCTACGAGATGAAAATAAGACAAATATGAAAATTGTCACTATTGCTGTTATACGCTAAGAAACAATTTATTTTAAACTCTGTACGTTTGTTACAAGCTACGACAATTTCCCCGCCATATTGCATCTTTCATTGTGAAGAGAACTAGTTCTGGTCGCGGTAGTTCAAGGCTGACAAACTAATTTCTTCGGGCAGAAGCTCATCATATATGTCTTTACATCTGGCATTACTAGCACCTATTAATTTTGTGTATTTCTAACATTATTTTGCAGCAACAGTATAAATAGTCCCATTGCTTCAGGTTTCTCTTACATGTAATACCGTGCTTCAGAAATGCAAATTGAGTTTTAAGTGGACGTATGGTAGTAGCAGAACTCTGTCTTCTCTTGGTAGTCAGCTTTTGTTATCTTGCTTCCTGGTTAGGAAAATACTTCTACTAGGTTATCATCCCCTGGAGAGTAAATTTTCTTTCTAGGGAATGCGGTTCTAGGCGCCTTATCTGTGAGGCTGCTCCCGCCCGATGTTCGAGTCCTCCCTCGGGCATGGGTGGGACTGTGTTGTCCTTAGGCAATAGCCGTGCCTTGATTGACAACATACTACACAAGAAAATGAGAAAAATTACACTACTTTTGTATTCTGGACAACAAGAGCAAGTCAATAGCAAAAAAGAAAAGAGACACTATAGAAAATACTGGATCAATAAACGTGTAACGGAGGACGCCAGTATAGTTTTAAATGACCAAACCCAGTTTTCCTTTTCCCCTCTTCTAAAGTATGTTTCAGTTATCAGTTTGTGAAATGTAACAACCCCCCACCTGCTTATTAATATTCAAGCTTTGAACCTCCACTTATAAAATCAGCTTTTTATATATTTTAGTAATTGTAATTCAGTGCCATGAAAATGTTCCACTTTCCTGTGAACGTGCCAATTAGTTATCTTCTGTAATTTATTAACAAATTTGTAAGTGGCATATCTGTGAAGAAATGTCAACAACATTCAGTTGTTACCTGATGATGGCCTAACAAACCGAAAGCCGGTTAGTAACTCAATAAATAATTTTGAAGAACATCACGGATGTTTCCTTGTTGATAGCAAAATTAGTTTAAGTAGTTTGTAAGCCTAGGGACTGATGACCAAAGTAGTTTGGTTCCGTAGATTTACAAATATTTGAACATTTTCTCTTCTTTCTACTAATGTCACTTTTTCTCTTACTTCATTTTTCCGTTATGTTCTTTCCGCTAATCATTCATATTTGTTTATCTGGTTTAACTTGCCCTAAATTCAGTACTAAGAATCATGTAACTAATTTCAATTGTTGTTTTAACTATTTGTTATACTTGGCGAGAAGAATATTGTTAATCAAGTTGGATATTCTTATAATTTTATGACTTATTACTCAAAAATGCTCTTATTTAAAAAGACCAACACATACTATAGAGAATATGCTAACGGAATCCCTTTAGTCTATGTTCTCTACAAACTTCCACAAGACATCAGTCGGCAATGAGCCACATAATTTCGAATCCGAAATGAAGATCCTACGCTAAAAAATTCATTATATTGCCGCGAGTCTTGCAACGGAACATGTGGTGCAGTGGTTAGAATCACAGATCGCTGTGCTTTGGTCCGCAGTTCAAATCCCGCCACGGGCAGAGAAAAAAATATATATCTTTGTATTTACTATTTCTAGAATGTTATTTCTTTCTATTTACTATTTCTAGAATGTTCTCCACCCTCATGAACCACGACATTGCCGATGTGGGGTGTCTTGCGTGCCTCAACGATACAGATAGCCGTACGGTAGGTGCAACCACAGCGGAGGGGTATCTGTGGAGAGGCCAGACAAACGTGTGGTTCCTGAAGCGGGGCAGTAGCCTTTTCAGTAGTTGTAGGGGTAACAGTCTGGATGATTGACTGAGCTGGCCTTGTAACATCAGCTAACGTGGCTTTGCCACACAGTTACTGCGAACGGCTGAAAGCAAGGGAAAACTACTGCCGTTGCTTTTCCCGAGGACATGCAGCTCCACTGTATGAATATTTTATGATGGCATTCTTTCTGGTAAAATATTCCGGAGGTAAAATAGTCCCCCATTCGGATCTCCCGGCAGGGACTACTCAGGAGGATGTCGTCATCAAGAAAAACAAAACAGGCAATCTGCGGATCGTAGCGTGGAATATTCTAACGCTTAATCGCGTAGGTAAGTTAGAAGATTTGAAATGAGCAATGGATAGGTTAAAGTTAGATATTGTGGGGATTAGTGAAGATCGGTGGCAAGATGAACAGAATTTTTGGTCAGGTGGGTATAGGGTTTTAAATACAAAATTTAGTTGGTGGTAACGCAGGAGTAGGTCTGATAATAAGAAAATAGGAATGCGGTAAAGTTACTATGAACAGCATAGTGAACGCATTATCGTAGCAAAGATAGACACAAAACTAACACCGACCACAGTTGTGGTAGTTTATATGCCAACTAGCACGGCCGATTATGAGGATATCGAAGAAATGTATGACGAGATAAAAGGAATAATTCAGAAAGTTAAGGGAGACGAAAACTTGATTGTGATGGGGGACTGGAACTCGGTAGTGGGAGAAGGAAGAGAAGGAAATGTAGTAGGTGAATATGGACTGGGGAAAGGAATGAAAGAGGAGATCCCCTGGTGGAATTTGGTGCAAAGCACAATTTAATCATCGTAGACACTTGGTTTAATCATCATGAAAGAAAGTTAAATACGTTGAAGAGTCGAGGAGTCACTGGTAGATACCAGATTGACTTTTAATGGTAATGCAATGGTTTATAACCAGGTTTTAAACTGAAAGACTTATCCAAGAACAGATATAGACTCTGACCATAACTTATTGGTTATGAACTGTAGATTAACTTAAGAGACTTCATAACGGTAGAAAATTAAGGATATGGAAACTGGACAAACTGAAGGAACCAGAGATGGTTGTGACTTTTAGATGTGGCGTTAGGGAAGGTTTGCCTGAAACGGGAAAACGTAATGCAGTAGAAGAAGAATATGTAGCTCTGAGAGTTACAGTAGTGAAACCTGCAGCGGATCATGTAGGCAGAAGAACAAGGTCTAATACAAATCCTTGGATAGAACTTAACGGATGAAAGGAGAAAATATAAAAATGCATCAAGTGAAGCAGGCAAAAGGGACACAGACGTCTGAAAAATGAGGAGTGTCTTGAGGAGAAATGCAAGACCGTAGAAGAATGTACAACTAGGGAAAAGACAGATACCGCCTACAGGAAAATAAAAGAGACAGTTGGAGACAAGAAAAGCAGCGGTATGCACATCAAGAACTCAGATAGAAAACCAGTACTAAGCAAAGAAGGGAAAGGTGGAAGGAATATATAGAAGGCTTGTACAAAGGAAATAAACTTCAAGACAGTATTCTAGAAATGAAAGACGAAGTAGAGGAAGATGAGATAGGAGATACTATATTGCAAGAAGCATTTTACAGAGTACTAAAAGATTTGAGTAGTAACAAGGCACCCGGAGTAGACGATATTACATCTGAACTGCTGATATCGTTAGGAGAACCATTCATAAAGAAATTGTTCCACATGGCATATACGGTGTTTGAGACAGGGGAAATACCCTCAGACTTCAAGAAGAATATAGTGATAGCAATTCCGAACAAAGCAAGTGCAGACAAATGATAAAATATAGAACTATCAGTTTAACAAATCATGGTTGCAATATGCTAACAGGAATTATCTACAGAAGAATGGGAAAACTGGTGGAATCCGACCTTGGGGAGAATCAGTTTGGATTTACGAGAAATGTAGGAACACGGGAGGCAATACTCACATTACGACATATCTTAGGCTAACGAAAGGCAAACCTACGTTTTTAACATTTGTGGATCTGAAAAAAGCTTTTGAAAATGTTGACTGGAATGCAAATTCTGAAGATAGCAGGGATAAAATATAGTAAGCGGAGAGATATATTCATGTTGTTGTTGTGCTCTTCAGTCCGAAGACTGGTTTGATGCAGATCTCCACCCTACTCTATCCTGAGCAAGCCTCTTCATTTCCTCACAAGAACGGCATTCTACATCCATTGGAATCTGCTTACTGTATTCATCTCGTGGTCTCCCTCGCGATTTTTGCCGCACACACTACCCTCCATTGCTAAATATACGATTCCTTGATGTCTAACAATGTATCCTACCAGTCGATCCCTTCTTTTAGTCAAGGTATGCCAGAAATTCCTTTTCTCCTCAATTCTGTTCAGTACCTTTTCAGTAGCTGTGCGTTCCACCCACCTAATTTTCAGCATTCTTCTGTAACACCACATTTCAAAAGACTCTATCCTGTTCCTGTCCACACTGTTTATAGTCCATGTTTCGCTTCCATACAAGGCCACACTTCACACAAGTGCCTCCAGAAAGGGTTTCCTTTGTCATCATCTTCAGAAACAATTTTCTGCTATTTTCAATAAAATTAAGAGTTACTAGTGGAAATGAAATATAAAAAAAGAACATTGTCAAACGCTTAAAATTTTCATCACCAAAGTGGATCGTCATCTGTATTGCACATTTAAAAATTGTGTGTCTCCTTGCCATAAGTAACAAGGAGACTATATTTAATTTTCACGCTTTATTTTATTGAAAATAGGAGAAAATTGTTATATAAATAAAAATTGTTTCTGAAGATGATGACAGTTCATCGAAACCGGTAAAAAAATAACAACAACAACAAATAAACTAGCGATTTTGGCTGAAGTACGCGTGTTTTATACGTACTTTATTTGACAATAAATAGTGCTTTCATTGATTCTCTCTCTGTTTATTTGTTATCAGGTCTATTACTTGACTCCTAAAGGAATAATTCTAGAAAATAAGTGCGGCTCTCATAATTTTTTTTAATCACAATACTGCTGGAATTTGGCTCATATGGCGAATGAGTGTGCCGGCTACTGGTCTGTGGTATTGGAATTTTACCGACTGGGAGTGCGCGTACCTGTCTAGGTACATAAGGCTAAAAATTCACCCGACGTTGTTTGTGTAGCTTTGAATAGAATGTTAGTTTCTCAAATTAAAATCCGTTCTTTCTATCAGCATCGGCAGAAATTTTTCCAGGAGAGGGCAAGCTTCGATACTCGCAAGTTTGTATAGAGGTAATGGGTATGGTTCCACAAGAACTGAATTTGACTCTGATGAAGCCCCAAGAACTGAATTTGACTATAATCAAACTAAAGACGTTGAATGTCAAAACGAGTTGAATATTTTTAAAATAACATTAGTTTTACATCTAAACGACAAAGTAACGAATTTCATCCATGTGTGCAGTCTTTTTGTCGGTTTAGTATGAATAATGAGTCCACCGCTTTGATTTAACAGCAGGAAATCATATCCCCCATCTGGAATATAGTATAAAATAACGCTAGATATATTCACAAAAAATTTTTCTCTTTTACTAGTAATATGTTACCTTGAAAATTAACTATATGAGAGACAAAGAGAGTCTTCTGAAAACTTCGTTAGTAACAACAAGTATCAGAAGAAATGACAATGATTCGTACTACTCGAAGATGACAAACAGGATAGAAACTATACAACTTATGTCATCTGCATAAATTTGTTCACAGGCGCCGAAACCAGCTTGCAGCTTGTCAGAATGGTCACATTTTGCAATTCCGTAAGAGCTGCACGCGGAAATGGTAGAGAATATCTACATATGTATTCCGCAATCCACTTTAAGGTCCGTGACGGAGGGTACACTGTACCACATCTAGGCATTTCCTTTCCTATTCCACTCCCAAATAGAATGAGGGAAAAAAGAATATATGCCTCTGTATGAGCCCTAATTTCTCTTATCTTGTCTTTGTGGTCAGTATGCAAAATGTAAGTAGGCGCCAGGAAGATCGTTCTACACTCAGCTTCAAATTCCGGTCCTCTAAATTTCCTCAACAGAATTTCTCGAAAAGAACGTCGTCTTTCGTCCAGCGATCCCCATTCGAGTTCCCGGAGTATTTCCGTGACACTCGCACATTGGCCGAAACTACCAGTAACGAACCTAGCTGCTCGCATCTGAACTGCTTCCATGTGTTCTTTTAAACTGATCTGCTGCGGGTCCCAAACACTTGAGCAATACTCAAAACGTGGACGTACAAGCGTTTTGTACGCGGTCTCCTTTACAGGTGAAGTACATCTTCCCAAAATTCTCCCAATAAACCGAAGTCGGCTGTCCGCCTTACTCACAACTGTCCTTACATGTTCATTCCATTTCATATCGCTCTGCAATGTTACGCCTAGATATTTCAATGACGCGACTGCATCAAGAAGCTCACTTCTAATGCCGTATTCAAACATTGTGGGATTGTTTTCATACTCATTGGCACACCTTACATTTTTCTACATTTAAAGCTAGCTGCCATTCTTTAGCCGAACTAGAAATTTTGTCTACGTAATCCTGTGTGATATTACAGTAAATTAAAGACGAGACCCTCCTATACGCCATAGCATCATCAGCAAACAGCCGCAAATTACAAGTTACTCTGCCCATCAGATAATAATAATTTCGTGTGGCTCATGGCCTGGTGCAAGTCTTTCAATTGGACGCCACTTCGGCGACTTGCGTGTCCCTAGCCTACCCCAGTTATCCAACCGGGGAAAGGGGACCTACAGCTTAACGTGGAATCCGAACCACGTGTCGTTTCTGGCGACTCCTCACATCGTTGAGAGGTGAAGTATGGGTTAAAACGCAGACTGAAAAAGTCCGAGGTCCGACCGGGATCTGAACCCGCGACCCTTCGGTTTCCAGTCGAGCGATTTTTTTTTTTTTTTTTTTTTTCATCTGGTTTATCTATGGTTTACGGTCGCTCGTTCGGTTTGTTCGTTGAATGGTTGGCTCAGCTTCAGCCCCCTGACTGTGCGCGGCTTTTACCCCAAGACCACCGGGCCCGATCCCCATCAGGTCTTTTACATAGATGGAAAATAATAGCGGTACTATCACACTCCCTTGGGGAACGCCTGACGCACACTCTGATGAATACTCGTCGTCCAGAACAACGCACTACGTTGGAAACTACTGCATTGTGGCGATTTTCTGCAAATCTTCGCGTCTGCCCCGACTGCAGGACGGTGCAGAAACCACCATCGCACAGTGGAAGAAGCGTACTTTCTCTTGACTGGCCTAACTAGCATACAAAGCAAAGTTAAAGACTCACTGCTGAAGCCACAGTACTATCCCCTCACATTCAAGAGTGCTAGGTCTCTGATGAATACAGCCACAAATCGTCATTTCTAGGCGGGACGCCAGTGACTCCTCCTTGAAACGAGTCTCATCCGGCAGCGCTTGCAGCAGCTTCCGTGGGCCGCTGATAGCAACGGGAAGTGCATCGGCCGCCGCGTGCCAAGTGTGGGCCGGCCTGTGGCGGCCTACGCGCGCCTAGGCTGCTGATGCACAGCCGTCCTGCGCGCCTCGACGCCAGCAACCAGAATCCAGCAGCCGCTTTCGCCAGTTGTGACGGCAGCCGTCGCTCTCTGACGGGCCGCTTTCAGTCGGGTGAGTTTCTGATGTCTGTGCGAGCGGAAACACGCCTTCTGCCGCGCCGTCTGCGCGAAGTAAAATTAGAGATCGCGTCGTACAAACATCGGCCACTTGTATACTCTGCTAAAATTAAGCCCTGATGAAAACTCTGCGCTGCGCTTCGCTCGGATCTTCTCCGTTGGACGTGGACAGAGCTATTTAACAATCTAAGCATCACCTTGTTCCGAGGTCTCCTGAACACTGACGTCGAATCTGTATATTGCATCAAGAACACTGTCCATTCACGCACAAACCACGAATGAGCACGTGACGGAATAAGTACGAAGCCCGTTCAGTTGCTGTTACAACACGAGGAAGGCAGGAGGAAACTGCTTGTGTTGACTGTAGTTCTGCCATGCCTAGAAGGTCAGTTCCGGAGTTTGATCGTATCTGCAATAATGTTACTCTGAGTCAGAAGGGACTCTCATCAATATAGGTTTCCAGACGTTTTGGAGTAAACCAAAGTGATGTTGTTCGGACGTGGAGAAGGTACGGCGATACAGAAACTGTCGATGACATGCCTCGCTCTGTGAGGCGCTATACTCCGATGGGCGTGGCCGTTCCCCGTCGGAGGTTCGAGTCCCCCCTGAGGCATGGATGTTTGAGGCGTCTGGGCAGATCCGAACTGGGCAACTTTTAGTGGCCACTAGAAGGGTACTCTGAGAAGAACAGTTAATCCCACACTCGAACTGGGCAACTTCCGCTCGCAGGTAGCAGGACGGTCCGACCCAAGGCGTTCCTGCCACTCACTGAACTCGTCAGTTTTGTGAATGACACCAGCTCGCTGACATCTGTGTACAATCACGTAGTGTTCCTTTTTTTTACTTGAGTTTGGTCATGGAGACGAATAATACAGGAGAAAGTTACGATTTGAAACCTTTTATTAGGGATCGTGGCATTTGATCAGTGACGGCAATCAGTCCCTCAACTTACAAACTACTTATCAACTAACTTGTAATAAAGACATCACAAACATCCATGCCCGAGGGAGGATTTGAACCTCAGACGCGAGACGCCACGCGATCCGTAACGTGGCGCCCCAGACCGCTCGACTACTCCTGCGCGGCCATGTGAATTTCCTCATCCAAACATCTTTCAGTTTGTGAAAAGTCTGAAGCATGAACAAACTGATACTTATATAAGAATCAACTCAGCAAAAAATATCACCATCCAAACGGACTCAAAAACCAGGAAGAGGCACGCTTTCCTGCAACAGTAATTACAATTACTTAGGAATGGTGAAATTTGCAAATTAGACTTTGTATAGTGCGTTTCATACCAAGCAGCCGTGAGCAGAAAATGAATCAAACTAAATGCATTTGTTTTCTGCAAATATTTTTCTATGTGAAATTTGTAATAAAATCTTTGTATTTGTATATAATTTTTTTTTTTTTTTTTTTTTTTTTTTTTTTTTTTTTTTTTTTGTCTTGTTCTTTGACACAGTATTGACATTATTCCTTAAGAACTCTACAAATAGGGGCAGAGGTTGCACACTCAGTAAGTTTAGATTTGGAAGCAATTTTTGAGATGGGGAGTCGGTCTGCCAACAGCAAGTAGGAGTTGCCGAGTTCGTGAGCGCCTGTCAGTCTAACCGGAGCAGGTAAAAGTTGCCCAGTTCGTGCGTGCCAATTAGGGGGCACTTTGAGGACAGTTGCCCATTTCGAGTCTTCCGTTTATCACCAACAGGTAGAAGTTGCCCAGTTCGGTCGAGCCCTGGGGTCTTTAGTATAAGTTAGTTCATAAGTAACTTCCTGGCAGATTAAAATTGTGTGCCGGAACCGGGACTCGAACCTGGGACCTTTGCCTTTCGCGGGCAAGCGCATTACCGACTGTGCTATCCCGACACGACTCACGACGCCGCCCCACAACTTTACTTCCGCCAGTACCTCGCCTCCTACTTTCCAAACTTCACAGAAACTCTCCTGCGAACCATGCAAGACTAACACTCCTGGAAGAAAGGATATGGTGGAACATGGCTTAGCCACAGCCTAAGGGATGTTTCCAGAATGTCGGGATAGCACAGTCGCTAGTGCGCATGCCCGCGAAAGGCAAAGGTCCCAGGTTCGAGTCCCGATTCCGACACACACAATTTTAATCTGCCAGGAAGTTTCATATCAGCGCACACTCCGCTGCAGAGTTAAGTTTCATTCTGGAAACATCCCTTAGGCTGTGGCTAAGCCATGTCTCCACCATATCCTTTCTTCCAGGAGTGGTAGTCTTGCATGGTTCGCAGGAGAGCTTCTGTGAAGTTTGGAAAGTAGGAGGCGAGGTACTGGCGGAAGTAAAGTTGTGGGGCGGCGTCGTGAGTCGTGTCGGGATAGCACAGTCGGTAGAGCGCTTGCCCGCGAAAGGCAAAGGTCCCAGGTTCGAGTCCCGGTTCCGGCACACAATTTTAATCTGCCAGGAAGTTTCATATCAGCGCAACTCCGCTGCAGAGTGAAAGTTTCATTCTAGTTCATAAGTAGTTTGTATGTTTAGGGACTGATGACTCCGCAGTTAAGTTCCATAAGCTTAACAAACATTTTGTCTCGCTCTGGCCCCCTGAAGGCTACCACAGCAGGTGATGTCAACTACTTCTGGATTTCGGCTCGGAAGAACCCCGGGAGGAACGACACCATGTTGAACGATTTTCGTGCAGCCACAGGACATCGTTATTCGACTCACACTGTACATAATATGGTGCATGGCACGCAACTTCACTCCCGACGTCCATGGCGAGGTCCAGCTTTGACACCTAAACACCATGCTGTGCAATACAGTTGGGCCCAACAGCATACTGAATGGACTAGTCATAATAGCATATTTTCCTATGTTAAAATTATCGTTTGAATTGTTGGAATTATGGATGATGATAACATTCAAATACTATTTACGATCATTGTTCTTACAAAACATCTGTTATTTTTCTGAAATTGAAGCTTAAAAATTATTAAATTTCAATTTTCAAGATTAACTCATATGATTAAAGCGCTCTGTATTGGCTGAAGCTCTGGTAACGTCACATGACACTAGGAAGACGAAGCTATATGTGTATTATAGCACTGTTAGTGAATGTTACTAGAGTTTTCCTCAATTTTTCTGTGCGTAATTAATTATTTGTGATGGAAAACTCAACTTTCATGCAAGAATGGAAAGAATTTTGTGAAGTCTGATAGTGAAAAGTTGCTCCGAAAATTTCTCCGTTAATGATATCTTAATTTTTTGGGAACAAACCAGATTTTTACGTACCGGAAATAAAGAAGATGAAAACTAAATGTAAAGTATAATATAGCTACATTTAAACTAAAATGTTACTCGTTTGTGTTAATAGACTGGCTCCACTCTAAAGACACGAATTGTTATACACCATAAACATTTGTAAATACCATTGCATCTGGGATTCAGTTTTTGTTTTTTTACCAAATAAATTTAATTTCTAAATGAACACCTTTATCTGATAAACGTTTAAAAATAACAGTGTAAGTGCACAACTATGTAGTTAGAGTTCGGATTCATATTAAATCTTGTGTATACGGAAATTAATAGTTTGCACTGGTCACTTTGCACATATCAGTGTACAGTTTTCTCGTGCTGATTGGTTGTCAAGTTGAATCGGAACTTGGGAGGCTAAATAACTGAAAATACGTTGGTGAAGGTGCCAACAAAAATTATTTTGGAAGAAAAATAAACGGCGAAGTTTTGCATTGCCTACAACTGCAAAGTGGTATTGTCTGCTCAGGCAGTAAATGACATAGCTGTTTGGTAGTGCAATGGATATCAACATCTAAATCTACACAAGGTACTCTGCAAATCACATTGAAAGGCATGGCAGAGGGTTCATCGAACTACTTTTACGATGAAGCTTCCTGGCAGATTAAAATTGCGTGCCGGAACCGGAACTCGAACTTGGGACCTTTGCCTTTCGCGGGCAAACGCTCTACCGACTGAGCTATCCCGACACGACTCACAATGCCGTCTCACAACTTCACTTCCGCCTGTATCTCGCCTTCTACTTTCCAAACTTCACAGTAGCTCTCCTGCGAAACATGCAAGACTAGCACTAAAGCGGTAGAGCGCTTGACCGCGAAAGGAAAAGCTCCCAGGTTCGAGTCCAGGTTCCGGCACACAATTTTAATCTGCCAGGAAGTTTCATATCAGCGCACACTCCGCTGAAGAGTGAAAGTTTCATTCTGGAAACATCCCTTAGGCTGTGGCTAAGCCATATCTCCAACATATCCTTTCTTCCATAAGTGCTAGTCTTGCATCTTTCGCAGGAGAGCTTCTGTGAAGTTTGGAAAGTAGGGTTGAGGAATTGTCAATTTAGCACTGGAGGGAAGTGTGTGGGGAAAAAAATCGCAGAGGGAGACCGAGAGACGAATACAGTAAGCAGATTCAAAAGCACGTAGGTTGCCTTTCTCGTTCAGAGATGAAGAGGCTTGCACGGGACAGCGAGAGCTGATTCAAACCAGTTTCAGGACTGAAGACCACAACAACAAAATCTGCTGAAGCTTCTAACGTGATCAACATATTCACATTAATAGACTAAAGAATTTTATTAACAAAGTTTACTTTTCTCACCTCATCATTTCATACAAAAATAAATGAAAAGGTATGTATTTTGTCTACTAGATACTACATTTCATATTTTGCTTCAAGACTGGAATGGTAGATAAGTGGTGTGTAAGCGGTTAGATGAATCCTCTGCTAGGCACGTAAGAATGATTTGCAGAGTACCCATGTAGGCGTATATATCCTGTAGTGGCAAGTATTTGTAAAGCTTTTTTATAAATTTCAGTACTTGCACTAGCACAAACCTTCTGGGATAATTAGTTTTTGCTCTTACTGTCTCTAAAACGACATTTCAATCATTTTAAAATCTCACGGAGATTGCAAACCAAACATCATCTTGTTTTAACAGTAAAATGACTATGAGGCTCTTGCCTCTCTCTCTCTCTTTATTTCTCTCTCTTTATTTCTCTCTCTCTTTCTCTCTCTGGAACGAGAAATAAAGAATATCGAGAACATAACATCGTCTGTTGCACCTCGCAGTACATTTACTGGCCAGGTGTCTCGTTTAAATGCGGCGTGTAACAGAAAGAAAGTACAGTAAGGCTGTGAGAGGTGGCCGTGGAATGCCGAGCTGAGCGCGCTAGCAGATTGTGCCCCTGGCAAGTAAGTCAACAGGTCACTGCTGTGGGACGTCGCGTCGATCGATAGCAGTCGGCTGTCAACGACCGCACATTGTGTCACGTCCAAGCCCCCACATCGCCGTAGCACAGACGTGCGCCAACTGTTTCCGAATTGAATGCCGCCATTTGCAGCGACGAATACTGTTCGCGAAAACCAAGTTGATACTCGACGTGGCGACTGTTGGGAGCGACTTTAAATGGAACATTCCCTTACCGTTGCTTTCCTGATCTACCTAACCGACTGTCATCTTAGTTTGTATGAATACTACCGTATGATTTAAATTGTGTGAGATACTATAAAATGCACTCAATAATTCCTGCCGAGTAACAAAGTCTGTCTAAATGTAGTTTGCTGCATTTAGTCTCCATGAATAGACCGAGCGAAGTGGCGCAGTGGTAAGACACTGGACTCGCATTCGGAAGGATGGTGGTTCAAATCCACCTCCGGCCATTCAGATTTAGGTTTTCCGTGATTCCCCTAAATCATTCCAGGCAAATATCGGGATGGTTTCTTTCAAAGGGCACAGCCGATTTCCTCCCCCATCCTTCCCCAAAAATCCGAACATAAGCTCCGTCTCTAATGACCACGCTGTCGACGGGACGTAAAACCCCAAGCTTCCTTCTTTCCTTCCTTCATGAATAGACGGGAGGTTATAAAATATCGTTTCAACTATGTACGATTCGTTTCTTACAATTAGAAGCGAAAATGCGCCACTCTATTGATTCATGATAGTTGTATGAAGCAAATTAGCCGATAGTGAAATTTTTTTTCCCTTTCCCTTTTTTTCCCTTTCGGTTCCTACTTAATATTTCCTGGCACGCTTGGTGTGCGTCTATAGCGCTTACATTTCATACTTTATTTTTGTTTAGTATAGTTTTAACTGCCTTCCTCTCCATTTTTTTCTTTATCTAGCCTGGACCTTAATAATATGAAATCTCTAATATAACTAGTAACTTCCCAACAACAGGGATACAGATTTCTTATGAACGTTATTTAAATATGTGTTTTCAACGTTTTATCAGATATTTAACAAGTCCATTCTCAGCGTTATCCTGCAGATGGCGGCTTTCGTTATGAGAGTGTCACACTAGCACCAATGAGCGATCTAGTTATTTTTAGTAAGTCTATATGGCCACATACTGTGTCTGCTCGTAACTGTTTGCTAGTACAGCCGAAGTAAATACACAGCGAGACGATGCAGTTCTCGAAAAATTTGACTGACAATCTGCCGTCACAAATTTTTGAGCCAAGGCAAATGGCGGGATGGCAATTTTATAAAGTAGGTTGCGACCGGTGTCTTCACCACAGTACGAATTTGTCCTCTGTCTTGAATGATTTCAGAATCGACGGGGTGTTTGGTCGAAATTGCTATTTTTCCAGTCACATAAAAAAATGTTTATAAAGCTTATGGGACTTAACTGCGGGGTCATCAGTCCCTAAACTTACAAACTACGTATGAACTAGTTTATACTGAAGACGGCACAAACATCCATGCCCGAGGGGGGGTTCGAATCCCCGACGGGGAACGGCCTCGCGCATCGTAGCATAGCGCCTCAATGCGCTCGGCCGCTCCACCGCGGCCCAATCTCGGGTTCAAATGATCACAGAGATAAAGGGTGAACTGTTTTGGATAGTCATTGGACTGGTGATTATTTTTACACTTATCAGAAGTATCGATATGGTCTAGCTATCTTACAGTTCATTATGAACATTTAAATATTAGCTTATACACTTCATACAGACAAGCCAAACTGACCAAATCGGGTCGTTTTTGCCCAGTACGTGTGGCCTATGGGGATCTTTATACAGCTTATAAAAGCACCATTGTTCTTGGGTCATTCCTAAGAAATCCAAGAAAAACCATAATTTCTAGTACAAAAGCTACAAATTATGCGGATAGCCACTTTTGTACACTTTATTCAGTGCAAATCATCGAAATTTCTCTCTTATGTTCCATAAATTACATCCTCAAACTAATTTTTAATTTCTTTTCATTACTTAACCTTTACCAAAATGCTGAAAGGAATATATAGGGGGCCTATACTTGGGAAATGATGCAATATTGTAGAAATGGAATAGGAAACAGATGAAAATGACATAGGAGATACGATACTGCGAGAAGAATTTGACGCCATGGACCCCCTCGGACATGGATGCTTGGGTCGTCTTTAGTATAAATAGTTTGTAAGTTTAGGGACTGATGACCCCCCACTTAAGTCTCTTACGCTTAACAATCATTTTGAAGAATTTGACAGAGCACTGAAAGATTTGAGTGGAAACAAGGCCGCTGGAGTAGATTATATTCCCTCGGAGCTGCTGATATCGTTGGGAGAGCCAGTCATGAAGACATTGTTACACCTCGCGTGCAAGATGTATGAGACAAGAGAAATATCCCCCGACTTCAAGAATAGTAATTCCAATTGCAAAGCTAGCAAGTGCAGACAAGTGTGAAAAGATCACTTTGAATTTAGGAGGAATGTAGGAACTTGCGAGGCAATATTCACACTACGACTTATCTTAGAAGATAGGTTAAGTACAAGAAAAACTAACTTTTTTTAGCTTTTCTACATTTGGACAAAGCTTTTACAATGTTGACTGAATAATTCAAATTATGAAGGTAGCAAGAATAGAATATAGGGAACGAAAGGTAAATTTAAACTTGTACTAAAACCAGACAGTAGTTCTTGATGGGAGTGAAAGGGAGTAAGACATTGTGCAAGCTGTGAAAGACAACAAGGAGAAGTATTGAGAAGTAATTATAGTTCCAGGAGAAGAAATATAAACTTTTCAGTTTGTCGATAACGTTGTAATTCTGTCAGAGAGAGCTAAGGACCTGGAATAGCTATTGAACAGAATGAACAGTGTTTTGAAAGGAGTTTATAAGAATCAACAACAGAAAAAAATAAGATGTAATAGAATGTAGTCTAAGAACGAGGCAATAAAAGTTGTAGATGAGTTTTGTTATTTAGGTACCAAGATAACTTCTGATGGCCGAATTAAAGCAGATGTAAAATGCAGAATGACCATGGGAAGAAAAGCATTTCTGAAGAAGAAAAATTTGTTGATATGCAATATTAATTTAAATGTTAGGAAGTCTTTTCTGAAAGTATTTGTCTGGACTGTAGCATTGTACAGGAGTTAAATGTGGACGATAATGTGTTTAGGCAAAAAGCTTTTGAAATGTGGTGCTACAAACGAATGATGAAGATTCGATGGGTAAGATCACGTAAGTAATGAGGTGGTGCTCAACAGAATTGTGAAGAAAAGGAGTTTCTGGCATATTGTGACTAAGAGAAGAGATCGATTGGTGGGAAACATTTAGAGACATGAAGTAATTGTCAGTTTATCATTGTAGGAAAATATATGTGATCAAAATCACAGATGGTAACCGAAAGACGACAGTAGGCAGATTCAGAGACAAGTATATTGTCGTTCTTGTTCAAGCCTATTCGTCTTATTCAATTTTGAAGAGTTTTGCACGGGACAGGGTATCGCGGAGAGCTGCATCAAATCAGTCTTTGGACTTAAGACCACTACAAAAATAACAGTTTGCTACCTTCGTCCGGTAATAGGTTATAGTTACAGTTACTGTCCAGCATTAAATTACGTAAAGTATTACAACATATTTTAAAACGTTTGGAGAGGTAAAAGCACGCTCCGTAGACTTTGCATACGATTAAATTTAAGTCAGATGAAGATGAAATGCAGAGGAGATATGGAAATTTCATTTAAAAAATAAGACCGCATCAATGTCTCATTGCGTTCTCGGGTTTGGTTTCATATTCGCTGCCTGAAACCGCACGCTTCGCTCACTTCCGTCCAGTTGGACCTGGCGGCTGTTAGGAAATACTTGTCATTCCATTTTAGGAAAATTATTCTGCGAGGAAATTTGAATTTGGACTTGATACAGGCATATAGTCTCTAGATAAATGACAATTTTTTATTTATTATACCCTATATATAAACATGACGAATAATGTAAACGTAACACCCAGAAGATGGCCGCTTGCAATAGTGGCCGAAACGTCGGTGAAACATTTGATATATTGACGATGCGGTCCAATACCCGGAAGAGTTTTATCAACAATGACGAAATATATAAGCAATCACATGTATATTGAACTCTCATTCTTGAGAAGGGCGGTACAATCTGCCTCTGACCATCCAGCTTTAGGTTTTTCCTGATTTCTCTAAATCATACCAGGCAATTTCCGATTAATTTAAAAGTACCTATCGACCATCAGTGTCCTTGTCCCAACTGCGCCATCTCTGATAATCACGTTGTTGATGGGGCGTAATCTTCCTTCCTTCCTTTCCATCTTTCAAGATCTACGCACATCGAGAAAGTGTTGCATTAGCACGATTGTAGTTTTTCATGATCCTTTAAATATAAATGGAATATATACAAAACAACATTTCTATTCTCTTTATTGGTCATGAAAACAGAAATTGACAAGCTGTACGACAACATCTAGACATTCCTAATTTGTGTTCCGGATTCCACCATACACCAGCACCCCTCTTTCTCGGTAGTATGTCCTCTTACACTGACGCATGCCTGTATTCGACGTAGCATACTGTCCGCTAGATCATCAAGGATTGCATATTTTGTAAGCTGTCATGTTTTAACTTGTGTATTTTTTATATAGTGACTAAGTGCAATGTTACACTTGTTATTTTATACCCAATTTTTTTAACAAGATGACCAGATTATAACATATATGAGACCAGATGATGGTGACACAGTGCGCCGAAACCGGTCGTCATTTAATAAATTATTAATGTGCGATCTTGGCTTTTCATTTTGAAAACCCTCAAGGGACTGTTGGTCCAAATTGACCCACTCCTCAAAGGCAATTCAGCGTAGATCTTTCAGAATGGTTGGTGGGTGTCGTCTCGCCCAAAAATACCCCTTTTCGTTGTACCCCAGGCATGTTCGATAGGGTTCATGTCTGGAGAAAATACTGTCTGTTCTAACGATCTCTTTATCGTGAACGAACGCATCACAAAATGTGCACGATTTACATCTTTGTGCGGGTAGAGTGACATCTCTGGACAATCTAAAGAATTGTGTTCTTGATGCAATATACAAATTCAATGTCAGGGTTCAGGAGACCTTGGAAACAAGGTGATGCAACATTTGTTTATGTGTGCATACAATTTATCTTTTATAAGCAGCTCATTCTGAGCAGCAAGGAAAATAAGCGAACCAGCTGAAAACTGCAACTGTCGGAACACGAAATGGCAAATATGTTCCTTCTTCAAAGACTCTGACAAAAAAATGTGAAACCATCTCTTTGGTATCAAAATATTCAAATGTTTGTAAATCTGTCGGACCAAACTGCGTGGTTATCAGTCTGTAGCTTACAAACTACTTAAACCTAGGTAAACTAACCTAAGGACAAACACACACGCCCATGCCCCAGGGAGGACTCGAACCTCCACGGCGAGCAACCGCGCGCTGCGCAGCGAGACGCTTTAGACCGCTCGACTACTCCACCGCGGCTGGTATCAAAAGGGAATAACAGAAAGTAACAGTGGAAGAGAGAAAAGACAGTTAAATGACAAAGTGAGATGATTAGATACTAGAGATCCGAAACGGGATTAGAAATGTTGCTTAAAACCCACTAGCGGGCGTTATGACGTCACCGGCTCGGCCCGCTGCGCTCGTGGGCTTGCCGACGCGGCTCGCCAGCCTTGGCCGGGCCTGGCGGTACCCGCAGCAACAGCCGCAGCAGACGCACGAGCCGCGCTGTCGGTTACACGGGACCCAAGGAGGCCGGCGGGTCGGGCCGGCGGGCGCAGCGGGTACAGCGAGCCTGGAGAGCCACGCCTAGCCTGTGACTCTTTTAACAGAAGACGCGCAGAATTTTCGCGACACATACAACTTACACGTGATAGTTACCTATGATTTTGTATTACTTATGTCTGCTTTATTTCAAACTTGATGAAATGATCACTCATCAGTTTCAAAACAAGAGAAAGGTCACTCTTGCAGGGATTCTTGTAGTGCATGGCAGACGGTGACTCAGTTACAGAATTTCTTGCCGGCCGCGGTGGCCGAGGAGACTAATTCGCTCCAGTCACGGTCTGCACGGCCACTACGGTCGGGGGTTCGAATCCCCCCTCGGGCATGGATATTTGTGCCGTCCTAGTTTGTAACTTTAGGGACTGATGACCCCGTAGTTAAGTCCCATAGACTGTACAAACATTTGAACAGAATTTCTTACAATCTACGTTTTTATCATGATCTTCATAAAATTTGCACACTTGACATTCAAAATAAAGGTCACGGCCTACATAAGATTTACGTGGTGGATGGCGGAGGATACTTCACGTATATAGATTACAAAAATATAGTATTATTTCGATCTTGATGACATTTCACACACTTGACATTCAAAACTAGCGGAAGGTAGCTCGCTATGTAACTTTCGTGTAGTACATGGCGGAGGGTACTTCCAATAACGAGTCTATAAAATCTAAAGTTTTATACGATCTTGATGAAATTTCACACACTTGACATTCAAAACTAGCGGAAGTTCACTGGCTACGTAACTTTCGTGAAGTACATGGCGGAGGGTACTTCAGTTAAGAATTCAATAAAATCTAAAGTTTTATTGCGATCTTGATGAAATTTCACACACTTGACATTCAAAACTAGCGGAAGGTCACTGTCTACGTAAGATGCGTCTGGTACATGGCGCAAGGTACTTCACTTACGAATTCTACTAAATCATAACAGGGGTACCATTCGTTAAGGGGGGCGGGGGAAGCTTACTCCACATTTAGTGTATTTTCCATCTGCAGCGTTCACTACAGCGTCAAACGTTTCCGCCACACTTTCTCTTCTTCAGCATATTTGCAAGTACGTACACTCCATCATTTAATTTTCTTTTCGCATCCTCTACGGTCTCACAACTAACAGATTTACTAGAGGCTACGTCATCGCTAGAGTCGGTCATTTTCGCTCTGCCAGTGATACGCAACAAAGCGAGATCGGGCACTCAACTGCCGTGTTACGTCGCGACTAGTACTTCCTCTTCACTTTACAATTGCCGACGGCAGCGCGCTGAACCAAACTTTGTTTACGGCTAGAGAGGGCCGAAGGCGTCCGACAACACGCGACAGTACACGATCGACGCACGTGGCTCCGCATTCTACAAAAATGTTCAATTGTTTTTAGAACTTATGGGACTTAACTACGGGGTCATCAGTCCCTAAACTTACAAACTACTTATGAACTAGCTTATACTAAAAACGGCACAAACATCCATGCCCGAGGGGGGATTCGAACCCCCGACCGCAGCGCCCGGCCGCATTGTACACTCACGCTATTGTCACAGTGCGGCTATGTAATCTGAGCGTTTGCTGAAATGGATAGGTATCGCGCAAGTATACGTCGTCACAAAGTACCTTTATAAGGAAAACTTAAATAATTTTCAGTTTTCGTCGACTACTCAAACTAAGCTCAGCAGGGTGAATGACAAATCTACATTAGCGCCCATCCTGGCAGCAGGGACGTCTTCCTTTTAGTTATTAGCCTGTATCTCAATATTTTAATTTCTTAGATTTTAGTATTAACAGCAAATGTATTTTTATCAACTACCCGCAAAACCAAATTATTACATTGCAAAATAACTTCATTTTAATTCCGTACAATTTTCTGTAGGAAAATATATTTATAGAAAATGTATTATGCATTCGCTCCAGTTATTCCGTAGTAACATTACAGTTTTTTTTCAGTTCACATATTTTTCCTTCAGAAGAATATTTAAAAACGATTGTAATTTTTTTCTTTGCAAACATGCTGCAGCATTGTTTTATCGTAAAACAATAAATTTATATTCTTAAAATTCATTTCGATTGCTTTTCTGTTCAAAATGAATATACAGTTCTATTATCTGTTGTATATGTACCAATGAGCGTAATTATAACGCCCGTACGCCATACGAAATAAATGATCAAATCAACAGTTTGCAGCACCTTCAGCTGAAATGGCCATTATAAGTTGAAGGGTAATACTGTGACAGTACACGCTTTAGTATCCGTCGCTAAGGAGTGTGATGGAAATGTTTCATCCTGCGTCCTACGTGCACATCCAAGCAGCACAGTGGCTGACTCGGAGGCAAACTGAGACGGGCGGCACAGCGCAGTCTAATGGGGCCGCGCAGACTTGCAGTAGAGTGGACGCGACGCTGATGCGACCTGCACCTGAACAGCGCTGGGCTGCGTGTCGCTGCAGCCGAATGTGAGGCACAGAAAGGGCAGGAGAGGCGGGGAGCGGGCGAGCACTCTGCCGTACGCTCTGTATCCAAAGTGCCACTATTGTTGGTTCTTCAAAATGTTACAATGTATGTAAAACTATTGGACCCTACTGCTATATTAATCAGTCCATAGACTTACAAACTACTTAAACCAACTTACACTAAGGACAAAACACACACATACACACACACACACACACACATACCTGCGGGAGGACTCAAACCCTCGGCGGGAGTGACCGCCCGGTCCATAGATTATTGGCTGTTCGAACAGCATTGCCTTACGACTGAAAGTGTTTGTCATAGACTAGTGATTCGTTTTGCAACATTTAAGTTCTCTTTTCGTTTGTGCATGATACTTTTTAGTTACTCCGTACTTATAGCTGTACAGTTTTGTTTAGTGAAATATTGTAACATCATATGATTAACAACCAACACAGAAAATTTTAATTTCGTAGTAGGACATCGTCGACAGTGTAGTAGATAAATGGATGCAACATTTTATGGCTTCTTAAATAAATAAAACCAATCATTTTGTTCCTAAGGAACAGAATTTCGTCAGAATTTTGATAGTTACTGCAATTAATGCTAAAGAAATTTTGAATCCATACACAATGTGGTTAGAATCTCAAAGATAAATTTTAAAGCTCAAGTCAACATTCCATACCTTCGGGAGTTGGTACGCTTATCTTATCTTTTCTTGGTTGTCCTTTTTTGTATCAGTTATTTACTAGAAGATGAGCTTATGATTCGAAACCTAGGTCATTCTTTATTAATAAATGAAATAAGGCTTTCGTTTGGTTAAAACACACAGAATTGTGAGATTTCAACCGTACCTCAAAGATACCGCCAATTCCGGTTCATTTTCAATAGTCTCTTGCAAATTACATTCATGTAAGTCAATGGCGTCCTATATAATTCCATATTATACTTCTGAAAAATGTCAGTCCGATGTAAAATCAGCATCACTTGTCTTCGTAGTAGTTTGACATCTTCCAGATTTTACATTCACTCTAATATATTTATTTGGTGATATTTTTAATGCAGTAATGAATAAAGCAAAACTTCGTCGCTAAAATGAATATGAAATTTGATCTGCAAGAAAGTAATGAATAAAGCAAAACTTCGTCGCTAAAATGAATATGAAATTTGATCTGCAAGAACAAGGCATCGTGAGTCGTGTCGGGATAGCTCAGTGGTAGAGCGCTTTCCCGCGAAAGGCAAAGGTTCCAGGTTCGAGTCCCGGTTCCGGCACACAATTTTAATCTGCCAGGAAGTTTCATATCATCGCACACTCCGCTGCAGAGTGAAAGTTTCATTCTATAGCAATAATGATAGCAATGACAGGTGACAGGAGACTTTCCATCACAACTCCATCTGTCTGTTCGTAGTACTTGTCATTAAATGAGAAGTAGTTGGAAATCAAGCTATGTCAATATAAATTTGTAATTCAGTACCCAACCTAGCCCCGGTTAAGTGCAACGAATCAGAGGAACGCGAGTGAAGGGAGAAACCACATCAAAAGTGACTAAAATATCAGTCATTGAAATACACTCTCTCCAATCGACATAGAAAATCTGCAGAATTCTTAAAGTGATGCTCATAATGTCCCATAAGTGGGCTCAACGAAGCCGCAAGATGTTTTGCTACACGATATGTCGGAAGAGCACCAGTGTTTGACAAAACTGGTCAAACAGGAGATCCGTCCTTATGTAACTTAGGAAGGCCATATAAGCTAGGAGGTACAGCACAATAATTAAAACTCTTGATAGTCTCCTGTGATCAGGAAATTTTCTTACGGATATTATTAGTCTTCCATTCAACAATTTTTGTAGGGCCAGCAGCAATTTTGCTATCAGAAAATAAACACTGCATTTTTTTAAAACATAATCCTACTTTACGTTCACAATAGGGTGGATCCTGATATTATTATTTTACCTGCGGACCACGGAAATGCTACTGTTGTTTTAACCGTTTCAGACCCTCTGGCTCCAATTGTGTACATAACTTTTACAGTGTCCAAGATAGATCTCTATTGAAAAAACATGTATATGACTGTGAGTGTTCAACCTTTTCATCGTGCACACTTACTGTCAACTGCGGAAGATCACTATAAACATACCAAGTAGTCAGTGTTGCACTGCGCAGCGTACTTGTATTCCACTGTACAAGTGAAAAGTAGTAGTAGTAATTTTTTTGCATGGGAACTATTGAGTGATCAGTTTATTTAGTACAGAAGTTAGTGCTACAAAATTATTTATTTTAGTCCATGAAAAGAAGCCTTGCTTTTCAGCATATGCACTTTTGTAGTATGTAAATTGATGCATAAAACAGCGTAAATATTGCTTCTAAAATCATTAAAAATGTAACTTAAGAGGAATACAGCAATAATAATAATAATAATAATAATTTCCTTCCTCCAGAAAAAAAATCAGTTCTGAGAGGGTTAAACAAGCATGATTATGTTTAAAAAAGTTCCGTTATTTTTATTTATTGTTTTGTCTTCATTTACATATTCTGTTTCGCGTGCTGATGTTATAGGTACTTGTATAAAATGTTTGAGGTAAGGATTCGTACTTAATTTTTAACTGAAGCGATTCGATAATAGTTTACAGACTCAAAAGGTAATGAATACTATGCCAAGGAGGTGACTAACAAAACGTGCAGAATTTTGGTGTAATTTTACTCTCGAACAGTGCACTACCGCAAATACACGTGTCTCTCAGGGCGAATAAGGCTGCAGTAAGTCATTGTTACATCACGGAAACCCAACGGCCCGACTTGCGATAAGCGCTAGTTCTCCGGTAACTAAAATGCAGTTGCACTGAATTCGCTGCATAAAACGCTACTGCGCTGACGCGAGTGACTATTTGTGGCGGAAGAAAAATGTAGTTGGCTGGCTTCGCGGAAGGGGAACGGCACCCACGGAGGCTCGCGTGCCGATCCTCATCTGTCCGTCCGTCCAAACTGCTCGCTGCCGCATCGCAGCTTTTTATTGCACAAGTTTCTCGTCGCAGTACAGGAAATAGAGACGACCAGCGTACAAATACGCAACAGACGACTGTCTATTAATCTTATTAAACCATCAATCCAGCTATTTTCTGTTGTCATTCTCTGTGACCGCTGTCCTACGTATCAGATATGCATATTTTATAGGAAACATTTATTAGTGCTCGTCTAGTTTCGCTTTGTTGTAGAAAAATATTTCATGAGTCACCAGACTGCGCGTGCTGTAGACATGTTTTTGTATTGCGGAGGATCTTAGATTTAGGACAGCAAGGGTTATATTTGACAAGACCGAAGACTTCACATTATTTCGTCCAGCACTGTAAACTCTTCCGGAAATCTTTCAAAACTTTTGAAATCCAAAACCAGCAGGAATTAAGCGGTTGATCAACAAGTATTTATCTACATTCTTAAAAAAACCTGTCTAATTATTTGAGAGCCGCGTGGTTTCTCAATATTCTTCACAGATAACAGTGACTCCATTTTCAGCGGTTTTGGATGTTCAAATGTTCAAATGTTTGTAAAGCTTATGGGACTTAACTACGGGGTCATCAGTCCCTAACGGTTTTGGAGACTCCGGAGGTAGTATTATTTCTTCATGCCACAAACATACAGCAACTAAAGTGGAAATATCGTATGCCCGATCATATGTGACACTGAAGCTAGCATTTTACGCGTTACCGTTGTAAATGAACAGTTAACAACTATTTGTGTACGAATATAACAATTATAAGAAATAAACTGTAACTATTCCGCCACTTAAAGAGCTTTGAGATAATGATAACGACATGTGTCGTTTTTGCCTGTAAGTTTTCTTCAGACTTGTCACTGCATATATTAATCTATTACCAGTTTATATCAACTTTTCTGTCTTTTTGTTCTCCAAATATTACACTCGCTATAAAGAGGTCCTATACGTATGGAGTCTCATTTGTCGTTAATAACGAGTGTCCATTTGAGCGTTCTTACTAAAACTGCGGTCTGCTTTAAACGTATCATATGTATATATATGTTCGTCTCAAAATATACGCGTTACATTTATCTTACACACAAACTTGAGCGCAATTGCAGAACTTGTTGATTCCACCTCCAAAAGCTTAAAGCGTCATTTCACTTCAGAAAGACGAACAGTTATCGTGTATAAACATTTTGACGTTTGTGAAGGTAATGTGACGGCGTCAGGCTTCAGCAATAGCTGCGACTTTGCCACTCTAGGTTACCTGTGTCTGTGGTTCAAGCGCATCAAATTCTTCTTGTATGTTTTCAGTTTATTCTCTTTCGTAGATTCAATAGCAAGCTTGGAACAATGCGTGCACCAATGGAAAAAGTACGGCATTAATTTCTTTCAGTATGACCTACGACATACTACTATTTGAGTCGAAACAAGGCCACCGGAGTAGATAATATTCCCTCTCAACTCCTGATGACGTTGGGAGAGCCTGTCAAAAAATGCGAAATCAAAATATTTAATTTTTCGACAATTCCCGGGGGGTTGAAATAAATTCAACGACAAAGATGAAAATTTGTGCTGGACCGGTATTCGAATCCGGATTTCCATTCCTTTTTTTTATAATCAACTTTATTGGTTTACATATATAACCTTTACATTTTTGAAAAAACTTATAATTACAGTACAACTCATCCTCCATCAAGTCTGAAAATAATTGTCACTGCACTCGGTATGTTGATCTGAAGCAACCAATTTTGTTTAGACTCGTTCTTCATGTTTTGATTATGCGTGTACTCTCTTGATGTTCTTCGTTTACTTCTCAGCCTTGATTTGGAACGACAATTAAAAATCTCTGAAATTTTTTTTGTATTTACAATACTTTCTAAAAGAAAAATGTTGTTCATTGAAAAAATGTATGTAGTCTTCTAAATTTGTATTTCCCTTCTTTATTGCATAAAATACATACTGTTGAATGAACTAGTTATAGCTATTATGTTTTGAATTAGGAAATAAATTGTATTCTGGCTGAAGCACATCTTCTATTGGAACATAATTATCAGATGTTCTACTGAGAATGGCTAGTTGTTTCCTCGTCCACTTCCAAATCAATTTTTTTCCCGATAGTTGAGATGACTCACAAAAAGCAGTGAGTCTTAAATTTATTCTGTGTACATTTTCCCCATAGGAACTTTCTCGTTAACTACATCATACCAGACAGAGCGGACATTTAATCTTAGCATTTGGTTATTAATATTACGCGACCTTTCATGACTGCTCAATATAACTGACTATTATTAAGTTTTTTAATATCTTCATGTATGTAAGTAAGTTCAATAAAGTATTTTCGAACATAATCCAATTCTGGCTTTATTTGTACAACATTTATAGGTGCACATCGATCATTAGGATCTAACGCATCAGATAGGTTTCGTGGAATGCTGGGCTGATTACTGTGTAATAATTTGTCAGCATGATTAACTAACATTGCCAAAAATTGAGCATTGTGCTCTTATAACATTCTGAATGCAATTTAATTTGACACATTTCCCTGGAATTTTTGTAAACTATTTCGTTAATGCCCGAAAAGAACACAACCATATCAATAATTGTAAATATGCCCACAACAGACAATGACAGTTTCAGTGCGAACGCTTTCAAATCGCTTACGGGAATCCAGTATAGGCAGCGAGCAAGAGGACTCAATGGGCAGGCCCAAAGCGGGAAATCCGCATTCGAATCCCGGTATAGCACAAATTTTCACTTTTGTCCTTGAATTTATTTCAACCCTCCGGAACGGTCGAAATGTTTCAATATTTCGATTTCGTAAATTTACGACCGTTGCTGCTAACTAATGGTGTCTGTTCTTTCCGGAAAGAACATACACCGTATCAATAGTCATAAAGAAACTGTTACACCTTGTGTCAAAGATGTACGAGACAGGGGAAATACCCTCAGACTTCAAGGAGAATACAATAATTTCAATTGCAAAGAAAGCAAGTACAGAGAAGTGTCAATAGAAAAAGTTGTGGAATCAGACTTCAAGGAAGCTCACTTTGGATTTAGAAGAAGTGTAGGAACACGCGAAACATTACACGCACTACGATGTATCTTAGAATATAGATTAAGGAAAGGAAAACGAACGTTTTTAGCTTTTCTACATTTGGACAAAGCTTTTACAATGTTGACTGGGATATTTCAAATTCTGATGGTTGCAAGGGTAAAAAAAGAGTCGAAGGGTGTAAGACATTGAGCAATGGACACGGAGTAATGGAATGTTGTGTCAGAAAATCGGGCGATGTTGAACAAGTTACGTACAATATTAATTTAAATATCAGGATGTCTTTTTTTTAAGTCATTTGTCTGGAGTATAGCACTGAATGGGAGTGAAAGGTGGATGATAAGGAGTTCCTTCAAAAAGATGCTCCAAACAAGGAGCACCAATATTTGAGGGGTTTAAAGAGATGGCAGAATTCATGTCACAACGCACATCTTTACACCAAGGAGCACACGCTGACGCGAGCAAGTAGCGAACTACAAAATGTGTCAGAAGAGGAGATACATGATGCGGCTCTCTGTGCTTCATATCCTCTCCATCTACCTCCTCCTCCTCTCCCCATCAATCCTCCTCCCTGTCTTTTACCAGTTTCTCCTTCTATATTTATTCACCTCTGCCTCCCTCAAGCCAGTTCCCCCTTCCCCTTTCTATGAAAAATTGCCTGTGATCAAAAGTATCCAGGCACCTCCAAACCATACGTTTGTGACTTTACGGAAGTAATGTCTGTAGAGTCATGGAATTAGTATAAGTAATGATATTGTGTGGGAAGATAAAGGACTGACAGTGGACCATAGCAAGCGGTTGGAGCAGCTACCAGAGAGCCAAGGTAGCGGGTTAAAACGAGAAGCCGGTCGGGCATTGTCCAAAAATGACGTAAATATGGGAAAGACCCATGCTTTGTAACAACTTATGAGGGCTGTTAACCGAACGTTTCTTAAGGGATGTCTGGAGGACATCTGTGAGTTCCACGCTTCAGTAATTAAGAAAATTGTTTACCGTGAATATTTAAGACATCTCCGATGTCGGTCTAATTACACACCTCTCATTATTCTAAAAATAATTTCAATGTCTAAAAAATAACAAATTTTTATGACCACTATATCAAAATATAGAAAAATCAAGCTGAGACTAACCAATTTTTGAATTCTACATGCAGTTAAAACAAACTCTGGTTTAGATGATAACTTATTGTCTCTAGCTATCGTCTTGAAAGCATCACGTACGTATTTATTTAATGACTAATTTCAACACATAAATTTATAACGGAAATATAAACAGATCATTATTTTCTCCAGAGTAACACTCAAAATGCAAGCAGCATGAGTTAACTCTCATATATTTAACTTAGTGTGTGGCTTCATTATACCATTTGCCAGTAATTTACGAAAATGTCGTGTGGAATGAGCGCTCAAGCTCATGAAAGCTGGTTTATCTTTATGTAATACTAATTAATATTCCTTTTTTGTATTTAAATAATGGTGTAAATAAGGAGCGTAAATATTGGGCAATTGAACAGTGGGAAAACGTATTGTGGAGTGACAAATCACGGTACACAATGTGGCGATCCGACGGCAAGGTGTGGGTATGGCGAATGCCCGGTGAACGTCCTCTGCCAGCATGTGTAGTGCCAACAGTAAAATTCTGAGGCAGCGGTGTTATGGTGTGGTCGAGAGCACTGTCAACAGCACAAGCATACATTGATGTTTTAGGCACCTTTTTTGCTTCCCACTTTTGAAGAACAATCCTGGGATGGCGACTGCATCTTTCACCCTGATCGAGCACATGTTCATAATGCTCGGCTTGTGGCGGAATGGTCTGCACAGAGTCCTCACTTGAATCCTATAGAACACTTTGGGATGTCTTGGAACGCCGACTTCGTGCTCGGCCTCATCGACCTACATGACACCTCTCCTCAGTGCATGTAGTCCGTTAAGAACGTGCTGCCCTTCCTCAAGAAACGTTCCAGCACCTGATTGAGCGTATGCCTGCGACAACGTAAGCTCCCATCAAAGCTAAGGCGGGCCAAGACCAGCATTACGGATGGAGGGCGCCACGAACTTGTCAGTCATTCAAATGTTTGTAGAGTCTATGAGACTTAACTACGGGGTCATCAGTCCCTAAACTTACAAACTACTTATCAACTAGCTACAACTAAGGACGGCACAAATATCCATGCCCGAGGGGGGATTCGAACCCCCGACCGCAGTGGCCGTGCAGACCGTGACTGAAGCGCCTCAGTCCCCCCGGCCACCGCGGCCGGCTGTCAGTCATTTTCAGCCAGGTGTCCGGGTACTATGATCACATAGTGTATGTCTGCCTACTTACTTGAAGATCGGTTAAACGGCTTCGAAATATGCTGCTAGATATCCTCTGCCATGTACCATGTGGTGGTTGCGAAGATCAATGAAAACATTAATACATGTCCTCAATTTCATCATGTTGGATCAAACGGTATTGAAGTACCCTCCGCCATGTACCGCATGGTGTTTTATAGAAGGTAGCCTTTGTGTTAATTCAGGGTATAAACTATCTTCATTCCAAATTTCAACCAAATCTGTCATGCCATACTAGCACCTAGGGATGGGCTAAACCGTGATTTTCCGATTTTAGTGATTTCTGTGACTGCTACTTTTAGATATCTGTGATTCTTAGTTGCGATTTGTCACTGTTTACAATCGCAGTGTTTAAATCCTCGACATGTATCCCTCCGCACTCAAACTGCGATTTCGGTGACACTGAATGCTACTTCTGTGATTTCTGCTACTGATATTGCTACTTTTGCGATTTGTGCTTCTTCTGCTACTGATATTGCTACTTCTGCGATTTCTGCTACTTTTGTGATTTCTGCTACTTCCGTGACTTAGGCGATGTGTGTGGCAAATGCAATATCATCCATAACAGATTCCTCGTCCTACGCGTAAAGATATACAAAAAAAGAATATTGATGCTCCATTTGCGTGTAATGTTCGGATTATTTACACATCGACAAATGTCAATTAGTCTTCTAAAAGCTATTTCAGTGTTTGGTGTGTAATGTATAGTTAAAAGTGAGATTATTCGCAAGTAATGTGTAACAGAAATTGGCAAGTAGGCCTATAGTCTACCTTAACAGAAAGATTGGGCAGATTAGGCATACAGAAACTGTGTCAGTGCAACGAAAGTGCTATGTTCTTACCTGTAGAATGTATGAACAGATTTTTTTAACATTGTGTAATATAAGTCACTTACCAATTTGAATGAGATTATAAGTAAATGAGAAATACATAACATTCATTATTTATTTTATGATAAAATATTATTTCCATCGTTCATTCAACGGTCGTTGCCAACATAAGCACACTATGCCACCACTGCAGTAAACAAAAGTTTTAATAATACTGAAGGATCTGATACCACCCATCTGGGCGGAATGTACAAAAAGGAAAAAGACGGAAAACAACGTTCCTAAACCTAAAACAAATCTGATAAAATAAAACTTTCCATTACGCGAAAAACTTGTTTATATTCAAGTGTAATATTTTTATAGAATCCTCGAAGATACAAGTTTACTCCTATATCGCAGTACTTACAGTCCACACAGAAAGTGGAATTGGACTGCTATTAAACATTTCGTAAAATTACTTAGTTGACCACTTGATACACCCCCTTGGAATTTTTATTTTATGAACGATGTATAATGCATGTAAAAATATTCGTCGAAACCAGATTTGCAATGTAAGATGCGTATTCTGAATTCGCATAATTGTTGTAGGTTCTATGACGAAAAATAATTTTAAATATATTTAATACAATATTTATTTGGCATTCACATTTGTTGTCTTTAGCAACTATAACCTAAAAACATATATGCCAGGCTTTGTTTCACAACATGTAAATGCTGCCGCCAGGTAAAATAGTGCCACTAAGTGTAAACATTTTCACAAATGAAAATTATCTTCTTGCTTATTAATTCGACAACATCCCTAAACAACACACGAGTGAAAGTACGACAGTTAGCCAACAAGTAGCACAAGGCGGAATATTAAATGCTATACTCAGTTGCTACTAGCGACTCTTAATCGCGACTTTTCACTGAAATCGCAGTTTGGACCAGTGAGGACGTTCGAGCTCACTGGTTTGAGCCGACGGCGTTCGACCAACTCATACACAAAAATCCACACATACACGAGGCAGACGGCAGAAAGCTAGAAGTACCAATTTCGGCCAACAGATGGCAGCCGGCAAAGTCTAAATTGCGCCTCTTAGTTGCTACTTGCGACCCTTAAACGCGATTTGTCACTGAAATAGCAGGTAGGCTCTATAGCCTGCCCAATGCAAAGATATTAGTACAAACTTCGATCAACAGATGGCAGAGTGCAAACTGCTTCTTGCTACTCAACTTTTAGTTGCTACTGCGCTTCTAAATGCGACTGAAATCGCAGTCACATTCCATAAAGTTGCGACTGTGAAAAATGCTACTTCTAAATCACGGTGACTCTTAACAGATACGCGATTTTCGACCCATCCCTACTAGCACCTACACACATACACACATACATACATACCAACTCACCCTTCGCACGCACGTACACTAACGTTTGCATAATAATATGTATAAGATAGAAAGCTTTTTTCCAGTTATTGTTATTACAGAAATTATCATAACTCTTAGTGAAACATACGAAGGACATACTGAAAGTCGTGAGCAATCCATTGTTGTCCTACGCATAAGTTAGTTTAAGTAGTTTATAACTCTAGGAACCGATGACCTCACCAGTTTCGGTTTACAAACATTTGAACACAATGAACGAACTATAAATGCTGCGCACCAGATCCAGATGCTTGGGAAACTCGGCCGTCCATTATGGAAATAAGATCACAACTGTAACAAGACAACGACCTTCCTCGCACTTAGGTGAAGATAAGGGTATTTGGGCGGGAAACTCTTCTACGTCCTCCTTATAGTCTTGTCTTGGCTCTGCTCGATTACCATCTACTCGGTTCTATGAATGAACACCTTTGAGGCCAACGCTGAAGTATATTAAGGAAAACAGTGTGTCAGTGTCTTCGGGCAGCTGGAACGGATTTTTACCGCAAGGGCCGGCCGCGGTGGCCGAGGAGACTGAGGCGCTTCAGTCACGGTCAGCACGGCCACTACGGTCGGGGGTTCGAATCCCCCCTCGGGCATAGATATTTGTGCCGTCCTAGTTCGTAAGTAGTTCATAAGTAGTTTGTAAGTTTAGGGACTGATGACCCCGTAGTTAAGTCCCATAAGCTTAACAAACATTTGAACATTTACCGCAAGGTAATTTTCAAGCTTGTAGAACTAAGGAAACAGTGATTACAAAGCAATTGATTGAGACTATGTTGAAAAGTAAACAAAAGTCTGTGGATTACGATGATGATTTCTCTGGAAATAAATATGACACTGAAAATAAAAAAAAAGGAAAAAATATAAAAAATAAAATATCGCTAATGGTCTTCAGAATACGTCTCGTATTAAGGACCACCCATTTCTTTCTAGACTGATAGTAATGCGGATATGATTTTGAACAATCTAATACTTTTAAACATCAGTGCTTATTATTATTTTGAGAATGTTTAGTTTATACTCAAACGGTTTTCATTCTGTGATCTAAAGAAATTGGAGTCGTTTGAATCAATTTGAATCAGAGACAAGAGAATTCCGTATATTGCTGCACTTGCATGGAAATTTCTAGGTTTAATTTAGAATTAAAGTCAAGAAATTGAATAGTGAATGGAGGCTAATGAGACAAATTCACGTAGGACCGGACAGTGCTAATGCAGTTGAACTCCGGAATGCGGCGCCAAATTATCAGACGCGTTAAAGATACTGGAGATGAAATAAGCAGCAGAGCCAACTGAATTCTGAAATCACGAGCTTTTGTATTCTTAGTGCACAGTGAGCTACATTAAATTTAAACGCACCAAAAAGAGGCATGACGTTATTTTTGATTAAGAATATTTCGTTTAGACGAATTGGCCGGCCGCGGTGGCCGAGGAGACTGAGGCACTCCAGTCACGGTCTGCACGGCCACTACGGTCGGGGGTTCGAATCCCCCCTCGGGCATGGATATTTGTGCCGTCCTTAGACAGCCAGCGAGAAACTTAACTCGTACGTTGAAAGAAAAATAATTATTTAGAAGTTGTTGCAAGTGTAGTTTGCTGAAACTATCACTCTACCGTTAACGAAGCCAAGTACACAAAAGTTTCAATTGGTTGATAACGCGCTCTTTTTCATTTCAGGCTGACAGCCAATATGTATCTCCAGAGGCCCAACAATTGAGTCTTTCGCAGTGACCATTCTAATGATCTCATCTTGGACGGGAAATGAAAAAATTCTTCCTTCACATCATTCCCTCTTCTAATAATCTCACATCACAGAGAAATAATACTCAAAAAATTTTATATACCTAACGAACGTCTTGCTATACATACCATGATTTCGTTACTCATTTCAGAATGGAAGGAAGAACATTTGTATGTATCGAGCACAAATTCGATATGGGTAAGAATATAGAAAGAAACCATTCATAACCTATCGAACCATTCTGGCTTAAAACTGTTTACGTGAATTATAGGAAACTCAAATATGGTTGGCTGAACAAAGATTAGAATCACCATCATCTAGAGTACGAGTTAAGTGTTTTTAATATTTGGTCACCTAACTCGGGCATTCATACAAAACGAGAGTTTCCTTACAGTAAATGTTCTGCGAATTCACGTGTTCCGGTGACTCATTATCTTTGGTATCATTTTGTTCATAAGTCTACCTTCTATAAAGCCCGTCGTTCGGCAAGTACCAGAGCTGTATTTTAGTATGTGCCAGGTTGGCATGGTAGGGTTGTTAGATTGGTAAAGTAAAATATCTGGAAAGAATATAGAAATGTTGAGATTTTGGGTGCTGTTGTTAGGGGAAATAAATATTGTAAATAAACATGTATATATACTGAGACATTGTAGTTTGTAGCCTAAATAAATTTGTATAATCAGGCCTTATTCCGTGGTGGAACTTGTGCTCAACGACTGCAATTTGATTGTAGAAATTTTTTTATCAATCAGTCGTAGATATTATTTATTAATGGACCTAGCTTTCGACCACTGTGTGGTCACTGAGAACGAAATCAACCTCCAACACGGAGGTCGAGATGTTTTACGTATTTTAATGGGTTCATTTTAAGCACTGATAATGACCACGTAGTGGTCGAAATCTAGATCTGTTGATAAATAATACTTACTACAGATTGCTGAAAAAAATTATACAAATTTGTATAAAAAGGACGGTTTTGGTACCAAAGAAACCGGTACAGGTATGCGTATGCAACCACAGAGATACGCAACCACTCAGAGGACTGCGGTGCAGTCGGCAACTCTTATATAAGACAACAGGTTAGATCGGTTACTATTGCTACAATCACGATTTAAGTGAGTCTGAACGTGGTGTGACGGTCTGCGCACGAGAGATGGGATACAGCATCTCCGAGGTAGCGATGAGGTGCGGATTTTCCCTCACGGCCATTTCTCGAGTGCATCGTGAATTTCAGACGTCACTGAGGCCGGAAATAGATCCTGAAAGAACGGGACCAACGACGACAGAAGAGACTCGTTCGACGTGGAAGAAGTGCAACTCTTCCCTAAATTGCTGCGGATGTCAGTGCTGGATCATCAACAAGTGTCAGTGTGCGAACCATTCAACAGAACGTCTTCGGTATGCGCTTTCGGAGCCGAAGGCACACTCGCGCACCCTTACTGACTGCACCACACAAAGCATTACGCCTCACCTGGGCCCGTTAACGCCGACATTGGACTGTGGATGGCTGGAAATATGTTGCCTGGTATGACGATTCTCGTTTCCAATTGTCTCGAGCGAGTGGACGTGTATGGGCATGGAGACGAAGTCAGCAATCCTTGGATTGTTCAAGCTGTTGGAGACGCTGTAATGGTGTGGGGAGTGTGCACTTGGAATGTCTGCCCCGATAGGTTTAGATACGACTCAGACAGGTGACACGTACGTACGCATCCTAGATGAACACCCGCATCCAGAGCCGTAGTCAGAATTTTATTTCTTTTTGTGGTTTCTTTCTTTTTTTTTTTTTTTGGGAGAAGGGGGAGGGTGGGTGGATCGACAATAAAAACTGTAAATTTTTTCTAACTAGTAAAGCATTACTACATAATTTCGGGGCGGGGAGTGGGGGGAATTGAACCCCTTCAACATCCATTCACTTGGGCTACGGCGCTGCATACAATTAAAGTTATCTTAGAAAGGTGGCTAAGAAAACGGAATTTAGACATATGAAAATTACATCTGAGCTAGTTCTCAGCACTTGTGAAAAACAATATTAAATAAAAGGGGGAAGGTGCACTAAAACTACAATTTATAGGCAACTTACGGAATATGCTTAACTTAAACTTGTTTATTCAGATAGAAAACAAGCAAAATGGGGAACCGATTTTATTAATACAATAAAAATGCATCTCTTACATGGATTAATGTGGACGTTGGCCAGCCTAAATTATACATGATTTAACGCTACTGGGGCGAAGGATACACAAACAACACTCATTCTCTCACACACACGCAATGCCACTGCGAAACTCACCAAAATCAGCGTGCTGAGACGAGGCGTAAGCAGGCGCCGCTATTGTAGGCAAGATTCAGCAAGTCGGAGGTAGCACAAAACACAATATACAATAACACTTTGAAGCTGACTCTAGTCTGTCGACCTGTTTTGAGATGGTGCGTGTGTATAGCCAAGTTAAATTACATCTGAATTGGACCGCGATCAAATACGTTAGCGGCGACACACGGCTAATTTACATGAACGCACTCCACTGAAGCTGAAGTGGTCGAAAATCGGATTCATTATACAAAATCACGGTGGATTCTTAAGTTGCAGTCTGTTAGAAATCGATCTAGGTACTGGTTTTATATGACAAGTGGCGTGAATTCAGGCGACTAGCTGTAAATCCCAGAAGTCAGAACTCGGACCCACGTGGTTCCGAAAACAGATAAAATTGAATAAATTCAGTTTCCGAAAATTAACTACAAACCCATAGAAATGCTTATAATTATATAAGGAAGCGAATGAAATACAGCTACACGCTATAGGGGGCGATTTACAGAGACGGAAGAGGTCCTGTCTCAGAAAAACCACAAAAATGAAATAACTACAAAGTCGGAAAAATAAAAATAAGAATTACGGCTTGCAATCCATAGAAATATTTGGAATTACCGTAGGTGCAACCACAGCGGAGGGGTATCTGTGGAGAGGCCAGACAAAAGTGTGGTTCCTGAAGAGGGGCACCAGCCTTTTCAGTAGTTACAGGGGCAACTGTCTGGATGATTGACTGAGCTGGCCTTGTAACATCAGCTAATGCGGCTTTGCCACACAGTTACTGCGAACGGCTGAAAGCAAGGGGAAACTACAGCCGTTACTTTTCCAGAGGACATGCAGCTCTACTGTATGATGACATCCTCTCAGGTAAAATATGCCGGAGGGGGGTCTACTCAGGAGGATGTGATCATCAGGAAAACCAACACTGGCATTCCACGGATAGGAGCGTGGAATGTTAGACCCCTTAATCGGGTAGGGAAACTAGAAAATTTAATAAGAGAAATGAATAGGTTGAAGTTAGATATAGTGGGGATTAGTGAAGTTCGGTGGAAAGAGGAACAGGATTTGTGGTCAGGTGAGTACAGGAATATCAATACAAAATCAGTTGGGGGTATTACGCGAGTAGGTCTGATAATGAATAAGAAAGTAGGAATGCGGGTAAATTATTATGATCAACACAGTGATCGCATCATCGTAGTCAAGATAGATACGAAGCCAACACCGACCACAGTAGTCGTCTTCCGAAGAAAGATATGAGGAGCTAAAGGAAATTATTCAGACAATTAAGGGAGAGGAAAACTTAATTGTTATGGGAGACTGGAATTCGGTAGTAGGACAAGGAAGGGAAGGGAAGACTGTGGGTGAATATGGTCTGGGCAAAAGGAATGAAAGAGGAAGCCGCCTGATAGAATTTTGCACGGAACATAATTTAGTTATAAATAACACCTGGTTTAAGAATCATGAAAGAAGGTTGTATACGTGGAAGAGACCAGGAGACACCGGGAGATACCAGATAGATTTTATAATGGTAAGACATAGATTTCGGAACCAGGTATTAAACTGTAAGACATACCCAGGGGCAGATATAAACTCTGACCATAACTTATTGGTCATGAATTGTAGGCTGAAACTGAAAAAAACTGCAGAAAGGTAGGAAAATAAGGAGATGGGGCTCGGATAAATTGAGGGAGCCTGAAGTTCTTAAGAATTTTAGAGGGAGCTTTAGGCAACAATTGACAGAAACGGGGGGAAATAAAACAGTAGAAGAGGATTGGGTAGCATTGAGGGATGAAATAGGAAGGCAGCAGAGGACAAAATAGGTAGAAAACCAAGACCTTCAAAAAATCCTTGGATATCACAGGAAGTACTAAATTTAATTGATGAAAGGAGAAAATATAAAAATGCAGTAAATGAAACAGGTAAAGTGGAGTACAGACAAATAAGGAATGAGATTGACAGGAAGTGCAAAATGACTAAGCAGGGGTGGCTAGAAGGTAAATGCAAGGATGTAGAAGAATGTATAAATAGGGGCAAAATAGATGCAGCCTACAGGAAAATAAAAGAGATATTTGGAGATATGAAAAACAGCTCTCTATGAATATGAAGATGGAAGACCAGTTCTCAGCAAAGAAAACAAACATTGAGTGATGTCAAAGTGCCACAGTGCTTGTTCACAACGCGAAAACACAGCAAATTCACCAAAATGACAAACTGTCAAGAATATACAGATATGTTTTGTGAGTTAAAGAACCACAAACACAACTACATGTGGTATTAAGACAGTATAAAATAATTATCCCACTGATGATCCTGCAACGCCAGCGATACATGTTTGGGTGAAACTAAAAACAATTGTGTTTGCTCAAGGCGGACCAAACCTAAAAAGCAAATTTAGGATGTATTTTATCACAGTATGACAACATATTGAAGGAACGGGAATCAAGGTGTAGCAAAGCTAATGGAGTAAGCGCAAAGCTACAATCTACTCTCTTCTGCAAGAAGGAAGTCAGTACCAAGTCTAAGTTAGCCTATCTTTCGACCAATTGTGTTGTATTGGTGTGAAAGCTGGGTGGATACGTTACCTTCTTAATCGGGTTGAGGTTACAGTATGAAAGTAGCAGTTATGATTGCAGGTGTTAATAGATGGTAACAATAGCAAGTGGTGTCCATAACGAGGAAATCTAAGAAAAACCAAAGATGAACCAGAGCGAACGGGATGAGACGGTGGGATCATTTGCAGGCACGGGAGAAGCAAGATTACTTAAGAGACTCATGGTTTCGTCTGTAGAGGGTAGAAGGTGTGGAGGTAAACGTAGTAGAAAGTACTTGGATTCGATCAAAAATGATTTTGAAGTAACCGGCTTAACTTCAGACGAGCATCAATGTTAGCAATGAATAGAGGAGTACTTTTGTAAGGGGGACTCCGCTTCAGACTGAACGCTGATAGTAATAATCAGTCTCTAACGATGATGACGATTATTTATTTTTATTGACTTTTGATTTAAGAGTTTGAGCATTTTATTTAGTTTGTTCTAAGAATCTGGTACTACTGCAATGTAATCGGCAATTATGATGAACTGAATATGAATACTATACTGGTCAAAACAAATAGGGGATCAGCTGAGATATCTAGGTTCTCAAGTTTTGTCATCGGCAGAATGAACTAAATTGGTTCCACGTCTTTCTGTCAGTTCTACGGAGTGGAGACAACATTACGGCAACCGAGATAGTGCTAATAACAGAAAGCTGCTGCAGAGGTGGTTGGTGTTAACGTGTGCTTACTATACCAAACGAATTACAAACGCAGATTAGTTCAGATAGAGTAGCGAGCAGGTTGTGCAATGCAATGACGTGACTTTCCAGAAGGTATGGCATGGAGAGGCGCAGGAGGGTCGGAAGCGGGACAGATACAGAGGGAGGTGGCTGTAGCTATTGGAGAGTAATTTCCAGGACCTGAAAGCGATTTCAGACAACAGGAGCCGTCAAAAGAAGGCAAGGACAAGGTCGTCCACTGGTAACATCAACAAGAGGTCATTCTTATCACTGGTTAACAGTCCATCGAACCTGGAGACTGAACACAACTCAGCTACAACGCACTCTACAGGCAGAAACAGGACGCTCAATATCAACACAAAGTCATAAATCGGCTTCGGGAATGTGGCCTCTGCACACGGAGCCCTATGGTGTGTGTCCCACGACAGAGACACTTGGCGGAGGAACAACAGCAATGGAGTCGTAACGAATGGCGCCAGGTTCTGTTCACAGATGAGTCAAGATTTTATGTTCAGTCTGACAATCGTCGTACCCTCATCTGAATCCAGCTTATGTGCAGGAAACATCACCATATGACGGTGGTGGACGAATGGTGTGGGCAGGAGTCAGTAATGGCGGGCGCACGGGCCTCTACGTCGTTCAGAGTGGCGCTCTGACTGCTCAAAAATATAGAGAAGAGATCCTTCGTCCTTTTCTTGTTCCCTATGCTGCTGCTATAGGACACGGGTCCCTTCTGTTGGAAAATAACACTTGTCCCCACAGAGCTGCAATGGTGGACAACATGTTTGGGGAACTGAGGGAGTCGGCCGCGGTGGCCGAGGGGACTGAGGCGCTCCAGTCACGGTCTGCACGGTCGGGGGTCCGAATCCCCCCTCGGGCATGGATGTTTGTGCCGTCCTTAGTGTTAAGTAGTTCATAAGTAGTTTGTAAGTTTAGGGACTGATGACCCCGTAGTTAAGTGCCATAAACTATACAAACATTTGAACTGAGGGAATTGAGCAAATTGAGTGGCCAGACTTAAACCCTGCTGAGCATGTCTGACCAGCACCTCGCACAACGATTGCAGAGCTGGATATTGCACTCATGGAAGAATGGCCAAATGTCCCTCAATGGCTGATTGATAACATACTGTCCATGTCACGCAGGTGTGCAACTGTACCGGCCGTCCGAAGTAACGAGGTAATCACGTACCATATGAAGGGGTAACGAGGATTACTTTTCCACCATTATGATAGCGCATGGTACCACGCTCTAAGTAAACGTCATGTAAACCTCAAGTAAGGAGATAAGACAGCAAAATATCGTACTGAATCACCCAAAAATTACAAATATCTGAATAAAATACGTTACCTTATGTATATTGTATGTCATATCTCACTTGATCCCCTAATAGTTTTGAGCAGCGTATTATTTTTTATTCCAGTCGTCTTTTCTTTCATTTTTACTATCTCTTTCGCAGTCTAGTCTTGAATTACTCTAAAATTCTAGGGCGTCATTAACTGCGTGGAAAGTAAAACCATTAAAAGCCGAAAACACACGAGACGACGAGTAGAGTGGAGGGAAGGCGGTCAGGCAGAAAAATCTGTCCCTTGTTTATATATAACTAGCCTTGAGTTATTACTTCTCCAATCCCTTCTTTTTTTCTAATATCGTGTTATATTTATCGGAAAATATACAAGAAATAACGCTGTCTTGCATAATGTACTAAATTATAAGTGTAGTATCCAAACAAAGAAATATATTAGTCAAAATACAAATGACATATAAAATTCATACAATCTCATATTTATTGAATTATATGTTGTACAACTGTATAATTTTTCAGGTATATGTTCATTCGTATAAGTGGTGTATGTCTGTAAAATCTCTGGGAATACAATTATGTAGTCGTTAACAAGTAATAGATTAAATCTTGGTTCGTGATTTCGCGGTTTCCCATGAACGTTACTGTTTATGTGCTCATATTTCATGAAATAAGTATCGTATTGTGATACAATTACGAAGGTTCATTCTACTACATGTGTGTATACTGTCTGTAAAACTTTCTGGAGCTACAGTTTGTAGTTTAGAAATTATAAATTGTAACGTCATACCGAATGTCATAGTTTTAGTCCATGAACAGCAGAAAAGTAGTAAGCAAGAAACGTTTTTCCTTTCATCATTTTGATGTGGTTATCAGCGAGAAAAAGTTCAATATAGGTATGAAATTATGTTTAAAGTTTGTTGCAAATCGCTAAGTACGGTCTTTCACACATAGTGTATTCGTCGCATAATGTGGCAGTTTCTTGCAACTCTTATTGTTTATGATGTTGTTCTGAACCATGTGTCGCATGTGGTTCGTAGTTCTACAGAATTTGTTATCTCACGTAAGGAATATGTGTACCAAATTTGGTTGAAATCGGTCCAGTGGTTTAGGAGAAAATGAGGAGCATTGCCGCTTATCCAGCAGTTTTTCCCGCATCTTATTGTTTATGTCGTCACATCTCGTGAACTATGTGTTTTGATTCTTACACTTATGGCGACCGTCCTCATGGATTGAAGCTTACGTGTGCAAGATTTCATAAAGATTGGAATAAAACTATTGATTTGTATGCAATACGTACACACAAACATACGGATACTGTGCTTTATATATAACTAGCTGAAAACCCGGCGTTGTCCGGGTATTTATTTACTTATTCCTGCCACTTTCAGGTATATATTCATTCGTATAAGAGCTGTGTGTCTGTAAAATTTGTCGGGAATGCAATTAGTAGTAACGAACTAATAGATTAAAAGTTGGTGCGTGATGAGACGGTTTTATATAAATTTAATGTTTAATGTTTATGTGCACATATCTCATGAACTATGCGTCGTACTGTGATACAATTTAGAAGGTACACTCACCATTATGCGTGTATACAGTCTGTAAAATTTCCTGTGGCTACAATTTGGAGTGTAGAAATTAAAAATTGTAACCTCATATTGAATGCCGTAGTTTTTTACTCGATGAACAGCGGAACGTTACTGTTTACGTGTTCATATCTCATGAACTATGAGTCGTGCTGTGATACAATTTAAAAGGTACATTCAACTATATGTGTGTGTACTGCCTGTAAATTTTACTGCGGCTACAATGTGTAGTCTAGAAATTAAAAATTGTAACGTCATACCGAGAGCCTTAGTTTTACTCCATAAACAGCGGAAAAGTAGTAAGCGAGAAACGTTTTTCCTTTCATCATTTTACTTTGGTTGCCAGTGAGAAAAAGTTTAACACAGGTTTGAAATTATGTTTAAAGTTTGTTGCTAGTCGCTAAGTACTGTCATTGTCATACAGTGTATTTCGAAAGTCTCGCCGCATTATATGGCTTTTTTTGCGATTTTTATTCATTATGACGTAATATCTTTTGAACCATGTGCCGTATGTGATTCTAAACCGTGCAGCAATTATTACCTCACGGTAAGGAATGTGTGTACAAAATTTGGTTGAAATCGGTCTAATGGTTTAGGAAAAAATGAGCAGCATTGTTGCAAAATGCAGCAGTTTTTCGCGCATCTCATTGTTTATGACGTCATATCTCGTGAACTTATATATCTAATGTGTTTCTTACACTTACGGCGACCGTCCTCGTGGATTGAAGCTTACGTGTACAACATTTCATAAAGATTTGAACAAAATTGTAGATTTGTGTGCAACACTTACACCCATACGGACACTCTGCTTTATATATTAGAAGAAGAAAATTGATGAAGATCTCTCGGGTCTCCAGCCGGGTGGCGGCGTTGACCGGCCGCGGTGGCCGAGGGGACTGAGGCGCTCCAGTCACGGTCTGCACGGCCACTACGGTCGGAGGTTCGAATCCCCCCTCGGGCATTGATATTTGTGCCGTATTAGTTCGTAAGTAGTTCATAAGTAGTTTGTGGTTTAGGGACTGATGACCCCGTAGTTAAGTCCCATAAGCTGTACAAACATTTGAAATTTTTGGCGGCGTTGATGGATCGCGACGTATCCGGAAGTGTGATACTACCCATCTACCCATCTTCGCTTGAAGATGGGTAGTATGACACTTCCTGAAACGTCGCGATCCATCAATGCCGCCACTCGGCTGGAGACCCGAGAGATCTTCATCAGCAGTATACGCCGGGAAAGCCTACAGTCGCAGAAGAAGAAGATTGAATGGTGGATAATTTGACGAAGTTAATTCGTCCCTTTATTTATATCGAATATTTACAAAGTTGCGCCCACTGAGAACAACGAACGCAAACGCAGACTGGAAATGTGACGGCTCAAGCTGCAGCAAATGCAGCGTCACGCAGTCAGAGGCAGACGGTCAGCTGGTGGCGCGCTGCCGTTGGCGTATCGCCGCGATGGACTGCCAGACGTCGTCGGCGAGCAGCTGCGGCTCCTCGAAGGCGGCGAAGTGCCCTCCCCGAGGCATCACCGTGTACCGCACCAGGTTCACGTGCTTGTCGCGCACCAGCGACTCCGGCGTGAACACGATCTCGTTCACGAACTGCGCACACGCTGTCGGCGTCTCGTTCGGAATACTGAAAAATAATACAGGGTTATCGTAAACGCTTACAAACACAGTTTACAAATACTAAGTTTTTTTTTTCGATTTACACCTCTTATTCTTGCCGTTTTTTCCAGTAAAAATTTCTGTTTATGAGGTCCGCCTCATATGCAAAACACTATTTTATTTTACACCGAATCTAGTTTCGGCCTCTCTGTGCCATCATCACTAGGTTTTCCATTTATTTAGTCCTGTGAAAACAAAATACATTGATTTTATTACTGTACTATGTGTAAATTTGGGCGTAAAAGGTCTTCAGTCTTATTTTGGTTTTTACATTCTGAGGTCATGTGGGACCCTAGAGTTGTTATCTGCAACCAAATAATCTGTTTGAATCTTGTGACGAGCAAAAAACGCTACTTCTAGTGTGAAAACATAAATTTGGTAACTGGAAATATTTCTATCGTTCGCCTACGGTCTATTCTCACGCTTTCTTTAGGCGTATACTTCCTCTTCCGCGTTTTTGTAGATAGCACACATGTGATACACATATTTAGCGGACTTTATCCTACCACGATCACTTTCCACTTTATACTTAATACGGTCATATTTCGTCATCGGCGCTTATGACCACAGTAGTTTTGCGCCCATAAACAAAAGAAAAAAGATCGCCTGCAATAGTAGTATGTAGTATTCGTCCAGTCAAAATGCCGACCAATCAGAAGCCGTCCATGGGCTACATAAGGCCACCACAGCAGCAGTGAAGACAGTCACTTGCTCCTGACTATGACGATGGAGACTATCGTCGAATGCTTAAGATCTTATCCCGAATTACTTACAGTTTACAAAATTTACTTGAAAGTAATAATAAATTGTTTGAAAGTAATAACTGGTGCATGTTTAGCCGAAAAGCAAAGTGAGTTCAGGAAAAATCGATCGCGCACTGACAATACAGAACATACCAAAATTAAAGCTTTGCAGAATTTATTATGGCAATTTTACCATTACAAATTATGCATCAAATGAACTAACGGTCAGGTCACCGTAATAAATTCTACACAGCTATAAAATCTCAATATTCATTTTGGCATGCCCTGTATTTTTAGCATCAACAGAATTTTAGATAATAGTAATATACGTCAGTAAGAATACCAGTATAAATTCCATCTTTATTACTTTATGAATATAAAATGTAAACCACAGACATATATTATTAGACTGGGAATGCCGTATACAGTATCATTGGTGTCAGTGAAGTTTCGCTACCATATTTATATACTATAAACGTGTCAGCAGTAATGCGTGTTATTACAGAAAACAGTCGTAACTGGCGTAACTATGTTGACTTTAGAGTTTTGGCTTATGGGAAATTCGTCTGTTGCATGTGGCTGTATTTTTTTTTTCAACTAGAGTAAGCTTTGACACATACAATAATGAGTTGAATTGATATGCTGTTATTATTAATCTGTTACCAATTTCATTCAACTTCACATTTTCTTTCAGTTATATGTTCATTATAAAAGTATTCTTTATCGTTGTTAACACATATCTTTATTCTTTTGAGAGTTCTTACGAAATCTACAGTCTGCTTTGACACATACACTAATGAGTAGCGTTTCTTGTTTTTATTAATCTCTTAAAAAGTCTTTACCAAGATGTTAATATTCTTAGAAAACCACATAGAGTGACTTGATTGGTTGTACGCAACGTACAGAAGATGAAGTAAATAAAGCGTGATGTTCCTGCTCTATGGTTGACATGTTCTTGTATGTATCCTCGTTCACTCGGAAAAAGTTATTGCCCTCGTAAAACGAATATTTCATGACAAAACATTTGCTTTGTCATGCGACTTGCTAATGCCAACATCACATGATTGACAACACTTGAAGCCGCCAGGGCAGCATATAAAATTTAACTGAACATAAGTAACACGCTCTTATCATAAGACGATTCGACATGTATGTGTCTAATTCAACTATTACGGAAGTATTAGCTCAAATGCGAATCATCTTTAATGCAACTAGTAAAGCTTACAACGTCAATTCATGTCAGAAGATCATAGTAGGACCCTAGGGAAACATTTTGACTTGAGGTGACGCAAGACGGTGGCGTCAGGCTTCAGTCACGGAGGCAAGCTTGCCAAACTAGTAACATGTGTCTGTGATGTAAGCATACGTCAACGTAACAGAAGAAATGTCACAACTCAAACCTACTTTATTGTACTTATTTTAAGACAACAGAAGCTTAATGTCAGTTTAAACACAGTTTCTGTCGATGAAATGTGTACGTTGATCAATCTAGGCGTAAGCTACAATCTATGTTATACATGCAAAATAAAATTTTACATTTGACATAAGACGATAAATGATTGTATTACATTCACATGGCATTTGACAAAGGCGATTCTTGCCGATACAGAATAAATGACATTGACACATCAGCAGCAAATATGGATCATTTAATAATAATGTCATTATATGACCGTCATTGTGCTGCAGGCCCTAAAGAGTAAACACTTTAGAAACTATGTTGCTTTCATTGAGTTTGAAAGAGCATTCGACTCGGTCATTAGATTTAGAAATATAAAAATGTTTGTAAATCTACTACTGTGGTCCCTAGGCATACAAACTACTTAAATAAACTTAAACTAACTAATGCTGAAGACAACACACACACGTTACCAAGGGAGAAGTTTAACCTCTGACGAGGAGCGAGGCGCCTTAGAATTAGATTCTGGACAATAATGTAAAAGCGAGGATACAACGCAGGTAATCAAAAGACTATATGAAAATACTAAAATAATCATAAGTGTAGGCTGTTCTGCAACAGGTAACAAAAAATAAGGGTGTCATACAGGGATGTAGCATGTCACTTACTCTTTTTAACAGCTATATTGATGATCTCATAGGAAAATAGACGAAATAAGTTCTTGAAGGTATATAGCTGAAAATGAACTATCATCTAAATCTTGTGCTGTATGCATGATATAATTTTACTACAAAATAAAAAGACAAGCTTACAACGCTGTGTTTGTAAGTTATGCTAGTTGGGAAGAAAACATTACACTCTAAAAACATCTGCTACTAAAATCTAAGTTATGGCCCATTGTGTAATATTCTGGATTCGATCTAAGATTATCTAAAGTAAAGTACTTGAGCAAGTCTCCACTTTCAGTCATTTAGGCAGTGAAATAGAAAAGAAAACGTATAAATTTCGACGTATATGTGGGAATATAAACAAAACTTCAAAACATTGAAATAGCGTAAAACAATGACAGTGCCTGTGTTCCTTAATGGCCGTGAATTCTGGAGAGAAAAAGAGATAAAAATAACACTCAGTCAGCAGAAATGAGGTTTCTTAGAAGCGTCTAAGATTGCTCAAGGTGATGAACTTCGAGCAGAATTGGGAATTTTTAGTTTCAATTAAAAGATTGAAAAATATAGAGAAGACTGGAGACGCCACCTTAAAAGGATGGGTGGAGAGAGAATTCCAGACATGGTAACGAGTACAAGTCTGCAACTTTGACGCTGAGCCCCAGAATTATACTTGCGTTTTCTTCAATCACGTCGTTGTTCCTTTCATACATCCTTCATGTAAGGTTGTAGGATATAAACCATGTAAGGCAAACCTAAACAGTCCTAACACCGAGATTTCTTAAAAGATTAAAAATATTTCTTGTGGTGAAACCAAATTTTCCTGAACAATAGTTTTACCAACGACACTAATGCAACACATTTCACTGGTTCCCAAAGTACAGAGGATACAGTAGAGACTGGCTTTGCTGCCTTAATGGACACCTCACTCTTGTAGTGGAGTGGACGTGGCAATAGACTTTTTACTGGTGAAACACTGTTTGTTACAGCAAGTTGCCGTCTTACTCAGTATTAACAGCGCAAGAACTTTCCCTACAGTGTATTCTTCATCACAGACAAAAGCTATTCACTGCCAAAGCATTTGTTGCAGAGGTATTACGCGATGTGAACGTATCTGGAGAATGATGGAAGAACGAATAGCCTATAACCCAAGCATATAATTCTAGGAGCTAATCACATCCATAAGATTACTAAAATATCGTTTAAACCAAATTAAAAATATCTGATAAATTACATATTTATTGCAATTCATATATATTTATCGTCAATCTCTTGAGAAAGTTTTCACTCTGGTTTAAAAAGATCATGCAACACGATAAATAAATACTTATTTGTAGCTGACGAACAGTTAAAAATACATGAAGATGAAGATAAATTGCAACTGCTTTCCAAAATAATATTACTGAGCCAACAGTATAATGTATAACATAAAACTGTCGTTTATCACATGGCAATAAAACAAGTAAAATGTTTTCCTGTCTTGCAAATTGAATACGTTGTGTAGAAGACCAAAATGTACATATAAACATCTATTTTTTTCAAAATGAGGCGAGGAAAGATTGTAATATTAAATTTTAATAACTGCACTAGTAAGCTGTAGACACCACCCTACGATACATGATTGTAAGCGTCTGAAACGAGGTTCCCAACCGCTGTGAACAATCGTCCTGTTCAGCAAAAACGACAAGGGGCATATTTCAGAGTACTTGACCACGCAACATGAAAGTTTCGTCTCTAATACAGACATGTTGACCATCTGTAGACGAAGTTTCAGCTCACAATATAAAACTACATAAAATATAAATGTAAATAATAAGAGAAAAGTGAAACAATAAACGATAGAATAGATGAAAATTAACTGGAAGGATAGTGAGAGAAGAATGTCGAAGTATCAATCACCACCTTAATTAACGAATATCTTCTACATGAAGAAAGGGAATCTTTGTAAAATCAAGCAGAAATAGAAGGAGTAAAACTATAAGACCTAAATGCCACCACATGCCATCTAGAAAAGTGAGGATGATAATGAACTTGAATATTAGTCCTGCAAGATGTAAATTAGAGCCACATGAAAGTTTCGTCTCTAATACAGACATGTTGAGCATCTGTAGACGAAGTTCAAGCTCACCATATAAAACTACATAAAATATAAATGTAAATAATAACAAGAGAAAAGTGAAACAATAAACGATAGAATAGATGAAAATTAACTAGAAGGATAGTGAGAGAAGAATGTCGAAAATCAATCACCACCTTAATTAACGAATATCTTCTACATGAAGAAAGAGAGTCTTTGTAAAATCAAGAAGAAATAGAACGAGTGAAACTATTAGACCTAACAGCCACCACATGCCGTCTAGGAAAGTGAGGATGATAATGAACTTGAATATTAGTCCTGCAAGATGTAAATTAGAGCCACTGCGAATTTTTGAAAATAGAAAAGAAACTGATGATTTTGGTATCAATAAAGCTTAGCTGGTAAGATTATTTCCCACCAAAACATAAGAATGGCACAAGGTCTAACCCTGTTAAGAACTATGATTACATACCACTGTGTTTCATTTCAATAAAAACATAGTTATCGTTATGCATTAATATCACTGATAACAGACTTAATATTCATAGAATATATGACATCAACTGCGATTGGGCAAAGCTGAAAATGTGTACCCAGCCGGGATTCGAACCCGGGTCTCCTGCTTTCTAGGCAGTTGCGCTGACCCCTACACCACTGGGGACACAGTGATCACCGCACCTGCAAGGACTACCTAAGTACGCTTCCCCAGTGGTGTAGGGGTCAGCGCAACTGCCTAGAAAGCAGGAGACCCGGGTTCGAATCCCGGGTGGGTACACATTTTCAGCTTTGCCCAATCGCAGTAGATGTCATATATTCTATGAATATTAAATAATAACAACTGCAGGATCAGAAGTGACGTCTGTTCTTTCGGAACAGACGCCACATGTATATAGATAACAGACTTGTTTGGGGATGAACTGGGTATCGCCACGGTGGATTAGCCGAGCGGTATAAGGCGCCTCGATGCGGAGCGCGCGGTTGCTCGCTGTCGGAGGTTCGAGTCCTCCCTGGGGCATGGGTGTGTGTGTTTGTCCTTAGGTTTAAATAGTTTGTAAGCTACGGACTGATGACCACACAGTCTGGTCCGATAGATTTACAAACATTTGAACATTTGATTTGAACTGGGTATCATTGAGGTCAGAGGCAATTAGGCACTTAGCAAAATCTGAGGAACTCCGTTGGAGTTTAGCCCATTGATAAGCCTGGAAATTCAGTAAGATACTGTTAATTGTTGTTGATAGTGACTTACGAATCAAGGTTGAGAGCGTATTGCGCCTTGTTGAAGGACTCGCTGTAGAGCCGGACGGAGGTGGTGATGGAGCCGGTGATCCAGTAGATCATGACGTTGTCCAGCAGGTCGGTGAGCGTGTACTTGCGCGTCAGGCCGCCGTCGGGGAGCGCGCGCCAGCCGGGGTTGGTCCACGTGGAGAACTTCTCCAGGATGTAGGCGGCCAGCGCCGCGGGAGACGTCTTCAGAGCGATGCCTGCAACAAGGACGTTTGCGTGCTCGTATATCATATTCGAGACAGAGTATCCGAAGAGTTCGTCCTATAGGAGCAGGAGAAGTCCAAAGGCATGTCTACATCTCTACAACACCTCGAATGGTATCAATATGACGAATATCGGTTTAGTTTTATCGCAGGAGCTGAAACGTAGTGACATCACTTTGAGCCGGAAAGCAAGCGTCAGAGCACAGACGGGAAACCTCCGTAAGGGCCCGGTCCTACGCTCAGAGGTGCGGGGAGGGAGGGTTTCCGTAAGATGTCCCATGATGGCGCTGCGGTCAGAAGCAGCCCTTTAAACTGGCTAGAGCAGTCGGCAGCACAGACAAATATATACAGACGGGAACCTCCGTAAGGGACCGGTCCTACGCTCCGGGGTGCGGGGAGGGAGGGTTTCCAGCAGTTCCGTAAGATGTCCCATGACGTCACTGCGGTCAGAAGCAGCTCTTTAAACTGGCCAGGGCAGGCGGCAGGTAGCGGCTGTCCCCACCACCACCTCCCCTCAAACGCCGGCACGCCGGACACAGCCGTAGCTTCGTGGCAGGCGGCACGAGCTCTCCCCTCAGCCTCCCCTCCACGCTACCCTCTGACGTGCGAGAGGCACCCTAAGCGAGCGAACCGCCTGACACCTGCTAGCATCTTACGGAACTACGAGGGAAGCGTAGGACAGTGGTTTTGGGTGGGCTGCTTCTCTGTATATGTTACTCTGTGGCGGCAGGTAGCGGCTGTCCCCACCATCACCTCCCCTCAAACACTAGCAAGCCGGACACAGCCGTGGCCTCGAGGCAGGCGGCTCGAGCTCTCCCCTCAGCCTCCCCTCCACGCTACCCTCTGACGTGCGAGAGGCACCCTAAGCCAGCGAACCGCCTGACACCTGCCAGCATCTTACGGAACTATGAGGAGAGCGTAGGACAGTGGTTTATGGGAGGCTTCTCCTCTGTATGTGTTACTCTGTAGTCAGAGTCAACAGAGGCAGCAAGTAGACTTCTCTAATTAGGAACTGACGCATTTGATTCTACATTTAATGATGTAAATGTAAACTCTTGTGTTCTGTCCATTCTACGTGTATGTACGTGTTAATATTTCGCTCTGCAGCAAAAACTATAGAACGCAAACGAATGGTCTCTGTGTAATTGTTATCCGAAGTCTCCAATTGTACACCATAGCAGTTCCATGCCGATAGCTATAAGGGGGTGGAAGATATGGTGGTTGAAAGTCGTCAAATTATAAAAAAAATTCGGACTGAAGGCCAGCAATGACGTTTGCGACTCTATAGTAAGGGGGTTACATACAGCAAAACGTGATGCCACAGACCACATCTTTGGTCTATGCGTGCTACAATGTCTTCAGCTCATCATTATTGTTGAATTTCGTGATTGGATTCTTCGAAACGAGTGCATTTTTACGTGTGTTTTTATCTACACTACTTACTTTCCTGATAAATGTTGATTAAAAATGTTTGTTTCCAAGGAAGGTATTGTATTTAATTTCATCCTTCAAAACCAGTCTTCTACACTACTGAAAGATAGCTTATCTATCATAATCAACCAACACGCGAGCGGAGCCGCGGGTTGAAGCTAGTATACAAATAATTTTCTGGGAGGGACAGCCACAGCATAAGAACGTTTCGAATGAAATTACAACACATACTACACCGCAAACTTAAGTAATATAAATAGTCCTGGGTGCCGGTGTGTTGAAACAGAACCGCAAAGCTGTCAAACGTGTTTATTCAAACACAACCGGATTCACACCAATTGAGATGCATCTTAGGTACACTAGGAATGTGAAAAGTAACACTGTCTTGAGCGAACACCAAATATTACATTTGTATCATTGGCTCCTTATTAAGAGCGATGTGATATATTGAGCTCACAAGAAGGTCAGCAATATTATGCAGTAGGAATTGTGAACACTAACTATGATGCAGAGCAAAATAAAACTATACATACTACTAAACATCAAAACTGGAACACGAGTAAAGGCTAGTAGCGTGAACTTTTAATTGAAAAAAGAAATCGTATGTTACTAATCTACAATACATACAAATAAGTAAAACTCACCAATAGTGTCTGGTTTGGATGCTTGAATGTGCATGTAGCCCGACTCTTCCAACAAGTATTCAAACATTTTCTCGCTGACAGGATAAACTTTATCGACGTATTGTTCTTCGACTATGAGCGTAGGCCAGAAGCTGCCAAGTAATCTTTTTAGCGTACTCATTGCCGTTTGCGAGAAACACATGTTGGAGTGATAACCTAGTACCCTGAAATGTAGATCAGATAACAGATTGACAGGACTTTTCGTAAATACTAAATTTCATATTTTTAGAATAAACTCTAGCATACCATATTAATTACGATAAACATTATTTGAAAAATTAATATTTCTTAGAAAATAACGTGTGATAGAAAAGGATTCACCAAACATAAGTCTTTTCATCCGTGTAGGCCATCGTTCACTTGGGACTGAGATAGGAACCAGTTAAGACCTTCGGGATCAGATAGGCACCAGTGAAGACTTGGCTATCGGATAGGCACTAGGCAGGCCTCTAGCTCAACTATGTATCTGCAGTACTGATCTATGTAAAAGTTAAATATTGTATAAATTCTGTGCAATATATATCTCGTTCTAATTTACTCTAGTGTTTCTAGTTTCTGCTGTCCCACTGGCTGCTCCCCTCCGTACCTGCACAAGCGTGCTTCCTTTCGGTCTTCCTACTCGGCCACCGACACCTACGACGGAAACGAGACACAAAAGCGGCGACGAGGCTGGGACACAAAAGTGGCGACGAGGATGGGATACAAAAATTTGAATGACATTCAATTTCTGAAAAGCATCGGAATAATTTTGTTAGTATGTCCAAAGTGATTATATATCAACATCTCTTTCTTCGCTTTTATTTATTTTAAAAAATATTCAAATGTTTGTATAGCTTATGGGACTTAACTACGGGGACATCAGTCCCTAAACTTACAACCTACTTATGAACTAATACTAAGGACAGCACAAATATCCATTCCCGAGGGGGGATTCGAACCCCCGACCGTAGTGGCCGTGCAGACCGTGACTGGAGCGCCTCCGTCCCCTCGGCCACCGCGGCCGGCTATTACTTGATTAGTTTTTCTTATATTGAACATTCGATAATCAGACGCCTCCATTCTACGTTATTTTCTTCTTTTTTCGACGCTACTGTCTAGTCGCCACTCACAGTTTGACGGAAGAATACGTCATCACCAGAACTCAAAGCGAGTAAGAAGGGTACAAACTGCACAAGAGATGAGAGATACCCCTCTACAAATTTCTAGTAAGCACTTTCCTCCAAACTCCAGCTATATAAGTTACATGGATCGGAATGTTCCTTTTCTTGAACACGTCAGTCATGTTTAACATTACGAAACACTTCGTAGTTTCCACTTTCCTCCTTTTGTGATCTCCGTGTTATTGTGAAATGGAATACTACTTTGCTGCAGCTTTACACGCTGTTCCATCCTGCGCAAACTTCATCTGTGAAAAACTACTGCAGCCCACATCCATTTGAACCTGCCTGCTTCTCCCACCGCTAGCCCCTCATTTCCGTCCATTCTAAATTAACGATCCCTTGATGGTGAGACTGTGTGTATCGTGTCAACAGTGTCCTTGTTTTGGACAATTTATGTCACCAATTTTTCTTCGCTCTCATTACATATGTGATCTACACATTTTGAGCATCTGCTGTAACATTACACTTCAAAAGCTTATATTCCTTTCTGGTCTGGACTGTTTAACGTCTATTGTTCACGATTTTCTTATCTCTGTCAGTCTACATTTTACACTCTATCTACTTTGGCCATCACAATCACAGTTATTTTACTATCAAAATAGCAAAATTCATCCCTACTTTTAGTATTTAGGTTACTAGTTAATACCCTGTGCGCCGCCTAATTTAATACGACTAGATTCCATTGCCCTTATTTGTTAATGATCATTTTATATTCTGCTTTCAAGACAGCGTCGTCGCGCGGCGTTGTCTAAGGCGCCATGACACGGACTGGATGGCCATTCCCGCCGGAAGTTTGCGTCTTCCCTTGGGCATTTTTCAGCTAGTTTCCTTCTTTTCCTTCATGCAGTAGGATGTGCTGCTTATAAAAGACAAATACTCTAGATCTTTAAAGGAGGAAAGGAAGGAAGGAAAATTAGAATTTAAATCCCATCAGTGACAGTGTCTTCTTGTAGGCACTTCCTAGGTTTTTAACTTTGTAATTTATCTAAGCTCACTAGACGGCTTCTTTGCTAAACGAGAACCCCTTTCGTTCGGAGGTATGAGTACTAGCATTTCATTTCACACGTTTAAATGTTAGTTTCTGTAATACTGTGTTAATATTGCAAGGATTTTATTATTCTAATAATTTATCATTGTGCCTATGAATGTGGCAAGATGAACGGTTTCTCCGTGACGCCACTGTCCCTGTGAGAATGTGTACTTTCTTTATTATGTACGTGCATGTATGAGAATCTTCTAGCATGGGAGTCTGCGTGTATGTATGGGAATTTTCGTCGTTGGCTGCTGGCTGCGCGCTTTGCATCTCTGGCTTCGAGTCTGCTTTTGATGCTACCAAAGAGGTTCCTCCCCCCTTTGGTTACAAGTTGGGTTGGCAATGCCCGCTAGCGAGCCTCGGTATGACGTGCGAGTTTAAGATCTCCCCCACCACTTTTTTTTTTTTTTTTGTGCCGATTTCCGGTGGATTTCCGGTCACTGGTGGCGGACTCGTGGGCCGTCTGGACATTCTGTGGCTACGCTGCGTACTGGTAAGACGTTCTGATATTCTTTCCTCCCTTGAGATGGTAGCAATTCGTTGTCTGGTTTGCTAGACTTCAGATCTTAGGTTCATTTTTCGGGATAAGTTTCTCTGATCATGTAAGGAAATTTATTCAATTTCATTTCGGTGATTTAGCGCAGGTAATCCCAGTGAATATGCAACTAATTTGGTATTATAACGGCTGGGAATCGGTAACCTTTGTGAGACTAGCTGGCGGTGTATGAACTTTAATTTCTTTCTAGCTTTGTGGAACGCGACTAATATGCGGGAATATTTTTATTGTGTGTAGTGCATGTGAAATATTCCTTTCCCTTTCCTTCTTCTGGTGTGTTCTTAGAACAAAGCCTTCAGCTACTGCTGTGTCAGTTTATAGGCCCTTCAGGCAAGAAATCATGTATGAATCTTTCTGATTTTCCTTATTACATAGCGATCTCCTCTCCATCTATTTTAAATTGCTGTTTCGTTTCCAAACTTGTACTTTGCATTCGGACTTCGACAGTAAATTCGCTTCTAGCCCTTTTATTAGCCTGCTTATGAAATACTACGCATTTCTATGAGATGCATGCTGTATTTCTTAGTTGATTTACTCTGACTTTGCATTTATTCCACTTTTCTGAGTTTTGAAGACTGGACTTCGTCCATCCATGTAAAGCCTTCCCAATCATGTCTAACTGTATTTCTTTAGCTTCCTTATGATGTCCAACGCATTTCTAAAGTTTGTATGGCGTAGCTATTTTTCTTTATTTTTCAGAAATTGAATTTTTGTATTTTTACTGGTTTTTGGAACCACGTGGCTCTGAACTTCGACTTCAAAGGTTTATAGCTAGCCACTTGAGTTCTCGCCACTGCTCACACACCAGTGCTTTCCTGTTGTGCATTCTTACTTCGTAATCTGATTCCGTTGGTTTTTGGGTCAGTTCGACTTCAAAATCCGGCAGCAAACCCGAAGAAACTATGAAGAACTATTACGCCGGGAAAGCCTACGAAACTACTCCGTTGGTTTTTGTTGAAATGAATGCGATCTTTAAGCACTTCGCCTTCAGTGGGGTGCGAATATGTAATGTACCAGACATGTGCCGTGTGTCTCAGTAATTCTGCATGCTCCCAGTTTGATTTGAATGGAAGTTAATCTTGCAATTATCGTGTACCATCTCAAGGAAAGAAAGACAGACCAGAGCGTCCTATGAAGTTTATTTTTTCTTGTGTTATGTGGTACATCCTGGTACGCTGAATTTCGCATACGATAGTGGCGCGTGCTTCTGCTTCATATCATCACGCTGAGTTGGTTGAGTTTCGCTTTGCTTCGCGCGTGTGAATGGCTGAATGCTTGTTGATTGTAAATCCCTCCCCCGACTATGTTCAGTTCAGATTACTTTAGCTTAATTTTCAATGTGGGGTGTATTTTTATTGTTTAACAAAATTGGTTCCCCTTTTACTCATATTTGAACTGAATAAATAATTTATTGTCAGTAAAATTTTATTCCTTCTTATGAATATTAGTTTATGAATACCCTCCCTTTTTATTTAATGTTATTTTTCACCAGTGCTGAGAACAAATTCAGATGCATATTACCATATTTTTAATTCCGTTGCGCCATTAATGTTCTCACAGCCACCTTCATGAGATGGTTTAGTTCGGAGTGGCTTGTATATTAATGATTGTGTGTAATTCTTGTGATTATGACTATGTTGGTCACCGTCTCCTTCTCTTCCTGCTGCTAAAGTAAAGTTTGAGTCAGTTCTAAATTTTGGGCCAGGGAACAAGATTCTGTTGCAGGAAGTAGTCAGTAGTTCACACGAATCCTTTAGCTGGTTTTACGGCCAGAGTTATATGTTTAAAGTAAGCTTTTAAATGGCTCCCCTCAGCTAGAGTTAATTTTACAATTATCGGTGGTCTTTCACACTGAAATGTGATCTGCAGAGTAACTATGTAGCTGTAGATGAATGTGATCATTGTAGATGGTGCAAAAGCTGGGTTTGTTTTGATAAGAGTTGGGAAGTAAATTAATCCTATGAAACAAACCATCCCATAATTTTGTGGAATCGGGGAAAACATACATCTGGAAGACCGGAGCGGATGTTAACTGCCATCCTCTCTAATGCATCTCCGCGGTAGATATGTGACATATTAATAGAGTATAACGAATAACAACAATAGAGAGTCATTTATCAAGATAAAATATAAAACAGCAAGATGTCCAAAATCATTTTTTTTTCTTCCTCAGAATAGCTCAAATGGAATGATAAGTATTTCTTAACGGCCGCAAGTTCGCTTGGACGGAAATGAGCAAACCGTGCAGATTCGCCTGCGGATCTCGAGACTGCATCGAGATATTTTTGTTCCCCCAATTTTAAATCAGTTTTAAGTCATAGAGCAGGTACATCAGACTTATGAAGGAATCTGCAGTTGCCAGAAAGCGCAAAGTTATTGCCAGTCTCTCTCTTTGGTAGATATAGCACGTCTACAATTTGTGTCTTTCTTCATAATGTCTGGTTCGATCACTTTCAACAGATATTCGAAGTCTTCGAAAGACATTCGATAAAAGTTTTCGAACTGTCCACTGTCGCCTGCAAGTAGTTCACTGAAAAGCTCATTTCCACCGTACAATGCCTAGGGTGCCAGATTGAACTCGAGGCAGGCCCGGAGACCAGACGTGCCCCCCCCCCCCCAACTGCGACCAACTCCCCTCCCCCAACCAGGATTACACGTCAATTCTAAAAGAAAAAAAAATGCCTAATGAAAACGGGACATTTTGCTTTAATTTGCTTAGTAGCTTCTCTTTAGCATAAGGCAAAAGCACATTTTTTACTAATGCCTCGCTTTTTGTTCGGCCGCATCTTACTTTCGTTGCCACTGAGGAATCTCTAAAAACATAAGGATGTAGCTTATTACCACAATATTGAGAATTGTAAGAATGGTGGTGTTTCACACCATGGTAAGTCAAAGTTAATTCCGTTGCAGTGACTTTGCCGTATTCTGCAGAAAATTGTTTCAGCAAGAATTTAAGAAGCGACTGGTTCTTCTTTTGTGTGGTAATATTCGCTTTGTGTCTTTCTGATTGTAAATGTTTATTCACAGCTTTCACTCCGTCGTACTTAACAGTAAATAAGATATTGCATACACATACACTCATCAGTATCGACTTTTTGAAGCCACTCTTTATAATTTTCTTCCTGCAACCATTCTTCACGGAACGAATTAAGATATCGTCTCTTCATTTCACTGTTATTACTCACTAATCTGAGTTAATGTAAGCTTGTCTGTTCACAAGCGATCCGAGTATTCCAAAAATTGCCGGTAAACTGATAACAAACAATGATCGAACGAACACAAATAAAAGACGTCGCCAGTTGACACGTTGCCGCAACAGTGTTTGCTTAATAATGCGCTAGCCGATCACTATAGACGCAACAATGAAAAGTTTTCAAAGGAAGAATAGAAAAGTAGCGTTTGTTGCAATAAGAAATTGACATTTATATAAAGTGATTCATAATTACTAGAGAGGAGCCGGCCGGAATGGCCGAGCGCATTGAGGCGTTTTACCACGGTGCGCGAGGCTGCTCCCGCCAGAGGTTCGAATGCCCCCCTAGGGCATGGATGTTGTGTTCGTCCTTAGTTTAAGTTACGTTAAGTTCGACGTAGATCGTCGCTACATGAGCATAGTACTTAAAAAGCGTCGTAAAAAAAAAGAACAAAAGAAGTTAAGGTGAAGGTTACATTCAAGCCCGGAGATGAGAGTCATTGGCCCGTAGACTCGGAGAATTCATTCCAAACCCGGGCACTCCGGGCGGCGCCCGGAGATCTGGCAACCCTAACAATGCCCTACTCTTTAACACTGGGGTTACCCAATGACGACGATTCTTCCTTAAGTGATGGTACAGCACAATAAATGCAGCATTCACACACTTGGTTCGCTCCATCTTGAGACGTGCTCGCGCTCCAACTGGAAGCACAGTGCGCGCCTCGGAACGGCGCGGCGCGGCGCGGACGGCGCCTTCTACTTCTGCTGTGCTGCAGCTGTGCGCGGCCTGCAGCGGCGCGGCGCAGCACGGCGCGACGCGGCGCGCTCTACATCTACATGGGATACTCTGCAAATCACATTTGAGTGCCTGGCAGAGGGTTTATCGAACCACAATTATACTATTTATCTCCCATTCCATTCTCGAATAGCGCGCGGGAAAAAAAGAACACCTGAATCTCTTTGTTCGAGCTCTGATTTCTTGTATTTTATTCTGATGATCATTTCTACCTATGTAAGTGTAAGTCAACAATATATTTTCGCATTCGGAGGAGAATGTTGGTGATTGGAGTTTCGTAAGTAGCCCACGCCGCAGCGATAAGTGCCGATGTTGTAATGATTCCCATCCCAGATCCTGTATCATTTCCATAATGCTGTCTCCCCTGTATCGTGACAATACGAAACGAGCTGCCGTTGTTTGGACTCATTCGATGTCCTACATCAAACCCACCTGATAAGGATCCCACACTGGGTTGCAATACTCCAAAAATGGACGGACAAGCGTAGTGTATGCAGTTTTTAATGTTCAAATGTTTGTTAAGCTTAAGGGACTTAACTATGGGGTCATCAGTCCCTAAACTTACAAACTACTTATCAACTACCTACAACTAAGGACGGCACAAATATCCATGCCCGAGGGGGGATTCGAACCCCCGACCGTAGTGGCCGTGCAGACCGTGACTAGAGCGCCTCAGTCTCCTCGGCCACCGCGGCCGGCTATGCAGTTTCTTTAGTAGTTCTGTTGCATCTTTTAAGGGTTCTGCAATAAAACGCAGTCTCTGGTTCGCCTTTCGCACGATATTATCTACGTGTTCTTGCCAGTTTAAGTCTGAAGCAATAGTAATTCCTAGGTATTTTGTGGAGTTTACGGCCTTCACATTTGATTGATTTATGTTGTAAACAAAGTTTAACGGATTTCTTTTCGTACTCATGTGGACGACTTCACACTTCTCATTATTTAGAGTCAATTGCCAATTTTTACGCCATACTGATATCTTATTCAGATAGCTCAGTGTGGACTCGCCTTTATATTGTCCACCCCCTGTATGTGTAAGTGTCGAATGTTAATGATAGAGCTGTCTGTTACGTACCTGTCAGGGTAAAGTGTGGCCATGTGGCTGCCAATGAGGGCTCCCCAGTCGCCGCCCTGTACGTAGTACTTCTTGAACCCCAGCCGCTCCATGAGGTCCCTCATGACGACCGCCACCTGCGCGGCGCCCAGACCCGGTTTGGCGGCGGCCTGCGAGAAGCCGTATCCCGGCAGCGAGGGCGCCACCACCTCGAAGACGAAGTCGTTGCCGTCCCTGGGCGTGGTGAGCAGCGGGATGAGCGAGTAGAACTCGCGCACGGAGCCGGGCCAGCCGTGCAGCAGCAGCAGAGGCACCACCTCCACGCCCTGCGGCACGCTGCTCGGCTTCACGCGCAGGAAGTGCAGCTCCAGGCCGTCCACCGTCGTCTTGAACTGCGGGTACTTGTTCAGGAACTTCTCGCGCTCTCGCCAGTTGTACTTGGTGCGCCAGAACTCCAGCACCTCCTGCAGGTACTTAGTGTTGAAGCCGTACTCGAAACCAATCCCCTCCAGTGGTGGCGTCAGTTCCGGAGTGGATTTCAGACGTTGATGCAAGTCTCGGATAACCTTCAACGTTTGAAATTCTGCATTAGACACAAAGCAAAGGTATCTGACACTGTTCAGTTTGAGTTAAGCTTCGGGACTCTATGCAGTCCGTATCAGATTCTACAATTTAACTGCACCGACTTAGCTAAGCTTTCAACCATAATATAAAATTATTACGAACCATTCGTTCCAAAGGAACAGACATTTGTGATGGTACCGTAGCCATATATACAGGGTGTCCAGGAAAGGACTCCCTGATTTCAAAATCAAACAAAGATCGATAGAGGAATGCAGTAAACGGTATGTTTATTGTGAAAGCTGTAAGAAGTTTATACAGCAGTTTGAAATAACAGTTACAAAAGCTGCTAACAGATAGCGCTGTAATCGCCATACGTAATGCCTAGTAGTGATCCGAAGCCCAGAGCCATCGGAGCCACTATTGAAACGTGAAAGGAGCTTAGCGTACCGAAGGAAGAGATTAAAACCATGTACTCCATTCCAGAATGAAACTTTCTCTCTGCAGTGGAGTGTGCGCTGATATGAAACTTCCTGGCAGATTAAAATTGTGTGCTGGGACCGGGACTCGAACCTGGGACCTTTGCCTTTCGCGGGCAAGTGCACTACCGACTGTGCTATCCCGACACGGCTCATGATGCCGCCTCACAACTTCACTTCCGCCAGTACCTCGCCTCCTACTTCCGTTAGGCTGTGGCTAAGCTATGTCTCCACCATATCCTTTCTTCCAGGAGGGCTAGTCGTGTATGGTTCGCAGGAAAGCTTCTGTGAAGTTTGGAAAGTAGGAGGCGAGGTACTGGTGGAAGTAAAGTTGTGAGGCGGCCTCGTGAGTCGTGTCGGGATAGCACAGTCGGTAGTGCGCTTGCCCGCGAAAGGCAAAGGTCCCAGGTTCGAGTCCCGGTTCCGGCACACAATTTTAATCTGCCAGGAAGTTTCATGTAATCCATTGAACAAAGCGTTTTTATGGTGCTAGAGTACCACAGGTTAGAAGAGAGTCCTACGGCAACAAGGCGAAGTTTTCAAGCACGATTTAATGTTCCAAAAGGACCCGATGCGAAAGCCATTCGTACACTCTTCGCAAAATTTCAACGAACAGGCAGCGTAACTGATGATCTAGTGGGGCATGTTGGCCTCAAGCAAACCGCAGTTACGCCTGAAAATATCGCTACAGTTTCTGGTATTATTCAGCGAAATCCAATGCCATCCGTCCGTAGAATTGCATCTGAGACTGGTTTGAAGCGTTCCAGCACGCAGAAAATACTGAGAAAGAGCCTACACATGTTTCTATTCAAAATTCAAACGCACCAGGCCATACCCGTACGAGCTGTGCAACAAAGGGTTACCTTTGCTAATCAGATTTCATGTTGGCTGCATCTGTTTTACAGATGAAGCACACGTCCACCTGAATGGATATGTGAATAAGGAGAACTGGCGATTTTGGGGTTCCGAAAAGCCATATTGGTGTGAAGCGAAACCTCTGTATTCTCCTAAAGTTACTGTGTGGGCTGCAGTATGCAGCAGAGGCACTATTGGCCCTTTTTTCATTCGAGAAACGATCACTGGTGTACGTTACGTTGCAATTTTGGAACAATTTGTCGCCACACAGCAAGAGTTAGAGGATCGACCAGGTAATGAATGGTTTATCCAAGATGGATTGTTTCGCTTTCTTGAGGAATACTTTGGGAATCGAGTCATTGCTTTGGAATATTCAAAATTTACTGGTCCAGGCATGGATTGGCCTCCATATTCGCCGGATTCGACTCCCTGTGACATTTCTTATTTTATTTTATTTATTTATTTATTTTTTTGTGGGGCACAGTGTAAGACATGTAGTGTCAATGGTGAATACTTTGAAAACATTGTGATGTGATTGTTTGCAAAGAGTGTTTTCATGCGATTGTTTCACTTATGTATGCTGATATGAGCTGTACAGAGTACAGCGCCATCTGTTAGCAGCTTTTGTAACTATTATTTCAAACTGCTGTATAAACTTCTTACAGCTTTCACAATAAACTTACCATTTACTGCATTCCTCTATCGATCTTTGTTTTCGAGATATTTAATTTTGAATTCGGGAAGCCCATTTCTGGACACCCTGTACGATATTAAATAATCAATTGTTTATTCGCCATTTGCGAATTCTGCTGACATTAATTGAATTACTAAAGATGGTCTATTATTTGGTGACAAATGAAAATTTGTGCTGGACTGCGACTCGAATCCGCGGGGCCGAGTGGTTAAGGCGTCCGCTTGCGAAAAGTGGCGGAATCTGCAAATGGCGAATAAATGATTGATTATTTAATATCATATATACGGCTGCGGTACCATCGCAAATGTCTGTTCCTTCAGAACAGAGGTTTCATAGTAATTTACATTCTAGGACAGGCGAATGATGGTACTGTACTGCCTCTCCCCCTCGCGGGAATCACACTAAATGTGTCCGAGCACTGTAGGGGGGGGGGGGGGCATGTAGGCAAGTGTGACAAATGGAATTTTGGGTCTGATCGGGGTAGTGTGTACGGGTGGCCGAGTGGCTTAGGCGACCACTCGTGGAAAGCGGGAGACCCGGCTTCGAGTCCCGATCTGGCACAAATTTTCATTTATCACCAAATAATAGACCAGCTTTCGTAATGCAGCTATTGTGGGCAGAATTCGCAAATGGCGGATAAAATAATTCATTATTTCATATTATGATATAAAACTTTACCAATAGCGGGAATTCACAGACTATATTCATCTACAAGAAGGTCAGAGGTCTATAAAACTATCATGTAATATCGAATATATCTGTTTCAGAATATTAGGAAACTAGTAAAATCGCCATTGAGGATCCATCCTCATATACACTCTTGGAAAATGCAAAAAGATCACCATGAATTCGTCGATCCAGCAGAGGGAAATTTTATTGACACATTGTTGTATACAACACACACAGACAGAGCGATATGGACATGATTATAGTTATCAGAGCGTGCGCATTGTCGACGATAGTATCATCTACACCCTCCTTTTGCAGCACGGTACAATCAAACCATCATTCAACCCGTCTTGCTACCGTTCGTTCACTAACAAGGCGATATGCTTCCCACCAAGACAATGAACATCTACATATATCCCGTGCCACCCAATGTGCTCTTCGAGGTGTACGTCAACTATCCCAAGATCTGTCCCCCATTGAGAACGTTTGGGACTGTATGAAACGTCATGTTGCGCTGTCTGCACGATCGGCACAAAATCTGGCCCAACTAAGCCACCAGGTGGAAACTGCATGCCACGCCGTTCCCCAAGAATACATTCGGCTCCTCTACTATAATCTCAATGGCAGAATTGCAGCAGGACCAGAGATCAACTTACTTCACATCATCGCAATATTAACAGATATTAAAAACTTAATAATTAATAAACCAGCAATCAAATACTTCATCATTATTATTAATTTCAGTTCTAATTATCCAAATAAAATATGCAATATCTTTCTTTCTTTCTCTTCAGCCCTCTTCCCGCACATGAAGGGTAGGCTTTGTTAAGTCAGATTTTGTATGTTAAGATTGACGGGGTGGCCGGATGCCCTTCCTGCCGCCATCCCCTGCTCCCCAGGAGGAAATGTGTACCACAAATGTCTGTGTATAGTGTTATATGTGTGAAAGTGTAAAGTGTTATGAAATGTTTGCGAATCGTGTAACTGAGGCGGGACTTGGGGACCAGCCCGGTGTCCACCTAGGGGGATGTGGAAAACCGCTTAAAAACTACATCCAGGCCGGCCGCGGTGGCCGAGGGGACTGAGGCGCGCAAGTCACGGTCTGCACGGCCACTACGGTCGGGGGTTCGAATCCCCCTCGGGCTTGGATATTTTTGTCGTCCTTAGTGTTAGCTGGTTCATAGGTAGTTTGTAAGTGGGACTGATGACCCCATTTGAACATTTTTGAAACCACATCCAGGCTGGCCGGCACTCCGACCCCCTTCGTTAATCCGCCGGGCGGATTCGAAACGGGGCCGGTACGCCTCCCCGTCTCGGAAAGCGGTACGTTAGACCACACGACGGGTAAATAAAATATGCAATATGTTGAGAAAAAATATATTCCATCAATAATAATTATGTCAAGAATAATAATAAAAATAGGAGCAGCCCCATTTCACTTCTGATTGCCAGAAGTAATATCATCAACAAGATGAATCAACTGCTTAATCCTAAAAAAAATGACAAAAAAATTGCCCCAATATTAACGTTATCGTATTGTATTAATATAAGAATAGTAATCATGATATGAATCATTACTGAAGCAATAGGAGGATTAAAACAAACATCACGTCGACAAATTATAAAAAGGGGGAGGGGGTTATACACAGTACTAGCGTCGTCATTGCGCTCGCTCTAGTGACTGTACTCAGTTAAGTGCGGCTCTGCCTGTGTGATCGTGTGCCGAATACATCCTCAAAAATGTCAATAAATTTGCTGGGTCGACGAATTCATGGCGTTCTTTTTTCATTTTTCAGGAGTCTATATAACTATCTGATATGCACGATATCCACGTCGTCTGTTTCTTGGTGGCCTTGCGCCTCGTGGTGTGCGGGATATTTGACCGAAATTTCCGGGTGGTGTCCGCCTCCAGGTTCGATTCCCGGCAGGGAACTGGGTGTTGTGTGCTGTCCTAATCATCAACATCGGCACACTAGTCGCCCAAGCTGCGTCAACTCAAAAGACTTGCACTACGTCTGCCGAACAATCCCGTCTGGCATCTCTCGGCCAACAATGCTATTCGATCATTTCAGAAAGTGTGGCAGAAAGTTGATTCCGGAGAAACGACACGGGAAGCTGGTGTGTGGTTGTTGGGAACAGTTCGGTGTATGTGCCCGTATAGCTGGCTACTTCCGGCTAGCCCCTGTTTACCTAACTTACGCCGAAGTTGCGTTCATCGAGGACGAGTTATCGCCGTGCTGTTGGGAAACAAAGGGGCTTTGTCGGCAGTGTGTCGACTTGGCTTCGCTGCGTCGCATTTACTACTTCCATCGCAAGGAAATATAGTCGTTGGGGAATCCCGGATAAGTCAATTTTTTGCAGCTTGCCTTCATGTGCGGTTATATTCTGTCTTTGTTTGTTAAGAAGTTTTGCTGTTATTATTAGTATTATTATGGCGCGTTCACCGGCAGCTAAATAGTTAATATGGTAAATATTTGACTTAAAGCATGTAATCGAGGAAAAGATTAGAAATAGATTGAACTGTATTTCTAGTTGGTTGGAAGTTAGTTATTGTTCTCATTACCAAACACTTGATGCATATACAGTGATCAGTAAGCCGTGTTTCTTGAGTTCCGCAAGGCGTACAATACCATTCCCCAGTTCCTCACCGTCGTTTGATGAACAAAGTGCGAGTATACGAAATATCATGCCAACTCTTCAATGATGCGTTTCTGGCTAACAGAACGAAGCATGTCATTCTCAACGGAGAGAAGTCTTCAGACGATAAAATGATCTCAGGCGTGCTCCAGGGGAGTGTTACAGGACCGTTACTTTTCACTCTATACAGGGTGAAACGAAATTCGCGCACTCGGGCTTCGCAGCGCAATTCCTAACATGCCAGGAATTAAATTCCGTCCTGCGCATATTTCCAGCAGTAAATGGGTGTCGAAGACTAAGATGGGTGTTCGTCCCATACTTTAGTGTGTTTCAGAATTACACATTTACATCAACAAACGTCTAGGGGATGTAGAAGGCGACTTGAGGAACAAAATGAGCATAGAAACGCATGCCCAGAAACGTCATTCAACGACGCATTGTAGAGTCCAAGTTACAGCCACCGGTGCTTGACGCTAGACATCCCTTCCACCAACTTTGACACTGTAGCTCGTTGGATGACATTTCCGGGCATGGTTTCTTATGCTCATTTTGTTCCACAAAACCACCTAGATGTTTGTGGGTGTAGTTGTGTAATTCTAAAATACACTGGCGTATGGAATACACCGACGTCCATTTACTGCAGGAAATATGCGCAGAACGAAATATTGCGAGAGGCTTTTTTAACTTTGTGGCGTGTAAGTGCGCGTGCGAGTGCGCGTATTCTGCTTCACCCGTTATATGTAATGCCCTGGTACATAACATCGAAAATTCCATGATGCTTTTTTGTGGATGTTGCTTTAGTTTGCCGAGAAGTCGCAACACCGGAAAAGGCTAGCGAAATGCAGGAGGATGTGCAACGCATCTCCACACGGTGCACGGAGTGGCACTCCAGCCTCAATAAAAACAAGAGCGAAGCGTTGTGTTTATGTAGAGAGAAAGATCCTTTATTATGCACGCTATAGCAGAACAAAAACTGGAAGTAGTTACTTCTATAAATATCTGACAGTAGCCTTTTGGAACGATTTGAAATGGGTCGACCATTCGTGGGTAAGGCAGATGCCAGAATGAGATTCATTGGAAGAATCCTTAAGAAGTGTACTCAGTCACCGAAGGTAGTAGGTTACAAAACTCTCATTCGACCAGCGCTTGGATATAGGTCATCAGTGTGGGATCCAAGACCTAGAGAAAATCAAATGTTTGTAAATCTATGGCACTTATCTCCTTTGGTTATTAGTCCCTAGGGTTACAAACTACTTAAACTAAGTTAAACTAACCTAAGAACAATACACACACACCCATGCGCCATGGAGGACTCGAACGTTCGAAGGCGAACAATCGCGCACTCAGCAGCAGGACGCCTTAGAACGTTCGACCACTCCACCGCAGTGAAGACAAGGCGAAATTCAGTAGAGAGCAGCACGCTTCGTTACTGGTACCATTTACAGTCGGGCCGAAACACGATGATCCCTGGCTCTGGCTACTGGGCTGGGAGACAGCCCCGCTCGGAGATACCGAAAGCAACCGTGTTGCCAAATAGTGAGTTCGCTGCCGCACAGTATAACGGACGCTGTTCTCTCACAGCTCTGGCAGAAGTGCACAGTGGAGCCGGACGCGCGCATGCGCAGAGCAACGTTCGCATTTGACTTACTCCAATGGTCTGCCTGCCTCAGCCGGCGCTCAAAGCTGATTGGCTCAAGCGCCAGGGATCATCATATTTCGCCTCAACTATAGTAAGGGCGAAAACGTCACGGTGCAAGAGAGACATTCGTGGTACGGGCTTTTGTCAAAGTTCGTAGAACATACTATTCATGAATATATATTGCCAATATATTGCTTCCTCCAACGTACATCTCGCAAAGCGTCACGGTGACACAGAGACATATCGACAAGCATTTTCCCCGCGCACTATACGCGACTGAAATAGGAGGAATGACAATGATACCCATAGTTCCCTCTACCACACACCGTGAGGTATGGATGTAGATTATGTAGGACATTATGACCACGGTATTTGCACCCTGGGCGCGGAGAACAGCGGCGATGCGTCTAGGCATCGTAGCATGGATACCTTGGTAGGTCACTGAAGCAAGGTATCACCAAATCGGTACACACGAGTTATTTAATACCCGTTACTGGGGGCGGGGGGGGGGGCGATGAGATCTGACATCACATCCTAACACATCCAGGATGTGTGTGATTGGGTTCAGATCTGGCAAGCTGGGAGGCCAGCACACTAATGACAACTTGCCACTGTGTTCTCTATCATACTTCTGGCCTTGTGAATAGGTGCATTATCTTGTTGCAAAAACGTCACTGCTCTTGGATCGTCATGAAGGGGTGTACGTGGTCTGCAGTCAGTGTAATTCTTCACTGTCTTGATGCCTTACAGCCCCCCCCCCCAACCTCCCTGGACGCATGGATGCCTACGTACCCAAGAGCATACTGAGACGCCGCCAGATTGTCTCTGTCCCTCAGTACAGATGTTGGGGAGCTGCTCTGGAAGATAACAGATTCGCACCCTCCCATCGGCATGATGACCATGCAACGCTCTGCCACTGCACCAACCTCCAGTGTAGATGGTCACACGCCCATTTCAGTCATACTTGTCTATGTCGTGGCGATAACATGGACACATGCACGGGTTGTCAGCTGCAGAAGTTTACCATTAGGTGTGTTCTGTGCACCGTGTTTTCAGTCAAACTTGTGGGCACTCTGCGTAGCATCGAATTCTTTTGTTAGTTTCGCCACAGTTTTGTCCTGTATCACCTGTCTTACCAGCCCATACATCCGCCATCTCTAATGAGGGCTAACTACCCAGCGCTCTCGAAATTTTGATATGGTTTCATCTCAGCATACCTCCAACACCCAAAACGCCCCGCTGTTCCCAAACTGCTCGTGCCGACCTCCGTGCCATCACTATCTGCCCTCGTTCATATCAAAGATCGCGCGCCTTCCCCCATTCTACACATGGGCATGACGATCGTGCGTGTATTTGACTAGCAGTCATTGTTCGTCAAGTGACGGTTGCTAGCACTTCGACGAGTTTATATATATAGTAGGCACGTGATCAAATGTTCCGCCTGTTGTAGGATAATTTGCTCTCCGTTTTTGGTAAAATGTGATGGTTAATTTTGCAAGTAGATCCAGTGATATATTAGGATAATGTCTGCAAAATATAAAGAACGCAAAAATAAAAACTTCACACTTGATGGTGAAGTTTTACTGGACGCCAATATAAGCAGAACCAAGTTTTTGCCGTATCTAATTGTCTGTCACCTTATAGCTCACGAATTAAGAGCCGCAGAATAATATAATTTTGCTTGTGCATTCAGTAACGTCTGTAGAAACTGTCTGAAAAGTGCGTTACGAATACAGTTAGTAGTCGCATAGTAATAAATTAAAACATCATGGCAAACAGCGAAACTGTAGTAAGCGACAAATGTTTTCGCTTCCATCATTTCGTGAGGGATATCATAGACAGATGTTTTGTTACACTTTGAAATTACTTTTCAAGTTTTTTGGTAGTAGCCAGGTGATATCATATTCGAGCAAAGGGTGAATACATATGGCATATTTGGGCGCCTTCAGAGACATGCAATTTTTACTTGTAATTTTCGTCCTAAAGAGATCGATGTTTCATTAGTTATTCGTCTTAATGGGTATAATATGACGGTACTATAATTAAAACAGTTATTAATAAAGCGAACTATTGAAGATCAAACAACCTGGAAACCCGTTAGATAAGTGGCATGCAATGCACAAGGTGAAGACCGTGTCCCAGAGTAGGGTTTTAGTAATAAATATAGTATGAGCTCAAACACAATTACAAATCTCAGCCATAACAATCTTCTCCATGTCACCGACCGAGGTGTCGCAGTGATCTTGCCCTTTGAAAAGAACCATCCCGGGTTTTGCGTGGTATGATTTAGGGAAACCGGAGAATGTTGTGGCGTCGCCATTCGTCACAACGCCGGCAGTGCACGTAAGTCGTCGCGCCACGACAAGACGCGATTTCGCTCTGTATTCGTCCGCCGGAGGCGCCCGCAGTCTCTGTACCTCTTAGCTTGGTACTTCGCGCGGCGGCCAATAGAAAGAAGAAGGCTCACCTAATATGCCGGCGCACCACAGTAACACCGAGCAGAGAGCTTCGGTGTTCTACAGACAGTTCTATGGAGTTCAACAGTTCGACAGTTAGGGTCCAGGAGTTCCATCGACGAGAGCAGTCTGCTTAGAACAAGCCGGAACAGTGCTGTTGCCAGATGTCGTAGTGTTACATTACAGAACTGTATTTGTTAGGAAGAAGTTATACCACCACAAGCACATATCAAAGTATTTATTTCATGCTGTAATAAAGTTCATGTGGACTCATCAGTTCTTTTATTTACAGACCCATGTCCACATCCTTGCTAGTCACTGTCCACCTCCTCCTACGCTACATCTCGGAGGCACAACAAAGAAAACCTTAAATTCTTCAAATATTTGCATAGTCTATGGGACTTAACTACGGGGTCATCAGTCCCTAAAATTACAAACTACTTATGAACTAGCTTACACTAAGGACGGCACAGATATCCATACCCGAGGGGGGATTCGAACCCCCGACCGTAGTGGCCGTGCAGACCGTGACTGGAGCGCCTCAGTCCCCTCGACCACCAGGGCCGGCCCTTAAATTCTTGAATATCCGTCTGCAGATCGCTTTTCTTTTCTATAGCATGAACGGTTTCGGTACAGCTGCCCATCTTCAGATCAATTTTATGAAGCTACACAGTAACCTGACGCGTGATGAACGAGTGTCCACAGTCGTTACACTCTTTCATCACGAGACAAGTCACTCTGTAGCTTCATAGAACTGATCTGAAGATGGGCAGCTGTACCGAAACCGGTCTTGCTATAGAAAAGAAAAGCGATCTGCAGACGGATATTCAAGAATTCTATTCATATGACGATAGCAGAAAATCCCTCAAGACTCATAATTTTTGATAAAGAAAACCTAAATCTGTGTGGCCAGAGGGGCGCCTGAGCCGCCGTCCCCCCAACTACGTGTTTTACTAGTGTGACACATCGCTCGTGGAGAAGATGAAATGAAATGAAATGTTTGTAGAGTCTACGGGACTTAACCACGGGGTCATCAGTCCCTAAACTTACTAACTACTTATGAACTAGCTAATCCTAAAGACGGCACAATTATCCGTGCCCGAGTGGGGATTCCAACCCCCGACCGTAGTGGCCGTGCAGACCGTGACTGGAGCGCCTCAGTCCCCTCGGCCACCGCGGCCGGCGGAGAAGATGAGAAGGAGGGCGGAGGAGGGGTTACGCCCAGAGAAGAGGAGAATGGAGAGAGGTGAGAGGAGGAAGCTGAGAGTGGGGAGGAAATGATGAACCAGTGAGAGGAGAGATGAAATGTGAGAGGGGGAGCAGCAGATGAACTAGTGGTAGATGAACTTAGGAACGTTATTGTGAATTACCACTACCATTATATCAGGAGGAGTGCGGATCGATTGCAGAGTGGTAGAGTGACAGACTACAAATCCAAAGGTCGCAGGTTCGATCCCCGCCAGGTCCTGGGATTTTTATCTGTCACTTTCCACATCTTTCACCTCCGGCAGTGTTACTAATGTGAAAAATATCGAATACGTTAAACTGTAGGTCCCTCTATAACTGGCTGGGTAAGTCAGTTCGAAGGTAGGAGGAAGGCAATGGCATACCACCTCCAAACAGGACGATGCCTAGTAAAGCACTGTGGTGTTCAAACCAATCTCCAGATTGTTGACTGCTTTACCTTACCTTATATCAGAAGGAGGATAGAGATGGAAGAGGCGGGGGGGGGAGAAGGCGGAAGGGTGGGGGGAGTGGGAGGCAGAGAGATGGGTGGAAGTGTAGCAAGAGGTGGAGGAGAGAAATGGAGGGGGAAGAGATGGACAGAGAGAGGGACGAAGGAGCAGATGGACAGAGACACGAGGCAGGGCCAGATGGACTGAGAGAGAGGAGGGAAGGGGAATTGAGAAACTGGAAGATAACACCGCGTTTACACCTAGTATGGGATAAATATTTCTGTGGTTTCTTACGTTCCGAATGACCCTCGTACAAAGCAGCGATGGTGTGAGCTTGGTATGCTTACAGTGTCTGAGACGTTGATGGTGAAGGGGCGGATGGAGTCGTCTGTCTTCTGCGGCTGGCCCGCCGCCCACCAGGTGCTCTCGAGGCGCGGCACTGGCGGCGTCTGGTTCAGCTTCACCCACACCACCACCGCCAACACCGCCACTCCCAGAGTCAAGTACTTGAGCACGCCCATCCTGCACAAGGAACAAACAACGCACACATTACCTTCCGTTGATTTTCCTGACAGTACATCTACAGGCGTTTTCGAGAGACATGAAATTAATACGAAGATGGGTGATTGCGCCCAATTCATAAATGAAGTGCAATCTTCCCCAACTGCCATGTAAACAACACAGATCAAAATCCCCTTCCAACAGGAAATTTTTATTTGTATATGAGTACAGAATGATATTTCAGCCGCGTCAAGTTCTGTGATACTTGACTGTAAGATGACTAGAAAAACAGGAAGCTTATGGTGTGCCCTTCCACACTAGCTCAAATGATGCCAAAACACAAACTTTTACACTTTATAGCATCTATATCTTAAGCGTTGTAAACATCGCGGCGCATGTATGGCCGCCATGCTACGGAATGCGCGGCCGCTCCCACTCAGAGGTTCCTCTTCTCCCTCAGGCATGTGTGTGTGTTGGCCTTAGTACATGGTAGTTCAAGTAGTTTGTAAGTCTAGAGACCGATAACCGCAACAGTTTGTAACCCTGTGGGACTTCGATGTCCATCAGCAACTACATTTACAAACTACTTAAACTACCTTAAACGTATCCCAAGGACAATACTCACACTTACCCCCATGCACAGCGGGAGCGACCATGCAGTTCCTCTCATGGCGTCTAGAACCGCATGGCCAATCGCGCGCGACAAAACATTTGAACATTAGTAAATATTTAAAATAGCTACACGACGACTGGAACTTCTTGTCAAATACGATACTCTATCATGCCATTTCATCATCTTTTTGATGTTGACGCTCTTCCTTCTTCCGTGCTTCCTTAAATATCTGAGAGGTAGTCCCACAGTACTTAATATTAAACTAATATGAGATGAACACATCTTTAGAAGGTTCTTGAAGATTTTTTTTCTCTTTTTTCTCTTCAGCTCATGTATTACTCTAATCTTTTGCAAGATTACGTGAAACAGCATAAATGGTAACGATATTCCGCTGTATGCAAGATACTCCGATTTTTTCGTATTTTTCCCATACGTGTTACGGCGCATTTGTGCTCATTAGTGGGGATTTCTTTATTGTGGTTCTGAAGTAGAACTGTACAAATATCATTTTAAAGTATATCTAAATATTTTTAAAAGTTCTTTCATTGGGCAGTTCACTTAAATGGGCAGGAAAAAATTATCTATTTTAGTTTTGTCGAAATTAGGCCTAGAAATAAGATGTACATACCTTACGTTAAAAGCACTGCGTATACTACTTATTACTTGTTATTATAATAGTTTTGTAAACATTCTCATATGCAGGAAAAAACAAATAGTTTATATTTCTTGTTATTCAATTTTGGGTGGAAAACGTGCCATTTGTGTTTTTACAATTCTTCTCCTTTTCTTAGTTTTTAGTTTCTCGTGGTTTCTTTATGGTGTAATTTTTACATGTTTTTCGTGTATACAAGTGAATAAGTATTTGATGTTATGAGCAACCGTTTTTCTCATTTATAACTAAAATAAAACATTGGTTTTAACAACAAAAGGATTTCTTATTACACATGGAGTAGGAAAGGTAACATTTTCTCTAAAATTACTAATATTAATATGTTGATTATTGTTTTTACATGTGACCATGTGAAACATGTTTACAGTTCTTTTTACAAGGAACGGAATTACATATGTTCAGAGTTTATGTTGCACTATGGAACTTTTAGGTGTTGTATATTTTTTTTCCAATTGATGAATGTAAGTATGAACAGGACGACGATTCCGGCTGGTCTACACCGAATTTATATATTAACAAGTAAGTCATTTCTGGCGCAGTACAGCTTGCAATAGCATTACATGCAGCTTAATATGAATATAGACTATTTATTACACTTATAACACCAGTTCTATTTGTCGAGTTCATTGGTAATTTTTGCTTACCACATTATTTTAATGGAAATAGCTAATATTTTGTTTGTCTCGTGTATTGCCATCGCTGTGTGTGATGAAAGTCAAAACATTTAACGCTCGTATAAAGTCTTACATTATGGTTCGAACCGATTTCAATTCTTAGACAATTATAACAAAAATTTCACACGTATTGTTGCGGAATCGTGAGAAAACTGGTGCTACTTGTCAAGCTAATATCTCGTCTTCTACACCAGTGGAAGTTACAAACTATCAATGTAAAAAAATAGGAAGTTTACTGCTAAAATCCGTGCTTGACAATACAACAACTGCTTGAAATGTCAAAAACGGCTTCTTGCTCCGAGTCACGCGACTAAGATGTTGGTTTCAGAATATTGAAATCATGCACAGTCGATGTTATCTTTGGTCTACGTGACTGATAGTTATTCATTTGTTTTGTGGATGTATTGTTCTGCTAGGTTGCCGTCATAGTCCGTTTGTCTCATGGTTTGACTGTTGACAGAGAATGCAGAGAATGTAGGTTGTTGTTGTGGTCTTCAGACCGGAGACTGGTTTGATGCAGCTCTCCACAATACCCTATCCTGAGCAAGCCTCTTCATTTCCACATAAGAACGGCAACCTACATCTGTCTGAATCTGCTTACTGTATCCATCTCTTGATCTTCCTCTGCGATTTTTTCCCCACACGCTTCCCTCCAACGCTAAATTCACAATTCATTGATGTCTAAGAATGTGTCCTACCAATCCTTCTTTTAGTCAAGGTATGCCAGAAGTTTCTTTTCTCCCCAATTCTATTCAGTACCTCCTCATTAGTTACGCGATGCACCCACCTAATCTTCAGCATTCTTCTGTAGCACCATATTTCAAAAGCCTCAATCCTCTTCCTGTCCGCACTGTTTATCGTCCATGTCTCACTCCCATACAAGGCAACACTCCACACAAATGCCTTCAGAAAGGACTTCCTTAGGCTTAAATCAATATTCGAGGTTAACAAATTTCCCTTTGTCAAGAACACTTTTCTACCCATTGCCATTCTGCATTTTATATCCTCTGTACTGCGACCATCATTTGTTATTTTACTGCCCAAGTAACAAAACTCATCTACCTCCTTTATTGCTTCGTTTCCCAATCTAACTCCTTCAGCATCACCTGATTTTCTTACACTGCACTCCATTACCCTAGTTTTGCTCTTGCTAATGTTCATCTTATATGCACCTTTCAGAACACTGTCCATTCCGTTCAGTTGCTCTTCCAGGTCCTTTGCTGTATCTGACAGAATTACTATGTCGTCGCCAAAACGCAATGTTTTTAATTCTTCACCCTGAACTTTAAATCCTTCTCCAAATTTCTCCTTGCTTTCCTTTATAGCTTGCTCAATATACAAATTGAATAACAATGGAGAAAGGTTACAACCCTGTCTTACTCCCTTTCCAACTACTGCATCCCTTTCATGCCCTTCAACTCTGACAACCGCTGTCTGGTTTTTGTACAAGTTGTAAATAACCTTACGCTCCCTATATTTTACTCCTGCTTGCTTCAGAACTTGAAAGAGTTTATTCCAATCAACATTGTCAAATGCCTTCTCCAAATCTACAAAAGCTAGAAATGTAGGTTTGCCTTTCCTTAATCTATCTTCTAGGATAAGTCGTAAAGTGAGTATTGCCTCCCGTGTTCCTACATTTCTCCTGAACCCAAACTGATCTTCCCCGAGGTCAGCTTCTACCAGCTTTTCCATCCTTCTGTATATAATTCGTGTTAATATTTTGCAACCATGACTTATTAAACTGATGGTTCTGTAGTTTTCACACCTGTCTGCACCTGCTTTCTTTGGAATGGGGATTATAACATTTTTCTTAAAGTCTGAGGGTACTTCGCCTGTCTCATACATTTTTACAATTACTTAAATTAGGAGCTAGCAGCCCAGGACGCTACCCCTACGCTACGCCGACCAATAAACACCAGGTGAAACAGGTTTGTCATGGCTGGTTCTCCCAGAGACTTCAGTAGCTCTGAGGGAATATCATCTACTCCAGGGACCTTGTTTCGACTTAGGTCTTTCAGGGCTCTGTCAAATTCAATGTAGGCGTAAGGCAGTATTGTCGATGGGTGTTTGGTGTTTACAATGGCGATCTTAAAACACCTGTCAAAATTTAAACGGCAGGAAGAGGGGATCGAAACATGCATGTATAGGAATGTGGTTGGTAATGATATATTACAACGCTTTTCTTTCATTCTTATGTACGCGCCAGCGCTGTAATATGTCATTACTGACCACACATTCAAATACGGGTCTGCTTTTTTCGGTCCCCTCTACCTGCCGTTTCATTTTTCACATGTATATACGAAATCTAAACACCAAACACCCATTTATAATACTGATTTACTCCTACGTTCTCTGTCAACAGACAAACGTACTAACAGTAAACACTTGAATTTTACGCGCAACCTAGCAAAACGATACATTCACAAAACAAATGAATAGTTATCAGTCGTATCCATACGCCAAATATTAACATTAGCGTAACAATAACATTAGCGTAATGTATACTACAAACATGTAAAAATTATAGACTAATGAAAACATGAGAAACCAAGAGCTAAGAAAAGGAAAAGAATTGTAAGTAATAACACAAATGGCGCATTTCTACCCAAAATTGAATAATAGGAAATACAAACTGTTTGTTTTGTCTTGAAGATGACAAGATGTACAAAACTATTACAATGTAAGACTTAAACTTAGTGCCTTTAACGTCCTTCTTGCGTATCCTAATGTAATGTACAAAAAATGTGAAAACTCGTATTTCTAGGCCTAATTTCGACAAAACTGAGATAATTTTTGGCTGACAATTTAGGCGAACTTCACAGTGAAAGAACTTCTAAAAACCTTTAGATGTCTCTCGAAAAGACATTTTTACAATGCTACTATAATTTCAGAACCCCAATAAAGAAATCCCCATTGCTGATAGCACAAGTATGGCGAAACATATATGGGAATAATAAGAAAAATTGAAGTGTCTTGAATACAGCGGAATATCCTTACCATTTATGCTGTTTCATGTAATCTTGCAAGGGAAAAAAAAAAAAAAAAAAAAAAAAAAAAAAAAAAAAAAAAAAAAAAAAAAAAAAAAAGATTAGTACATGATCTGAAGAAAAATAAAAACTTCTAGAATCTTCTAAAGAGATGTTCATGTTATATTAGTTTAATATTAAGTACTGTGGGGCTGCCTCTCAGATCACTATATGGACAAGAAGCTAAGTATTCTTCGTGCAACTTAGTATGCTCATCGTGCAGGAAAACGGAATTTATCACTAATACAGTGGTCACCAACAGTTACAATATTTTACCACAAATGTGTTTGCACTTGCGAATGTTATTAAGTGTCAGTTGAACAGATTCTGCAAGTGCCTGTTGTACAATATATTGGTCAAATCGTTAAAAATCAACAGTACACTCTGTCTATGTTCTACTTTTTCTGAAATATCCTGAAATTATCGCCAGTTCACGAGCTCTTCAGCAACGTTACCGAGGTTGCTTTTCTTAATTATATTCACACCAAAAATGTGGTTGTGGCTATATGTGCCATTTGTACACTCTTGGCAGTACTTAGATTTTTTATACTTTGAAAACTTTCATTTTGCCTCTTTTGAAGTATAAAAATCAGAGCAAAAATTAAAATAATAAAATTTATTTGTTACATAAGATCTTTGGTGGTAAAATCTATCTTTAATAAGACTTGAAACGCTATTTCTTTTGTCAATAATTCAATTATATTTCTCAATCTTACAAAAAATATTGATGTCATCGTTGTTACGTGATTCAGTGACAACAGAAGAAGAAGAAAACATAATACTAGATTGAACAAAGAGCACAAAAATTGGAAACTGTGCTCTTAACCAGTAAGACATTGACTCGCTTTCAATGCCGTGCGTTCGACTTAATGAAGTAGCGTCAAAACTTAGACATTTTCTCGAAAACTAAAGAGGGTTGGTACATAAGACAAAATAAGTGTCCCTTTGTTTTCAACTGTCACTGATCAAGTGAAATTTCGATTGTGTCGGAAAACGACGTGTGGGAGTTACCTTTTGTTTTCGCACCAGAAACGTAGCTTGGTGAATCCCTATGGACTCCAAATGTATGCCTTGAAAAATTAATGTACTCACAAAATAACTATGGATGTATCGATTCAGTGGAAACTGACTTTTTTTGTGGACTTTTCTTATCCACTGAGAGGTCACTGCTTGAGCTTGCGCCACGGTCTTTGATTAAAATCTTATGTTGGTTGCAACAGGGTTCTTGTATCTTTGGAGTGTCGGCTAAAAAACGCTGGTTGCGTTGGTGGGTCGTGGGGCAGTTGGTAGAGAGTTGTGGTATCGGTCGCCAGGAGTACTGTGGTGGCGTCAGCATGCTGTGCCTAAAGCCGGGTCCACAAGCAACGATCTGTCTGCTCAAATGTCTGCGCACACCAGTCTTTGCCTGTGGACGGGTGGTCACATCGCTGCAAATTCTAGCGCCCGACATCTTTCGGTGAAAAAAGAACCTAGGTAGTTGTTGTTGTTGTTTAGAGGGGACTAGACTGCTTGGTCATCAGTCGCAAACTAGGTACGACAGACTGCAATTGGACTGGCAAACGAATACGATAAGCTTTCTTTCGAAGTTTATTTTTTTTGTCAGTGATAGAGGAAATCTTGTTAAGGACACTATTTGCAACGTGTCTTGCAAAAAAGGAAAAAAATTGTAAACAAACCGCAATAAACAGACACTGTCTAGGCATTGGCTGCTTAAAAGAAGGCAGTTGTCACATGTGATTCTACATCGTGAGTCGGAGTGCAAACCCGATGACTGGCGTAATTATTTGCAAATGGATGTGGAAACTTTTGACACTGGTAACTCCTCCCATAACACGTAAAGACACTTGTATGAGGAGATATATTGCCGCGAGAGACCACGAACACCAACTGCCAGCGTGGCGCAGGGGTAGCGTCACGGACTGCGGAGCAGAAGGTCGCCGTTTCAATCTCTCCCACCGGCAAAAATTTATGTCTTTGTAATTTACAATTCCAGAAGGTTCTACATCTTTCTTATGTTCACTTGTAAATTCTACTTGTTTCTTATGTTAACTGTTCTTCTAATTTCTGCTAAATTTTGTCTGTGTATAAATAGCAGAGCACTCTGCCTGAGAGGCAGTCAGTGCTGCGTGTATGTTGAGTTCGTAATAAACGTGCTTTCAGTATAAGTGCTGTGTTTAGTTGCCTTCGAAGTCAAGCCTGTTTCCATCTCAACGCGACATTGTTTGGTGGAGGCGCCGGTTACACTGCGCAACAGCTGCATCACCGTGGCCCCGATTAGGCAACGTAAAAGCCGTCGCTTACACGGACTGGAACCGGAATACAAGGGGTACACCGAGTACATCCTTCCAAAAGTCCGTATTATCAGAAGAACCATGGAGACGAAACCAGCAATAAGCCAGCTGCACATCAGACACCCGTCGGTGTTCTCTGGAGATGCTGGACAGGACCCCAACAAATGGCTAAAAGGGTTCGAGCGAGTCGCCAAGTACAACAGGTGGGATCATACAATGTGCTTGGCCAACGTTTATTTCTACCTGGATGGAACAGCGCAGCAATGGTTCGAAAACAACGAAGACAAGTTGAATGACTGGGAGACTTTCCAGGAGGAACTTAAGAAGACGTTTGGAGACCGCCAGCGACAAATCCGCTCGGCGGAAGAACAACTGAAGAACCGGGCCCAACGACATGGTGAGCCGACACAATCGTACATACAGAGTGTTTTGGCCCTGTGTAATGTAGTCAATCCGAACATGACTGAAGCGGACAAAATCACGCACCTGATGAAGGGAATTGCAGAAGATATGTACCAAGCTCTTCTGATAAAAGACGTCGCTACGACAGAAGAGTTCATCAAGTGGTGCCAGCGTATTGAAGAGATGCAACAAAGGAGGGTTGGACGCAAGAAGTATGACAGACTCCCAAATGTAATCCCTATGGCCGTTGTGGAAGACCAGCAGGACTTGGCTTCTCTCATACGACAAATCGTGAGAGAAGAATTACAACAGTGCATGGCAGCCGGGACTATTAGACCGAGCGAGCATCAGACTATGGCCATGGATGTGAGCCCTGTAAGTCACGAGGTAGCCGACGCCGCTGAGGACGAGGTATTTCAAACATTAGCTCCTGTCTGCCCCGTCACTCGCACCCGACGTGAAGAATGGCGTCGCCCTGCTATGACTTACGCTGCAGCCGCCAAACGGCAGCCCATGAACCGACCGACGCGACCACAGTCAACTCCCCTGGTAACTATGACGCCCCGCAGAAGAACAGACGTCTGGAGGACAGAAGACAACACACCACTGTGTTTCCACTGTGGACGCCCTGGACATGTCGTACGCTACTGCAGAGAGAGGGAGCGAGTATTCGATGATTATTTTGCCGCAAGACGTCAGCCGTCGGAGCAGTTCTATCCAAGGCAGTCACCTGCTGATGAGTTCAGTCGACCTATGGGAAGGAGCCCATCGCCGTACCCTAGACGAGGTCACTCCCCGACGCGCCGCAGCCGTTCACCGTCGCCGTACAGAGGTACCAGCCGCTCCCCTGGCCGCCGCAGATGAAAATCCTCCATGGACGACAGTCGCCAAGATGTCGGGAAATCTCATCGACGTCATAATCGACGGCCAACCTGTCCGGGCACTTGTTGATTCAGGAGCCTCTTTTTCTGAATTATCGGATAATTATCGCCGCACACTAAAGAAGACAATGTTCTGTGATACGGGGGCAACTGAGCTGAAGGTCGCGAATGGAAAGTACGTCCATGCAGCAGGAACTTGTGTCGCAAGAATAACCATCAACAACAGGACGCAGCCGTTTGAATTCGTCGTGTTAACAGAATGTAGTCACAATGTCATCCTCGGATGGGACTTCCTTCAGGCATCCCAATCTATCATTGACTGTGGAAGATCTGAGCTGCAAATTGAAGAAGTTGTTCCGCCAGATACACGTAATACAGAATTTTCTGGGAAGTTATTCGTCGTTGACAATGTGACGATACCGCCGTTGACAATGAGAAGAGTTGCAGTCACAAACACAGATGACTGGTTAAACTGTGAAGTTCTTGTTGACCGCCGCGCCGTCGTGGCGTAGGGCTGAGGGCCATGGCGACGGCACTGGGAGGAGAGCCTGGGCGGGGGCGTTACTGGTGGGACGGGCGTCGTAGCTGAGGCTGGGATCGAGACGCCGTCCGCGCCCCGGCATCCGCCTTGCGATCCCCCGGAAAACCCGCTAAAACGAGGGGAAGGGCGCACGCTTCCGCCAAGATTGAGCAGGTCATCTTCTTCTGAGGCGCGTGGCCCAAGCTGGGGGGGCCCGCACGGTCCCGGAGTCCCTCTCGGTGACGCTGTCAGCTGAGGCGGCGACGGAGGCGGAGGGGCCGACTGCGTAGGAGGCGCGTCGACATCCATCGGTATTTCGTAGCCCGGGGACGAACGATGTGGCTGTGCTCCCTGGCGGTGAACTGGGTCTGGAATCAAGAAACCGGAGACAGGATCGCGCGGCCTGTGCAAACGCAATTGGTTTGCGTGGCGCCGCAGCTCCGACCCTGTGGAAGAACGTACAACATACATATTGCGACCGAGCACGCGCTGAATGGTGCCCGGTGTCCATCTTGTCTTGTTGCCAGCAAACACCCTGTACAGCACCGGCGTAGAAACCTGAAAACGCGTAGCGCCATACGAACCGACTCGGTGCGTGGGAGGCTGCAGCAGGTGAAGGAGAGTGCGGTGACGGCGGCCGTGTAGCAGCTCGGCAGGAGACGGGCCGTCACGTGGCATGCACCGATACGTAGACAGGAAAATTTGAAGAGCTTGCTGCCTGGAGTGCTGACCTTTCATCTTTTCCATGTGAGACTTGAATGTTCGAACGAAGCGTTCTGCTTCACCATTAGACTGAGGGTGGAAAGGTGTGGAGGTGATATGCTGAATGCCATTCACACGACAAAACTGTTGAAATTCCGCACTAACAAACTGAGGTCCATTGTCACTGACGATAGTTTCAGGCAAGCCTTCTCCGGATACCACAATATCATCTAAGTAGTTCGAGCAACACGGTACAGAAACTGTCAGCTGTTCCAAAAAGCGCTGAAAAATAGCGGGGGCGGAAGAAATGCCAAAGGGTAGGCGTTGAAATTGAAAAAGGCCCATGTGAGTATTAATGACGAAAAACTTTTTTGACTCGTCATCAAGTGGAATTTGTAAGTATGCCTCTGCTAAATCAATCTTAGAAAAGAAACGAGACTGTCCTAATTTGTCCATTAGTTCGTCAGGTCTGGGCAGGGGATAAGTGTCTACAATTGTTTGACTGTTCACTGTTGATTTGAAGTCCGCACAGAGACGAAGTTTTCCTGACGGCTTGGGTATTACTACTATAGGCGAGGCCCACTGACTCGCAGAAACAGGAGAAATCACCCCACTATCTTGCCAACGTTTAAGTTCTTCGGCAACTGTATCACGCATTGCGATAGGCACTGGTCTAGCTTTACGAAATTTTGGAACTGCAGATTCTTTTAAATTTACATGTGCCACGAAGTCTTTTGCACAACCTAGTTCCGGCGAAAACAAGTCACTGTATTTTTCACACAATGCATTTATTTTGTCCTGAGGCACTACTGACGAAATTTGAAGCACATCTCTTTGAATTGATAAACCAAATAAATCGAATGCATCTAGTCCAAAAATATTCTGCGTAGATTTGGCCTGAAGAACTACAAAAGCAACTGTTTTTGTAACACCTTGAAAAGAGGCAGGCAGGCTACTCGTTCCTAGCAAGGGGAATATTTTGACCTGTGTACGCTGTTAACGCTTGTTGACACGGCGACAATTTTGGCGAACCCAGAAGTTCATAAGTGTCTTTATTCATTAATGTGACAGCGGAACCAGTATCAAGCTGAAATTGCACAGCCTTATTTTCTATGAAGAGAGTCACAAACAGTTTTTGCTTGCGGCGCTCGACAGGTGCGCGAATGTGGGCAACGTCTGCTACGGTTTGTTTACTGCGCTTGCGCGGGCCGCGTAGTGAAGTAAGCGGCGCAGACTCGGCACGCAGCGGATTAACAACACTGTCACTAGATGGCACTACCGCCGGATCGGCGTCCGCGCAAGCATGCGAAGCTACTCCAGATGTACTAACTACTGCACTACACTTTTGAGTAGCTACTTGATGTCTACTGTCACTAGCTACACAGTACTGGGCACTATTACAAGGAGCAGTTGCAGAAGACACTATTTTCACTACAGGAATGCACTGTTCATAGTCATTTTGCTTGTCCCGAACCCTTTTCCGTTGCACTGTTTTACGCGCTCGTCGGCGCTTGCTACGTGGTGCACTATATAGTTTTGCCATAGGCGCAGAACTACTTTCTTGCAATTGAGATCCAAGGAAAGCACTGTTTAATTCCACAGCCCGTATAACATTTACAGAATGAACTGTTCTCGCACTCTGCGAAGCACTGTTTCTAACGGTACCGTTCTTTGAGTTTTTAATTTGCATACACACAGACTGTACATTTCCTGATTTGCCACATTGATAACAGGTTGCGTTGCGACTAGGGCAATGAGCACGCTTGTGGCGAGACACACACTGGGGGCAATATTTACGTACATTTTTCTGAAATGAGCGTTGACGCCCGTTATTCAAATCACTGTTTCTAACACGACGGGGCGACCTTTGTGTCGCACTTTTACACTGGCTACTGTTCACTGTCTGTTCAGCACGGCCTGTACTATTGTAAGAATCCCTAGTGCTACACTGAGAACTACGGCTAGGAAAGCGTCCGTTACGGCGCACTGAATTAACACTGTGGCTGTGCATTTCTACATCTGCTAAGTCAAAAGTATCATGAGCTTCAATAAGCTGCAGTACACTGTCTAATGAGGGGTCAGACTGTTTCAGAATTGCTGCTCTAATTCTGGGGTCCTGAATATTCTGCGTAATCGCATCCCTCAACATCACGTCACTATACGAAAGTCCACAAGAGCAAGTAAATTTACATTGGCGGGTTAAGCCCTTCAATTCCGTAATCCACTCTTGGTGTGACTGCTGCGGTAATTTTTTAAGTCTGAAAAATCGGTACCGTGCCGCAGCTACGAGAACGTTTCTCTCATAATGAGCATTTAGTGCCTCTACTATTTGTTCAAAGTCTACATCACGAGGAGATACGTCGGGGAAAATTTTTTTCAGTTGGTGCCCACCACAGATAATAGCAGATGCTTCACTTTCTGACCTGTAATTTGATGAGCCGCGACGAGTTCTTGAAACTGTGCGAAGTAGTCGCTCCATTCTTCCTCACGTTCGTTGTACTGGCGAAACGTAGGAAGCGTTGCGGCGGCAGGTGTGGGCTGCTGAAGCGGCGGCTGTTGTTGTTGGTTAGCTGCTTGCGCTGTGAGCTGGGCCACAGCCTGCAGGAGTTGTGTTATTTGCGCCGTCTGTAACTGAATAATTTCCATTATGTTTGGGTTCAGGGTAGTGGCCATGCTGACCGATTAGGCGCCGCGCATACAAGTAAATTATAACAAAACACAAATGCAATATGAAAGAGGACGCTCTGCAACAAAAAAGTCCACAAACACGTAACTGAAAATGTTCCCCCAAAAATCTTATAATAAGGGTGGGTGGGCGGGAGCAATTTCTGCGTGCTCCGACTGCTGCTGTCTGGCTGCTGGTCCAAGGTTCGTCTATCCCATGCTCGTCGCCACTTTTGTGTCCCAGCCTCGTCGCCGCTTTTGTGTCTCGTTTCCGTCGTAGGTGTCGGTGGCCGAGTGGAATGAGACCGACACAGGAAAAAAGATAGCACGCTGGTGCAGGTACGGAGGGGAGCAGCCAGAAACTAGAAACACTAGAGTAAATTAGAACGAGATATATATTGAACAGAATTTATACAATACTTAACTTTTACATAGTTGTGCTAGAGTCCTGCCTAGTGACTAACTGATAGCCAAGTCTTCACTGGTGCCTATCTGATTACGAAGTCTTTACTGGTTCCTGACTCAGTCCCAAGTGCTGATGTCGTTCACTGGTGGCCACGAGCGGAGTTGTCGCAGAGGGCACTCGTGGCTGTCGTCGTAAGAACGCCGCGCCGTGCGTGCATGGCGGCGCGCGGCGAAAGTAGGTGGCGCGCACTTTGGACTTGTGCGACACCACAATAAGCATTACCAGTGGTCAAGGAGAGATTTGGATCACAAATTGTCACGAGCAGTCACAACTTATCCCCAAAGGAATGTGTATCGGGACAGCTGAACCAATCCAGGACTGCGAGTTCAACGTCATCAATGAAGACCCATGCCCTGCTATTAGTACAGACAACACGCTGGCGGAAACAAACGTGGAACTGCCAATAGGGCCTGGACTGACCAAGGAACAACGCCAGCGGGTGTTAGGTATACTATGCCAATTTTCGGGTGCACTCACACCTCAGCAGGGGAAACGTCAGACGAAACGGCCCCCGATAAAGCACCGTATCAATACTGGGGACCATCCGCCAATTAGCCAGCGTTCGTATAGAGTGTCGCCAGCTGAAAGACGGATAATTCGGGAGGAAGTGGAGAAGATGTTGCGAGATGACATTATTCAACCTTCGGAGAGTCCTTGGTCGTCTCCGGTGGCCCTCGTAAAGAAGAAGGATGGCACGTGGCGATTCTGTGTCGACTATCGGCGGCTGAACAGTATCACAAAGAAAGATGTCTATCCATTGCCGCGTATTGATGACACCTTAGACTGCTTGAAAGGAGCTGCATACTTCTCAACTATGGACATGCAGACAGGTTACTGGTAAATCGAGGTTGACGAAGCTGACAGGGAGAAGACGGCTTTTATTACACCTGACGGTCTCTATGAATTTAAAGTAATGCCATTTGGATTATGTAATGCTCCAGCCACATTCGAACGCATGATGGACAACTTGCTTCGACACCTTAAGTGGACGACGTGTCTCTGCTATTTAGATGACATTGTCGTTTTCTCGAAAACATTTGAAGAACATCTGAGTCGCCTGTCAACTGTGTTGAAGTGTGTTCAGGCTGCAGGTCTCCGCCTCAATCCAAAGAAGTGCCTCTTCGTCGCCAAAGAGATAGAAATCCTGGGGCACCTTGTCAACGGAGATGGTGTCCGTCCTGATCCAGATAAAGTAAGGGCAGTCATAGAATTTCCAACTCCTCAGCACATTCGTGATGTGAGAAGTTTTCTTGGGCTGTGCTCATACTACCGACGTTTCATAAAAGGATTTTGTAACAAGGCACGTCCATTACAAGAACTTCTGCAGGGAGACGCCAAATTTTACTGGGATGAGACAAAAGAAAGAGCTTTCCGAGCACTTAAGGAGGCTCTAACTTCCGCACCAGTGCTAGCCTTGTACGACGAGAATGCAGAAACGGAACTTCACACAGACGCCAGTGGCTATGGGATTGTTGCAGTGCTTGTACAAGTTCAGGAAGGTGCCGAAAAAGTGATAGTCTATGCGTCAAGAGTACTCTCAAAGGCCGAGATAAACTACTCTACAACTGAAAAAGAATATCTCGCGGTTATCTGGGCTATCAACAAGTTCCGGCCGTATTTATTCGGCAAACCATTCACCGCCGTGACAGACCACCATTCTTTGTGTTGGCTGACTAGCTTGAAGGATCCATCAGGTCGACTAGCAAGATGGGCACTAAGACTCCAAGAGTACGATGTCACAGTGGTATTCAAGAACGGGCGCAAACACAAGGATGCCGACTTCCTTTCGAGGAATCCATTAGTGGAACACAACAGCATTAATGAAATTTCAGCTCTTACTGAATCAGATGACGTTACAGCTGAACAGAGGGAAGATCCAACACTATTAAAAATGATAGAGGCCTTGGAGAAAGGAGAACCGACCAATGGAGAGTTCCAACTTATAAACGGAACATCGTACAAGAGCAACTACGATCCACTGGGCCCCAAATGGGTACTTGTTGTTCCAGCTCATCTCCAGCCAGCTATTCTCAAATATTTCCATGATGCTCCAATATCCGGTCATCTGGGATTCGTGAAGACCCTAGACAGAATCAGACGCAGGTATTACTGGAAAGGTCTCTACCGATCCGTCAAGCACTATGTGAGTCACTGTAAAGAGTGCCAGCGACGGAAGCATGTGCCGCAATTACCACCAGGACATCTCGTACCGATTCCGCCAGCAGCAGCTCCATTCCACCGAGTTGGGATCGATCTTTTAGGGAGGTTCCCGAGGTCGACAACCGGTAACCGTTGGATAATAGTCTGCACTGACTACCTCACACGCTACGCTGTCACCAAACCTGTGCCGACTGCAGAAGCTCCAGAGATCGCAAAATTCCTTGTATAAGAGATTATTTTGAAGCATGGAGCACCACGTGTCATGATATCTGATCGTGGAAAAGTATTCCAGTCAAAACTAGTATCAGATGTAATGTCACGGTGCAAGATTGTCCACAGAATGACAACTGCATACCATCCTCAGACAAATGATCTTACGGAACGTTTTAACAAAACGTTAGCCGACATGCTGTCGATGTACGTCAGTGTTGAGCAGAAGGATTGGGATACAATTCTGCCAGTCGTGACATTTGCTTACAATACCGCAAGACAAGACACCACAGGCTTCACTCCGTTTTTCCTGCTCCATGGCCGTGAAGCTGAGACGACAATGGATACACTGTTCCCGTTCCAACCGGACGACACTCAGGATGACTATGTTAAACACCAGGGTCGAAGAAGCAAGACAGCTGGCTCGCATACGGACACTGGACGCCCAGGAGAAGGACCGTCAGCGGTATAACGACAAGCACCGACCTGTTGTGTACAGCCCTGGAGATCTGGTATGGATTTTTACCCCTGTACGGAAGGTTGGACTGTCAGAAAAGTTATTGAAGCGATACTTTGGTCCGTATCGTGTCATACGCCGCCTGTCAGACGTCACATACGAAGTTGAGGATTATGAGCCGTCGTCGAAACGTCAAAAACGAGAAGACATTGTTCACGTCCTGCGCATGAAGCCTTACTACGATCCTGAAGAGCAGGTAGACGACAATGGCTTCTTGTTCAAGGACTTTAAGGACGGTAATGTTCCTGATGAAGCCACGACAGGAACGTCTGTCGTCGATAATCGCGGAGAAGGGAAGGATTCTCTTGAACTGTCATACAGAGGACCCATGACACGGTCAAGATCCAGGACATTGCAGCTGGATCCACAGGGATCATAACAGCTGGTCGCTGTTTCTCTAGGAGAGGGAGCAATGCCGCGAGAGAACACGAACATCAACTGCCGGCTTGGCGCAGGGGTAGCGTCACGGACTGCGGAGCAGAAGGTTGCCGGTTCAATCCCGCCCACCGTCAAAAATTTATGTCTTTGTAATTCACAATTCCCGAATGTTCTACATCTTTCTTATGTTCACTTGTAAATTCTACTTGTTTCTTATGTTAACTGTTCTTCTAATTTCTGGTAAATTCTGTCTGTATATAAATAGCAGAGCACTCTGCCTGAGATGCAGTCAGTGCTGCGTGTATGTTGAGTTCGTAATAAACGTGCTTTCAGTATAAGTGTTGTGTTTAGTTGCCTTCGAAGTCAAGCCTGTTTCCATGTCAACGCGACAATATTTCTCCACGTGATTGGCTAACAGTTACATTAAGGTTTCTGGCCACAGGAAGGACCTACAAAGACCTCAAAGAGACAGAGCACAGGCGTTATCCAGCAGAGAAGATCAAATATCACCTTCCAGCTGATTTACTTAAATAAGGTAGTTTCTTGAATTATCTGTTCCTTCGCTAATGTCTTGTTGAGTAGTACATTTCTGATTTATACCTCTGTTGCTGTTATGTGGTCATTGTTCGTGCCGGCCGCGGGGACTGAGGCGCTTCAGTCATGGTCTGCACGGCCACTACGTTCGGGGGTTCGAATCCCACCTAGGGCAAGGATATCTGTGCCGTCCTTAGAATAAGGTAGTTGGTAAGTAGTTTGTAAGTTTAGGGACTGATGACCCCGTAGTTAAGTCGCATAAGCTTAACAAACATTTGAACATTTGATTTGTCATTGTTCGTAATCATGAATGGCATCTTCTCTGTAGCGCAGGTCCAAATTAACGCAAAGCGTAGTACACTGACTATTCGTAGTTTGCAGTAAAACAAGACACCAATTTAAGTAATTCGTTTGATCTCGTTATGTGTGCTAAATTATAAGTATTGTCCCATCTCAAGAGGTAACGCAAAACCTAACTTTCAATTTCTTATTGACATTTAACAGTCTGCACTACATTTACGTTCTGTGTAAAACAAACCGATCTCATGGGCACTGACCCTTAGATATTTTGCTTGTAGAAAGAAAAATAAATAAAAATAGTAATCTGGAAGCGATTCTGTTCCTTTCATGCAATCAAAGATAAGTGGAGATCCATTTCTTTATGTTCGATATCTTCTATAGGAAGACAAATTGTTCGCCTATCTATTTATTCAACTACTCTATCGAGTTTTTCCTCTTTTCAACTGCTGCTACAATGTGTTTTGTAAATTTATTAATTAAAACGCTCGAGTAATCGGTTTACAAGAGAATTACAATTTCATCTCAGTGTAATTTTTGAAGTACAATAATTGCCAGTTATGTAATACAACATCACACAAACAAAGCATACACGTCATACCCATTCCTACATTCGAATTCTACTCACTTACTTAAAATAATATACTTTTACCATTTATTTTTGGTATCTTCCATAAACTACGTCATTTCTCAGTTTTAGATGAAACTGTCTGATGATAGTTGCGGGTATAATTGCACCATGCCTAAGATGATGCCTCATTGCGACCTCGACTTACAAATTAGTTATAACCCCCTGAAGAGGTCTTTAATTACATATTTTTAGAATAAATAGCAGTCAACCAGTTGCGTTAAAATGAGTTTAATTGGAAGCTTTAACTAGGTTTCGACGAAATTAATTTAGATTTCTACAAAAGTCGGACCTAAGAACAATAATATGCTGAACAATGCAATACAATTGGCAGGAAAATTTTTGTTGTTATGGTCTTCAGTCCGCAGACTGGTTTGATGCAGCTCTCCATGCTACCCTGACCTGCACAAGCCTCTTCATCACAGAATACGAACGGCAACCAACATCCTTCTGAATCTGCTTACTGTATTTGTCCCTCGGTCTCCCTCTATGATTTTTACGCCACACACTTCCTTCTAATACGAATTTTATGGTTCCATCATATCTCATAATGTGCCCCACCAACCTATACCTTCTCTTGGTTAGGATATGACAAACTCCTTTTCTCCCCTATTCTGTTGAGCACCTCCTAATTAGTTACGTTATCTACCCATCTAACCTTCATCATTCGTCTATAGCACCAAATTTCGATAGCTTCTATCATCTTTTTATCTGCACTCCTTATCGTCCACGCACACCTATACAATGCTACACTCCAGACAAATGCTTTCATAATGGACTTTCTAACATTTAAACTAATATTGAATGTTAACAAATTTCGCTTCTTCATAAACGCTTTTCTTCTCATGGCCATTCTGATTTTTATATCTTCTTTACTTTGGCCATCAGAAGTTATCTTGCTACCCAAATACAAAATTTTATTCTAAGAAATTTTAAACTCTACCGTTGCCGACCTGCAGCCATGTTCAAGATATTTAATTACATAATATTTGTTAACTGTGTTGTGGCTATTTGAAAATGGTGATTACTTACGGAACAAATGGTATAGGTTTCACCTCTGAATGTTTATTTCGTCAGCATGTTGTTGCTTACGGAAGTTAAGATTTTTCAAATTATTACGCAGTGATGTAAAAGGCCTGATGGTCTCGAAGTTATGTACTTGAACGGAAAGCCAATGTGGCCGGTTCGAAACCTGATTAGATCACGGATTTTTTCACTCAGCGATTTAACCTTCAACGAATCGCCAGAACCGACACGTTTTTCGGATTCCACGAGAAACCGTAGATCCCTCTTTGCTCGTTGGATAACCGGGGTAGGTTAGGGTACACAGGTCGCCGAAGTGGCGTCCAATAGAAAGACTTGCACCAGGCCACTGAGCCACAAGAAATTATTACTATTATTATGTAACACGGGAATGGCAATGCGGACTAAGGCGTCTTACCACGGATTTTCCCGTCGGAGGTTCGAGTCCTCCCTTGAACTTAAGTGTATATGTGTGTGTGTGTAGCAAATCATCCCGTTGAAACACGTCTGTTTGTTTTTGGCACAAAAATAATTAAGTTGGTAGTATGTTGATAATACGCGCCAAGGATATACAAAGATGCGTCTCGCAGAGGTCGTTGTTTGGCGGGAGATGAACAGTTTCTGGTGTCGTTCAGAGATGTTGTCTTATCCGCAATGGCGGCAGACATAGATTCCTGTTTTGAAATTGTGAATGGTGAAATGGCCTGATCCGCGGGGATGACAGACGCTGACTGATATTATTTGTTTCAGCTGTAAAAGTAAAGAAATTATGTAATTTTGTAGAGATTTTGGTTGGGCAAAAAATCACTTGTTGTGAGATATTTCGTACAAGTAATTTTGAATTGAAAGTATTAAAAGATTTGACAAAGATTGTCATTTATGTACAATTTTGTATAACAATGTTATAATTTCTCAATACGAAATTAAGTGATAAAATAATCTTCAGCTTTATTTTACCCCACTTTGATTTACTAGTGTAAAATCTGTGTAATTGCGTGTGTTTCAAGGTTGCATAGCAAGAAGTGCATTTTCGAGTGTGCAGAAACATTATTAGAATTTGATCAGTGCGAAAGCAGGAAATTATTTTTCGTCAGGATTTCCATTATTGCCAACAGTCAAAGTATTGAAAAAGTTATTATTTATGTTATTTCTGTAAAAGTCGTCGGACAAGTTTCATCACACAAGTTTCAGCGTCATAGTTAAGCTACGATATTATTACTGTGCGTTTGACTTTTTTTATGTTTTTTGCAAGATATTTCCCCAATATGTGTCGTTTATAAACTCTGAAACACACCGGGAAGAGGGTTATTGATACTCGATAGTTCTTGATATATCAGGAAATGTACCTATTTATTTTCATGTCTTTGATGCATCCGGAATTATCTTTCTATTCATAAAAACAAATGACATCGGTCGTTAATAAATCTAGTCTACTCTGTGTATACTTGGACACAATAAATTGCTGAACGTACTGATACGTTTGATGATTGTATAATTAGCAGTAGGGTGGCGGATGTAGAAGTCCGGAGCAACTGTTATAAATTAATAGTTGTACTAAAAGAGATTTAAAATTGCCGTTCAACACATCTTTGAATGTTTTAGATTTTTCAAATATTAATTCCTACAAGGCTTGGAATCAACCCGTAATACCGTACATTAGTTCCGAAAATTAGACTATGAATACTTAAACTATCAAGAAATATGTTTAAAAAATACGTCCGCATAATAAAGTATTTTGCGAGCTATTGCAGAGAATGCTTGTTGCTTACCTGACTACACGCAGCCTCTCCTGTGGAACAGCCGGCACTGACTGATTAAGACGGGAGCTACACCTGCATTTATCTTCACCGCCACAATCGTTATCTTAGATGAACAGATATCTCACACAGCTGTTTAGACCATTTTTAATTTCTTGTTTCCCCATTTTATTTCATACTTGAGAAGCGGCTGTTCGTCATGGTAATGACCTCTCGCACACTATAGGTTGGTGGTTTACCTGCCAAATACTGCATATGAAACCGTTCAAAGCCACAAGTCCGGAAAGCTGCTGTTCCGCAAAACTTGATTCATCATTCGCAGTCAGTGAATTAATTTCTGATTGTGATCTGCCATTGCCAACCAGCATTATGATGAGACAGGTCTTACAGGTACTGATGATAGACTATAGATTGCTTACGTGAATGCTGATCTTATCATTGTAATGGAGGTAGTATTTACAAGAATCCATGTGTCGAAACGAATGGTGTATTGTACTGCAAGAGCATACTCGTCACGCACCCATGTTATTTGAACATCCCTTAGAACTCGGTTTACTATGTCATTGTACATTATCCTACAATGACTACTTGCACAGTTTCATCTATATGATGCTTGTTATACGCCTCCTGTAAGTACAGTCAGAATCTCCCCTCTCCCACTAACAAACTGACCGTCATGAACAGTGCGATGCGCAGGAGGCTGAGTTTTAATACGTTTATTTTGTTTAGTTGAAGAAGGGATCGATTGGTGGGACACATTCTTAGCCATCAAGGAATCGTGAATTTATCATTGGAGAGAAGTGTTTGGGGGGTAAAAACCGCAGAGGGAGACCAAGAGATGAATACAATAAGCAGATTCTAACGGATGGATGTTGCCGTTCTTATGAAGATATGACGAGGCATACTCACAATAGAGTAGGGTGCAGAGCTGCATCAAACCAGTCTCTGGACTGAAGACCACAACAACAACGATATAGTATATGCAACAACGTACAGTTGTATGTAACACACTAGATCTGATCTCTATGAAGGAAAAAAAAAAATCCAAGAAGATTAAAGTTTCGCGGTCCATCGACAACGTGACAGACGTATTTCTATGGGCTAAAAGCTTTTCTACCACAATTATTTACAAAATATCTGTGAATGATTTAGTGTCGACACATTCATCTCTTCTATGAAATAGCCGAGAAAGTGCATTCATTAACCCAGTTTTACTGGACTGGAGATTCATAGAATTCAATTGTATTCTGTAGCCAGCATCTGGTGCTGGAAATATTAATTCATCTTCACTGGAATATCCACTTGCTAAAGTACCATTGTAAATATATGAATCCTCTTCTCTAAACTATATCGCTTTATGCAGTCATTGTCTGTGGTTTGATAATGACTGTAAAGTCGAAACTAGTCACCACTTTGCAAGATTTTAATTTCATATGCGGTCTAGGCCTTTTTTTTAAATAATAATTTTTTAAAACTTTTAACAATTTGGAACAACGCCGCCTCTCCAGCTCTGAAGTAATAATAAATCGCTTTAAGTCGATTTCACTATTAATTTTCATTAGTAGACATCAGGTATGAAAATTTATTGTAATGTAATGCTGTATAAAATTTTCTTAGTTTGGATGTACGTCAGATGAAAAAGACTTATCGACTTCCGCTAACTGTATCGATTTATCACAAGGGTTTCTTTTTTTTCTCCCTATAGGACCTTCTTGGTTACGGGGATGTTATGGTTGGCTGGTGATATTTTAATTTGAACGCCGGAAGCGTGACGCCCATACAGAAAACGTTGTATTATGGGGACTTTCATTAGATACCAATGAACAGTACACTCTCAGCTATTTTTTAGCCTAGCTCACATATACACTGAAACATCCTGACGTATCGCTTTACGCCGACGCAGAGCATACCGTGTGCCCGGGTGCGGCTCCACTAGGGAGACGCTTGTCCATTGCAATGTGGTAGAGCCGATCTTTGCATGTTTACAAGAGAAAATCGGGCGTTCAATTTTTGGTAAGGTGTTTGCTGGAAGTAGATTTGGGCAATCGATTCTTGCTATTAACTCCCACATTGTGAATCGATTCTCACGATTCTTTATAGTCTGTAGTGCACGATTCTTACAGAATGTCAAACGTTCTACATCCTGCTCATAGATGGCAATACATGTCTGTGTCATAGACGTTGGAATCGAACCTTGTGAATCTTTTCCTACGATCCGTTCACGATTCTTTCTGGTCTGCGACGGCACGATTCTTACAGAATACCAAAAATGAGACAATATGGGTATCGGATTTATTAATATTTATGGTGCTTAAAGTTCAGACTTAATACTCAGCCAAAGCCGTTCGATTCAATTCTCAAAAATTCTCGAGAAAATAGTCTTCGTCGTTTTGCAAGCGTATATAAATACATTTTACTTTACTATTTATTTCTGCTGTCGTAAAGCTCATTTGGTAGCGTTATCTGTTGTGAACGTAGGTTACGTAGTTCGAATCCTGTTGTAACCTTATAATTTTCTTTTTTTCGTTCTGTTCGAGTACTTCGATCATTTAAATATAAATTTCATTAAATGTATACTAATTAACACATATCTTATCGTTATAAAATACGTATTATGTAAAATCACTTAGTTTCAGAAAACACGCATAGTATATATAAATAAACTTTAAAAATCAAAATCCGAAAATTAAATGTTCAAATGTTTGTGAAGCTTAAGGGACTTAACTGCGGGGTCAGTCCCTAAACTTACAAACTTCTTATGGACTACCTTATACTAAAGACGACACAAACATCCATGCCCGAGGGGAGGAGGATTCGAGCCCCCGACGGAGAACGGCCTCGCGCATCGCAGCATAGCGCCTCAATGCGCTCGGCCGCTCCGCCGCGACAGTCAAAATCCGTCTCTGAATACTAAATTTCTTTCGGGATACAAGAAATTCGCGTTTTTATATTAAAAGATTTATTTTTTGTGAAATCGGTTTGTTTCAGAAAAGATAAACATAAAAACGTAAACAGTGAAACAGATTTACAAGATGGTGTTATAACATTTTAAATCGAGTTGTTTTTATAAAAGAATACTTTTTTAAAATTGCGTTTTTACAAAAAATACAACTATTTAGATGAACTCAAAAGATAAACTTCTCTAAATACAAAATATAATTCAAATCGTTAGAGCCGTTTCCGGAATACGCAAAATATAAATCTGCAATAATTGCTTGTTTAAATATATTATATGTAAACTCTACGTAATGTTTCATCATACTTTTATTTCTTGATGTTAATCGTATGTATTAGCAGCTCTGTATTTTGCTGCGTTTCGTTTCAGTCATAAGTAATTCTTGATTAATAATTAACGGTTCACGATCTTCGTTCTGTGCTTCCTTTGTTCATGCGCGTCCTTCCCTTTACTGTTTTCTGGCTTTCGTAATCATTCTGCATGATTCGGCAGTCGCCTTCGAATCACGAATCGTTGGAACTTGGAATCTTCACGAGACAGACGATTCTTTTGAACGACGATTCGTCCGGATCACGATTCGATTCTTTCAATTCTTTATTTGTACTCGTTCAAATGAACAACTCATTCACGAATCGCCACAACTCTACTGGTAAGCCCTTCCAACTTATTCCCAGTTGGGAACCCCTTTACCGCACTATCAGTTTGATAATTGGCTGAATAGAACTGCGAACATTTATGGGCCGTATCTCAAACAGCCCACTCCACTCCTCGGAGTGGAGAATGAAAAGAATAATAAAGTTTTCGTTCATACATTTTCACAAGCTTCGAACCCTTTCTGAGATAAACTGCCGCCTGCGAGTGTAGCCACTCATTGACGCTGTCCCTTGCTTGTTCCCTCCCCGCCGTCAATAACTTTTTCCAGCAAGATAGCTGTTCGTGCCAAAAGGCCAGTATCATCCTCCTGTACCGAATTAGCAGTTCAGTGAGCCTTGTCCAACCACGTGACCGTTTTGCATGGGACTTGCCTTTGTGCAAAAGTTACCAGCAATAGGCAGTTGTACGCATTAGCAGCCACGGTTTGCATTGATACTCCGGTGAGTGGCAGGAGGGCGTTCACTTACCAGTGTCACTCCCTTTCTGAGCCAGTCGCGTATGGTTCACGAGAAAACGATGCAGGCGAGTCTGCGTTTGGACTCCAATCCCTTTGATTTTATCTTCAAGGTCTCTTCCCGAAATATATTGTATAACGTACGCTCTCTGAGTAGCTGTACCGTGATGATGCCTCCTGTAGCGTCTGACGCTAGAGGTGTCCGACCAATTCCGTGATACTTCCGCCCTTGCTAAATGAACCTTTAACGAAATATGCTGCTCTCCTTTGAATCTCTTCCATTTATTCTCTGAATCCTATCTCGTACGGATCTCACACTAACGAGTCGAACGAGTGTTCTGTAAGCTACTTCTTTTGATGAGAGTTTGCAGATGACGCCATCATTTATCGTCTAGTAAGGTCATCTAAACATCAAAACAAACTGCAGAACGATCTAAATAAGATATCAGTATGGTGTAAAAATTGGCAATTGACTTTCAGTAATGAGAAGTGTGAAGTCTTCCACATGAGTACGAAAAGAAATCCGTTAAACTTTGTTTACAAGATAAATCAATCGAATGTGAAGGCCTTAAACTACACTAAATACCTAGGTATTACTATTACATCAGACTTAAACTGGAAAGAACACGTAGATAATGTCGTAGGAAAGGCGAACCAGAGACTGCGTTTTATTGGAAGAAAGCTTAAAAGATGCAACAGAACTACTAAAGAGACTGCATACACTACGCTTGTCTGTTCTCATTTGGAGTATTGCTGCCCAGTGTGGGATTCTAACTGAGGACATCGAAAGAGTCCAAAGAAGGGCAGCTCGTTTTGTATTGTCACAATACAGGGGAGAAAGCGTCACGGATATGATATAGGATCTGTGATGGGAATCATTACAACCGCAGTTATCGCTGCGGCGTGGTCTACTTACGAAACTCCAATCACCAACATTGTCCTCCGAATGCGCACATATATTTTTGACTCTCAATTACATAGGTAGATATGATCATCAGAATAAAATACGAGAAATCAGAGCTCGAACGGAGAGATTCAGATGTTCTTTCTTCCCGCGCGCTCTTCGAGAATGGAATGGGAGATAAATTATTACAAAGGTGGTTCGATGAACCCTCTGCCAGGCACTAAAATGTGATTTGCAGAGTATCCCATGTCGATGAGGAGTACACTTCCTGTATATTCTTCCAATTAATCGCAGTCTGGCAACTGATCTACTAACAATTAATGTTATCGTTCCACTTCAAAGTGCTCGTTATCCCTTCTCCTGAACGTTTTATGAAAGTGACTGTCGAGCGACAGTTCTGCAGTTGTGTACTCAAACAGTAGAGGATCCTAGTTTCTACGTATTCGCATACCGTAACAAAGCATTGATACGCAGCATATTATAGCGCATTTCGCTACAGTTGTCCAGCGTTGCGGATTTCGTATACTTCAGCGTAATCCGCGAAAATCCTCATTGATCTTCCAACTTCATCTACAAGGTCATTTACATATGTTTTGAAATGTTAAGGCATTATAACACTCTCTCATGCCACGACAGAATTAAATTACAACATCGGTGGACCTATTTCCAATGAGAAAGACAGGCTGTGTTGTGTTTGCTAGAAACTCTTAAATCCCATTACACAGTTGGTGATATTTGGTGCGCTACGCGTCGCTAGGCGACAGTGCCCAACGACTTAACTGTGGCGCGCAGTTATTCAAAAATGTTCAAATGTTTGTAAATTATCGGACTTAACTGCGTGGTCATCAGCCCGTAGCTTACAAACTACTTAAACGAAGGTAAACTACCCTAAGGACAACACAAACACTCATCCCCGAGGGGGGATTCGAACCCCCGACGGCGAACGGCCGCGCGCACCGCTACATGGCTCTCCAGTACGCTCGGCTAATCCGCCGCGGCGCAGTTTTTCATCCGGAATTGACAGTAGAAGCTAATATTCTGTTTTGAACATTTCTTGGATGTTGACGTCCATTTTGCGAAGCGAAATACATACATACCATAGATGGTCGATCTCTGTCAGTAGTCTTCCGTCACCCGCCGCGCGGAAGTGGCCGTTCGCTCTAAGGCGTCTTGCTGCGTGAAACATTATAGTAAAAAAGCATCTTATTTATTTATTGTTTAGATTATTTTCAATTTTAAACTATCGATCCTTAATCTGCATTCTGTAATGTCTATAACATTACCTTCTTTGGTCAATCAGTTACGAAATCAGTTTTATGTTATATTGTTCTCAGTGTATTAACACAAAAATGTTAATTAGAGTTGCGTTTGATGAAAGAATATATAGTAGTGAATAATTATGTACAAACGTTAAGGTATTAGCTGATCCATGCACTAGGATTTAAATTCAGTGTAATATAAAACATGTATTAAAAACGGAAACGGTTCTGATGCAAGGCAAAAGATGGTTTTGGCGGGCGTAATGTGGCAGGGCTGTGTGTGTGGCAGCATTGTGTGATAGAGTGGCGCGTAAGACTTCACTGAGAGCTGACCTATGGAAAGTGGTACTCCTATAACTGGTCTTTACTGTTGGAATCGCCTCGGATGTGGTTTTGTGGCAAATTAATTTGAGCTAGCATTGTCAAATGTCCGACATCAAGAAGAGGAATACTGACCTTGTTACCATCAAGAGACACACAGTAAAGTTGCCACCAACCCATCAGCGCCACAGCCTACGTCGCCGCCACCTGAGATTAGACAAATAATAATTTCTATTAGTCTGCATGTGCATGGTTCAGAAGACAGTTGTACCCGTGAAGTTAAATAACAAACAATTCAAACATAACTACGAAAATCTCCACCCTAATTGTATCCTACGTTATTCACCTGGACAGGGTCATTAGCCCACTAAAACATCTCAAAATCCGAGTGTCCTACACTTTTAAGATTATGCAGTGATTTCATAAATGTTAGGAAATGTGGTGATTCTTAATGCGATCAAAGTTAAAAGCAAGTATTAATATTTTATTAGCACCAACTTAATAAATTCTAAATATGAACAGTATCATATACAATTGCATTTGTTGAATTAAATACATAAAAGTTAATGGAACTGAAATAATTTTGTGTCAGTATATTTTCAAGGTAAATTTGCATTATTTGAAATTAATAAATTTTGTTAATCAGTATAACAGCACACAAAATAAGTTACAAAAGATTAGTTGGTTTAACTGATGTAATAACAGATTTGGATACAGTTAAGTGTTGTTGATTTAGAAAAGCCACACATAGTTAACGTCTATCGAGTATTTTATACTAGAAATGCAAATTTGAATGGTGTATTTTTTATGTTTGTTCAATGCTGAAAGAATTTAATGTTTCATTCTCTGATGGTTCTGAGGATTAAAGAAAAAGTAGTGATTGAATGCCAAAGTACGCAATAGTGAGAGGCAGTTTATAGTTTTATTAGTTTCTTACTAATAGCTTACTAATTATAATCTCGTTGAAAATTTTACATACTGAAATTTATTTTCTTTTTATATTTATATAAATGTGACGTCTATTCCGAAAGAACAGACGTCACTTCTGATCCTGCAGTTGTTATTCTTTCATATTCACAGAATATATGACATCAAGTGCCCTTACTCTTACGGGAATTAGTACAAAGGGACAACGAGTTTGAGTACTGTGGGCAGGGTAAAGCTGGAAATTTTTGCCTGGCGTGCGTAGGTAGTCCTTGAAGATGCGGTGATCATTGTCTCCTTTGTGGTATAGTGATCAACGCAACAACCTAGAAAGCGGGAGACTCGGGTTCGAATTCCGGCTGGGTACATATTTTCAACTTTGCCCATTCGCAGTTGATGTCATATATTCTTGTTTGTTTGTATAGTCTATGGGACTTAACTACAGGGTCATCAGTCCCTAAACTTACAAACTACTTACGAACTACTTACTAACTAGGACGGCACAAATATCCATGCCCGAGGGGGGATTCGAACCCCCGACCGTAGTGGCCGTGCAGACCGTGACTGGAGCGCCTCAGTCCCCTCGGCCACCGCGGCCGGCGTCATATATTCTGTGAATATTTTCTTTTTATTTATGCATACTGTAAAAACATTGCTAAACAGAACCAAGTGCAATACATTGTCATATTAGTGTATTCAAATTGCAGAAACGTGGTACTTTTGCCTAATTAGGCTGGCGACAGATTGTGTATTAGTGCAGTATTCTGAGCTAGTTATTATTCTTGTGCAAAAAGTGGGAAGTCAGTGCAGGTTGATAATTCAGGGCCTGATCTCTGTCAAAGTAAACTTAAGCTCTGTGACTACACACTGATTTTAGATGGCTTATTTTTAGGTAGTTTACATGGTCAACCAAAATCCCTGTTAGGGTTAAGACTATACTTGTACTTTTGGGGTAAGTAGTTGTTGTGAGCAGTAGCTATTTGCTGGAAGTGCAGAACAGCTGTCTTTGTTATATGCGGAGTGCGAAGTGGATCGCCGTCGGAGGTTCGAGTCTTCCTCAGGCGCATATATATATATATATATATATATATATATATATATATATATATATATATATATGTGTGTGTGTGTGTGTGTGTGTGTGTGTGTGTGTGTGTGTGTGTGTATGTGTGTGTTTTGTTCTTATTGTAAGTAGTTTCTGCAGTTTGGTCCCATAGCTTAACAAACATCAGAATTTTACATTTTCTATCGCCATCCTGACACAAATGTTGAATCATTAGCAGCTAATATATTTTCTGGCATACTTGTGAACACAATATTTTCAAATGAGACAATCGAATTTTCGACGACGCACTTTGTAAATGTTTGACGCATGAGAGTACGACCAGAGCCGACCAACGAAGCTCGTCTCCTGCGGTCGACGCACGACCGCCAACGAGTCAGTCACGATGAAAATGAAGTCACGTGAGAGCATTCGCAGTGCCAAAACCTTGGTGACAGCAAACTACTTTCAACAAGTGTCGTTCTAAGTGATAGAGCGTGTGCCTGAAGTAACTGGATATTGCTGCAAAGAACCTGATAAGCCCCTGATGATGTTGTGGTCAGGTAAATGTATGCGCTTGTCATACAATACGGAAAAGAAGCAGCAGCACTTACGTTCGACTTACATTCCACAAAAGAAGTTCAAAATGTTCAAATGTTTGTATAGCTTATGGGACATAACTAAGGGGTCATCAGTCCCTAAACTTACAAACTATTTATGAACTAGCTAATACTAAGGACGGCTCAAATATCCATGCCCGTAGTGGCCGTGCAGACCGTGATGGAGCGCCTCAGTCCCCTCGGCCACCGCGGCCGGCACAAGAGAAGTGTTTTCGGTAATGTTAGTGTAGCATATTTCATCCGTCATAAATTTTCGACCCTCTTTTGCTCGGAGAAAACGTTCGAATGAAGAGGGTTGAATAGAAATAACTTTATTTTGTTGTTTGAAACGTGTCCATAAAAAATTATTTTTGTAAGAAAATGTCTAATATTGTGCCTCCTGTTTTGTATCGAGTAACTTGCTTGCAAGAAAATGTATAATATCGCTTCTACTGTATGTATCGATATTTGTGAAGTTTCATCTTTGGCAAAGATCATGTATTGCATAGCATTGTAGCTCGCACTGAGAGAGAGTGACACTTGTGGTTCAGCTCGCTTAGAGAGCGGTTGAGTTGTGTATATGGCTCCGATGTAGAGCATAGGCTGCTTTGCCAGCAAGTCAGAAGTTGTATTATGTAGGTAATGTAATGCTGATTATTAATAATAAGTAACTTGACCTTTCTTTCCTGTTTCATTTACGTAGTTAGAAAATTAACCTACTTCCTTCATTTGATAATTAGTTAATAGTGGATTTAAAGTGCAGTATTGACTTTAATAATATTGTTGAACAGATTTCGTTGTTGGTGCCATAGTAAATGATAGTTAATTGACTATGATACTAAATTTCAATAATCAGAAACTGATCTGCATAAAATTCTCACAGTCAAGCATTAAGAAAGTGATTTGTGGTTTTTTAATATCTTTCTCGCAGTCAAAATTTTTTAGTATAGTCTGTTTCAAATCGTGACTTGTCACCGTTGTTTTGTGTTTAAAATATCCGTTGCGCACATAATCAGTTTAATGCACTGTTTCTTATTTAATAGTATATACATCAATATCAGGGCCATAATGAAACCAAATTGCTGTGTTAATGAACAATTTGTTGTCTGATTTAACGATAGGTTCAATATCCACAACACACGCACAGCTTTTATCTGGCGACCCTGCCAGGATAGTTCACAAACAGGATCGTGACGTAGTTAGATACGTAGTCTTATTTAAGTTAGTTTGTCTTTTCCACTAACCAACTTACCTCTTGGCTCTTAATCGAATTTTTGTAGCACCATCCACTGTTGTAGCAACAGTAGCATAGTAATTGTTTCTGTAGTTTGTTACTTACCATTCTTGATAGTGTGTAGCATTGTTTATAGTAGATTAATTGAATATACAAATAATTGCAATACTACTGAAAAAGTCTCTCTTTTACGTTGTCTGATGTTTGTTGTGTCGAAAGTTCTAATACCGCGGAACTCGTGTGATAATTAACGGTTCGCGTAATCTCGATTGTGACTATGTTGTACTAGCCCGATTCAGCCTATTGTTCTCTCATAATTACCGTGTGTAATTTTCAAAAATCTCCAGTAGGTGAAAATAAATATTACTGGTCACTTTACTGCAAAATTCTGTTATCAATGTCGAAGAATAGGAGAGCCCGCGCTGATGCTAAAACTGCTTTCGAAAATGAGACCTTGAATGATACAAGGAGAGAAGAAGAATTTTCACAAGAGCCTTCTCACTGTTTTGATACAAATACGACAGTAAATACCGTGTCCGATAACACGGAACAGATTAGTTCAGGAATAGACAATATGGATAATGATAAAGTACAGGATTCGACAATACAGAATTCCGATTCTTGTAACGTGGTTGGGGAAAATAATGTATCGATTCCGCCTAGCTCTGTTGCAAAAAATACTTGTGCGACAGCTCTGGAAAACGTATTACCAATTGACTTCATGCAGATGTTACTCTCACAGCTCTCTAAGTTAAATGAGAATAGTCAATTACAATCTCAGGAATCTCTGAAATTAGGTGAAAAACTTGAGAAACAATCTCAGAGATTAAATGAAAAACTTGAGAAACAAGGTGAAAAACTTGAGAAAATAGAACAGACGTGCGATTCGAGGTTTGTGAGTATTCAAAGTAGTTTTAATAAAATAAATGAGGACAACAATCGGTTCAGGGAACAACTGCTCAGTACTTTCAAACGTGAATCTCAGCAAATAAGACAAGATAATCGCGACGAGATTAATCCGGTAATGGAAAGCCTTGCGTCACGAGTGGAAAATATGGAGAGCTTTGCGTCACGAGTCGAAAATATGGAAACTACTGAACTCGCTCAATTGAAGCAACAGAGTAATCTATTTGATGAAAAGTTGCAGAACTTCCAGTCAGTCACGACGGAACAGATCAATAAAATTAATAAACAGTTTGAGGATATTACTGTTAAGATTACCCAAATCAGTGATAACACAAAAGTTCTGATGTAACGCATCCTACCCCGTTTAGTGAAACTAATGAATATCTCGCCCTTGACCGTTTCAAACAAGGTCAAATGACCATTAATCAGCAATACAAGGCTGAGGTCAGGAAATTAGATGATCGCGTGGCGCGAATAGAGAGGAAATTTGACCACACTTGTGGAAATCCATACGAAGACGTGGAAGAAAATTTGAACGAAAATGACAATGATGATTCGACTCAAGTAGGTCGCTTGGTACGTGAACGAAGTGTACCTCATAGTAACAACAATGAAGGCGCGATGCGTAGTTTACGCCCACTTACACCGCACAGGCGAAGGGAAGCGTTTGACTACAAGCATTTCCTGACTGTACGTAAATTCAAAACATTCAAAAACTCTCCGAACGACTTGCACCCTAAAGAATGGTTGCAACAATTCGAATATTGTCTTCCCCCGAATTGGCCACTTGAGCACAGACTAGAATTTATATGTGGTTATCTGGAAGGCGAGCCAGCCACCAGAATGAGAGCTATTGCACAAGAGTGCCACAGCGAGAATCAGTTCCGACGCTCATTTCTCTCCGCATACTGGTCGGAAGCGGCACAAGATCGCGTTAAAAACAGTATTGCCACGTTCAAAACTTTTGAACGATCAAATTTCTCGAGCCCGGTGGAATATTTCCAACATTAAGTATATAAAAATCAATTTTTATCGGCACCTTACTGCCCCGCTGAATTAATTAGAATTTGTTTGAACAAACTGCCTCTACACTTGCGTCAAATTGCCATTGCGGCACGATGCAAGAATGATATTGAAGCCTTTAGAAATCTCTTACAAGACTTAGAGGAAGAAGACGAGGAAAATTCCTCGCGCAGTCGACATTTTGAAACAAACAGATATAATCGCCGGTCGCATCAAAGCCCGCCGCGTTCTAAACGTCATCCAGAGCACGAGGATCAAACAAAAGGTAATTCTTTCACTAATGAAACTTACAAACAAAGTCGCGACAATGAGAACGGTGATTTTCAAGATCGTGAAAATAACCGTGGTAGTTTTCGTGGCCGTAACCGAGGTGGTGGCACAGAATAGGGAACATACAGAAGGGAAAGCTGGGGGCGGCGCCTTTGATCTGTGTGTTACCAAGCGTTGCGCTCGACGCCATATTGAAAAGCAGTAAACGCGGAACTATAGCCACTTAGTACTTTGGCTGGAAATGGACTTTTAACGAACTGCAGCTAATCTCACCGACTTTTACGAAAGGAAACGGCTTTTCGTTATGCTCTCTTCTATTTTGCGCCCTCTTCTTGCACGTAATTGTAATCCAACGAAAAATGCCTAAATTTTAATACAACTACGAAAATGTACGGTGGAATCGATGATCGTTTTATTTGGTGCGTATCTCTAGAAAAATCCCAAATAACGCGGAGTTATGTTTGGGAAATTAGTTATAAACAAGAAAGTGACTTTACAACTGCCAGGTTTTATTTGACACGAATAAATTCGCACAAAATATTGAGTCAGACTTAGCAGTACAACGTGATTACACAGAACTAATGACGTCTGGGCATATATAAAAGTTGTATTTGCTTTACGAGTATCATTAATTTACTGATCGGAGAAGGCATATAGAGGAATCTGTCAACCACAGAGCAGGAACAGCATAAAATAATTATTCCCGTTAATCTATTTGTTTGAGTATCCGAGGAGCATTCGTTGCCAACATTAGCACACTACGCCTCCAGTGCCGTAAGTAAAATTTTACCTGCCTACTTATGCACTATTCTTTGTCATTCATTTAATATTATTCCCTGCAACGTTAAACTTGTAAAATATAAATGTACTTCAACATTTCGATGCTGTTTAACTGCTGCAGCAACAGCGACAGCGAGAGTTATCGTCAAGAGAAGAAGCAAGGCTACTTTTAATAATAACGCACACATTACTCTCATTCGAAACTGATAAAATTTAACTTTCACTATACATATAGTGACGTTCACTTACTGCTCAGCATCTTTTGGGAAGGTGAAGGATCTTATATCCTTATTTGTATTGGAATTATTGCGGCAATTAGGTGCTGAACACCACCGGCCGCCTTTCCTTTATTGCTGTTCATAATAAAAACGGAACAGTTAAAACTACTGACACACCGTTCTTTCTTTTCACTGCACCAAATACTTGTTTACTTTTATGCGATTCAGGCAGTTAAAATACACAATTAACAAACAAAGACGGCGCATTACCAAGCCACAGAGTAGGGAGTGATCACACGTTTACTGCTTTTCAAGATGGCCGATTCCGCGCACGCGCACTAAATTTTGGACGACAGACTGCAGCGGGAGTTTCCTTTCTGTATACTCCTTATTCTGTGGTGGTGGTTTTGGTCGCGGAGGACGCTACAATAATTACTATCATAACAGCAATACTTCGAATGATACTAATTGGCGTGATAGACGCAGTACTGATAGTGATCGCGAGACTGAAAATCACAACAATAACGCTGAGAAGCGCAGTTGGGAGGGCACACGCGATAATTCTCGTGATCGCCTTCCACGACACGAAAACACAAATCGGGCCCAAAGCAGATCGCGTACCCCAGAAAGACTAGAGCAAAACATTGAAATCAGACCTGCCAATCCACGCTACAATTCGTCAAACAAGGGGCCGCGTCAGGGATGACTAGCGCACTCGACGGCAAATAATTCGGCCGTACAGGATTTATGTGATCCTGACTATACGCTGAAACTTATTCATTGTGAACGTCCTCACAGAGAGGAAGGTTACGATGAACAACCTCCCGAACAAAACAGTAGTTCGTGCGGAAGTGCACAATACTGACTCCGGTAGCACCTCACTAATTGATAAGGCAAAACCGACACAACTTGTGTCAAAACCTAAAGCCGTTACTCCTGAAAGCAATGACAGTAATAAAAATTGTACTATCAGATTTAACGAAACAAATGAAAAAGCATCGAACAAACATTACACTGCCCAACGGTTAAACGAGATGATTGTCGATCAGCAATATAATGACGACAATTCAGAGTGGGAGACAGAAGCTTCGTCTTCAGACTCTGAGGAAGACACTATATATGAAATAAAATTCTTACAGTATCAACCAACAATTGCATATGACAGACCGATCATGTACTTTGAAATGCAAGATACGGTACTGCCACACAATAATGCAACTAACAGTAACCTTGGAACAGCAAAAACTGATTTCGAACAATTAGATTTGCAGCACACCTCTGTCGCTGATTGGATAGACAATTACATGTCTTCTAATGACGACGATAGTGAATGCGAAGTTTATGAACAGTCAGGATTTGAAAAGCATTTATCTTGTGAAAGCCTCATTAATCTTGGTAACACTTGTCTTAACAAAGAAATTTCTTATGAACCTTCTACCAAACAAGACGTAAAATTTGTACAATTAGATGACATAAAAGAGGCACTATTAGAAGAGAAGGTAGACTGTTTCGATATTCCAATTCACCCAATTGTATCTGTCAAAATTGGCAAAATCAATCTTTCTGCTGTCTTAGATTCTGGTAGCCCAGTGTCAGTAATTAGTGAAGTGACTTTTAAGAAACATCAGAACTTGCTTAACGGTCCCACGCTGCCTTTGCATTGCACTAAAATTCGTGGCGTCATTTCTAGCAAACCTGTCGAAATTCGACAGCAAACATACGTAGAATTTTTATGTCAAGGTCATCTCTTTTCTGCCAACCTATTGATTGTCCCCCGCTTAACTACACAGATAATATTAGGTGTGGACTTCCTATCCAAGTACAAGGTTATTCTAGATTTCAATACGGCTAGTGCCACTGCTTTTGTTCAGGAAAATGCCATTCAAATTAAATTCGAAGACTGGATTACCAGATATGAAGAATGTGCCAGTTGTTTAAAATTTTTATCTACTTCTAATGTGACGCAGGATGTCAAACCTGATGATGATATAACAGATAAACATTTCGAGACTGAACGAATTGCCTTGATTTCTGACATCATTAAGAACAAATTAGTAGAAGTTGAAGGTGCCTCAGAACGTGATAAGGAAGAATTGTTCCTTATCTTGCGGCGTTATTCCCGTGTATTCACTAACAGTCCTGGTACCATAAAAAATTTTCTCTATGAATTTAAGATCAAAGAACATAATAAATTTTTTGTACCTCCATATCCCATTCCTATAGTATACAGGGAAAGAGTTAAGGCTGAAATTCAGTCCATGCTCAAGCAAGGTGTAATTGAACCTGCAGTTAGCTCATATAACGGTCCCCTACATATTGTTGAAAAAAGAGATAAGTCAATTCGATTAGTGCTCGATTCCAGACAAATTAACACTATCATTTTACCTGAAACCGACCGACCCCAAACCCTTGAAGAATTGTTACAAAAATTCTATGGTGTCAAAGTTTTATCCTCATTAGATCTTAGGTCTAGTTTTTGGCAAGTGAAACTGCACCCCAACTGTAGGAAGTACATCGCGTTTCTCTGCTTCGGAAACTGTTATCAGTTCCGTAAACTGCCTTTCGGACGGAACATCTCCTCATCTGCTTTCATCCGTGCGATGAATGCCACACTTCCTGAGCACTTAAAACAACAAATCACAATTTACAATTTACGTTGATGATATTTTAATTGCAGAATCTTCCTGGGAAAAATATAACAGTACTTTGGAATCTTTACTTGAAGTGTTTGCTCAATCCGGGATTACTGTCAACTTAGAGAAGTCACAGTTTGGTCGTTCTCAGATTAAATTTTTAGGGCACATTATTTCTAAAGATGGAATCCAGCCCGACCCCGAGAAGTTAGAGGCGATAATGAAAATGCCTGTTCCCACCACTAAACGCCAATTAAGAGCTTTCTTGGGTTTAATTAATTTCTATCGGCGTTTTATAAATTTGAAAGACCTAACTACTCCCAGATTATATGAATTAACTGGAAAGAATACTGTTTGGTTCTGGGATGAAGCTGCCCAAAGAGAATTTCTTTGCTTAAAAGATGCACTCCTTCACGCACCTATTCTGCACCACCCTGATTTGTCTAAGAACTTTTGCATTTCTACCGATAGTTCAAAATTCGAACTTGGCGTTCACGTATTTCAAGAGGATGAAAAAAAAGGCATTGCCACTCAGAGAACCATTGCGTTTGCTAGTCGCATACTCTCCAAGTCAGAGCGGAACTATTTCGTCACTGAACTTGAAGCTTTGGCAGTAGTTTGGGCATTCGAAAAATTCCGTTATTTCTTGTTTGGCAGACACACTAAAGTTTACACGGATCACCGTGCACTTCAATTCCTCATGTCGGCAAAACTTAACCATGACAGACTTAGACGATGGGCTTTGTTCCTTCAAGAATTCGATTTCTCTGTAATTTACATTCCTGGTAAGCAAAACATCGTTGCCGACTCGCTATCTCGTTCGCCTGTTGGGCTCATCAAGGCGACGGAAGAGGCATACTTAGAAAATAACTTTACTATCCTCTATATGCAGCAAGTTGCTTTCGAAAATTACATATCTGCCACATTTTCTGATATTGCTAAAGAACAAGATAAAGATCCAATCTGGCGAGATATTAAAATAAAATGGCACGATAAATATAATGTTTCCATCAGACAATTTTACATTATCCATAATAACATTCTCTTCAAACGTAAAGTCCCTTACAGTCAATTTTGGTTAGTGTGTGTTCCGGAGGAATCCGTGAACAAATTGATTTGGTATATTCATCTTAGTTACGGACACTATGGTGCCAAGAAGTGCTTCGCGAAATTACGCGACTCTTGTTATTTCATGAACATGGAGAAACGTATACGCAATGTGTTATCTCGATGCAAATTGTGTCAGAAAGCAAAGCCGCCGACCATATCGCATTCTGCTCCACTTTTTCCGATTATACCTTCAAAATTAAAGCAGTTAGCAGCCGTTGATCTGTTCGGCCCTCTTCCGAGAACTAACAATGGTTTCTCTTTTGTCTTCGTTGCTATTGAGCTCACATCAAAATTTGTATCTTTTACTCCGCTCCGCCGTGCCACTGCAAAGACAGTAACTAACGCCTCTGTCAAAAACTTCCTAAAAGATGTTGGCCATATAGATAAAGTCATCTCCGATAACGGACCTCAATTCCATTCTCATGATTGGGCACGGATGTTGCGGCGCAGAAACATCAAACCTGTGTTCATATCACTTTATCAAGCTGCCTCTAACACTTGTGAAAGAGCTTGGAAAACTTTGTAGGCTGTATTGCTACCGACGACATAACACATGGGATAGATATCTTCTGTCATTTCAAAATATTAAGATATCTTCTGTCATTTCAAAATATTATAAATGAACTTCCTAATGATTCTACAGGTCTTTCACCAATTCTGGTCCTGAAAAACAAGCAACCTCCCGACCGTATCAAGGAATTGATACCTTTTCCTAAACACAGAAGACTACGTCATCATGAGATCATTGAATTGGCGCTTAAAAACATTAAGAAAGCCGCTGAAAAAAGGAAACGTTCTCAACGTAATTGTTATGCCAAACAACTCTATATAGGACAAAAGGTATTAATTAGATCCCACCACTTATCCCATAAGGGAAGATCTATGATTCACAAATTCTTCTTACTGTACAATGGTCCGTATCGAATCAAACGTATCATCCACGACAACGTCGTTGAGGTATAAACTTTAAAGACGCACAAGTCGAAAGGCATACACCACATTTCCAATATTAAAATTTTCAAGGCATAAATTGGGGTAGAGAGTCCATTAATCTGTTTTGGACACACCAAGTGGCGATTGGTGCCCCGTTCTCGAGCTGAGTGTCACTATTCTTCCGCTTTTTCTTAGTGCGCTCTATCTACCTCTTTTTTCTCACTGTTACTTTTCTCTAACTCTGAATACTTATGCTCTGTGCTACACTGGGATATTGTCATACGAAATATCTTGCAATTTGCATATAACGAACTCTGTGGCTGTGCAAGACAAATATAATTAATGGAAATTTTTGATTGAGTAATCTAATTAAGTTCCTATGTTTCAGAAAATGTCAGATTTCTCTTCTGTATTACTAATTGCATAACTTACGAACTTCTGAGCGAGTGAAGAAGATTTTGAGTTGACATAAGCATTTTGTAAGCCAATTAAGCAATAAAAAAGAAAAAGGACATTCTGGAGGATGATGAGTAAGGCAATACACAATATGTCATGGTGGTCTTTAAAATGCATTATTGTTTATGGATAAATGATGGTAAGGAAAGTATTGGTAACAGTCAAAGATGTTTGATAAATGTAATTATGTGGACGAGAGTATACAATGATTATGAAGCAATTATGAGGAGAATCGCTCTGTTGCTAATGATGCTATGCTCTGTTCTTTTCTTATGCGCTTACTCGCACTGCCCTTTTGTGTTTTCTCTTTGTGCTTATGTGCACCATTTTGTGTGTTGATGCATTGTGCCTTCAATGGCATGTGTGATTGGTGAGAATCATATCCTTCTGATGCTCTGTAATTATTTATAATTATGTGTAATTAATATCTCTAATTATGCTTGCATCTGTGCTTATTGCTCTTGTAATCAAAGCTTATCGCTATGCTCACTAATTATATAGCTAAGCCCTACCACTATGCTCATTAATTTTATAATTAAGTTCAATGACAATGTATGGTTATGCTTATACGTTGCACACAGCCATGTCTCATGCAAATTTGCAGCCATGCCATAAATAGCGCCTAGTTAAGTCTAGAAAGATAAGATAATGCACAGAGATTCTTTGCGTTTACTTATTGCTATCTTCAAAATTTTAGTGATGATCTTGTTGATGAAAATCTGCAGATATGCCTAACAAGTAGTGTACGTTATTGGATGATTTACTATTAATGTGCCAAACTTTAGCTTAACTGTTTTGTATGACCCTACTGTTGACTCAGACAGACACAGACATGACCTGATGACTTGAACCTCTTTTGATATTCTCACGAATATACCCTGATGTGTTATACCTTAAGGCAATGAAATGTGTAACTCAGTTGAGACAAAAGCCTGGCCATGGCAACATATGTAATTTAATTGTTATAATTTGGTGGTAATGCAATCCCCACCATAGTGATGTATGTCAACTTAAAGACATGTAAACTAGTGGTAATTTGAATGCTAAGTTATTTGAAGTGGTTTCACGTTAATCGCTCTAATTATGACAACAAATTTACTTTACATGACCTAATGCCAAATTGATGACAAGCACCCTGAATGTATTTCATACGATTATGTGTTTGTAAAGTAATATGTACATAGTATGTAAAGCCTTATGCCTATATGAAATGACATTAATTTTGTAGATACTCTAGTATAAGAATTAAATTACTCATTAGTATTCAAATGTATCCGTCTTCAAGACCCTACCTGTAATGTAAAAATATGGTTTAATACCATGACCCCATCTGTACCACTTGAATTTGGGGCAAAGTATAGACATTTACTAATCAACGACTTTTCTTTCAGTGTAAACTGAAATATGACTATGTTACTAATTTGTGTGTAAAATGCTTTATTTCATGTACTTTGGACACGCATGGGAACTGGCGATTTCGCACACGAGATTCCAGAATGCACACAGAACAATGAACGTGCTTTTATACACCACTGGTTTTGGGCCTTTTAATGAAGATGTTTGTTGGATGATGTTTGGCCACATAGTACTGTCCATTGCAGCCTTGGCCAACCACCACCATTTTGCTCTAATTTTGGCTATGCTGATGCAGTTTGCTAATAGCTCCGTTGGTTGGAGCACACTTGGTTGTCGAATTGCATGGAGGAATACATCAGAACCTTTTCCTCATGACTTCAGCTTCAATGCAACCAGCCAGCTCGCCTACAGTGTGGTGTAATCTTACAGTGTTTTGTGTTCGTGTGCAGACCTAAAATGAATGTTAGGGGATAATTGGCTATTCGTGTGCAGACCTAAAATGAATGTTAGGAGCTAATGTGCTATTCGTGTGCTTATACTATTCAGTGCCTCCCATTGCAAACGTTGTCCACAGGTTCATTACCAGTGTTTAGGTATATTTCATGGTTCTTTTACATTCAGTGACCAAAATAAAATTGTGCTCTTGATAGATACATATGCTTTCAGAACTATAATGAGTCAATACCCTTTAGTCTGAAATGTCATTGTGCCTATTCGATTGACAAACGTTATATTGAAATCCTATTGTGCCGAAGCAGTGACATTATTTTGTACATGATCAGAAACCTATGTAGTCAAAAATTTTACATGTATGTTCTAGCATCCATGAAAGTATGGCATCTTAAATGCATCACAGAATACAAAACTGACACTTTATCTTATACTAAGTGCACTAAAAATTTACATAGACTACATTGTGCACAAGATACAAATGTTCATTTTATGTTAAAAAAAATACTGATGTAGACGCATGGGACTTACACTACTGTGTATTACTTGTAATTACCTTATTTTCTCGAAAAAACAAAACAATGATGACATTAGTTAAAACTATCTTTTGTAAAACTTTGTATATGTTCATGTTTATTATTGTATATTTTTCCATTTGTGTATTACTTCTAGCTATCTCATTTTCTCCACTATATCATTTGTCAAACTATGTTCTCTGAAATTCTATATATACTTATGTTTATCATTATGTACATTTGTCATGTATTCCATTTATTGCTGATGTGCTGTACATTTTGACATTTGCTTATGCCTGTCACATCCTGTACCACTCCAAGCATTACTCTTGTTGGTACTCGTTTGCAAAATTGCATGTATTTATGACTGTCACTTTTTTTAAATTTTCTATGAACTCCATCTGTTGTTTTGATCTTGAATATCTTGTATAAAATGTTTATCAGGTTTTCATATTTTTCATGTTATATTTTGGATGTCATTGATGGATTTTTGGGACTTGAAATTCAGTAATTTTGCTGGCTAGGCAATGCCATTGGCATCACCCAGCCTACAAAATTTTAATAGGTAGGAGGGGGGGTGATGAAACGTGTCCATAAAAAATTATTTTTGTAAGAAAATGTCTAATATTGTGCCTCCTGTTTTGTATCGAGTAACTTGCTTGCAAGAAAATGTATAATATCGCTTCTACTGTATGTATCGATATTTGTGAAGTTTCATCTTTGGCAAAGATCATGTATTGCATAGCATTGTAGCTCGCACTGAGAGAGAGTGGCACTTGCGGTTCAGCTCGCTTAGAGAGCGGTTGAGTTGTGTATATGGCCCCGATGTAGAGCAGAGGCTGCTTTGCCAGCAAGTCAGAAGTTGTATTACGTAGGTAATGTAATGCTGATTATTATTAATAAGTAACTTGACCTTTCTTTCCTGTTTCATTTACGTAGTTAGAAAATTAACCTACTTACTTCACTTGATAATTAGTTAATAGTGGATTTAAAGTGCAGTATTGACTTTAATAATATTGTTGAACAGATTTCGTTGTTGGTGCCATAGTAAATGATAGTTAATTGACTATGATACTAAATTTCAATAATTAGAAACTGATCTGCATAAAATTCTCACAGTCAAGCATTAAGAAAGTGATTTGTGGTTTTTTAATATCTTTCTCGCAGTCAAAATTTTTGAGTATAGTCTGTTTCAAATCGTGACTTGTCACAGTTGTTTTGTGTTTAAAATATCCGTTGCGCACATAATCAGTTTAATGCACTGTTTCTTATTTAATAGTATATACATCAATATCAGGGCCATAATTAAACCAAATTGCTGTGTTAATGAACAATTTGTTGTCTGATTTAACGATAGGTTCAACATCCACAACACACGCACAGCTTTTATGTTCTTAACAATTTTATATTCAAATTCCCTTATTAAAGAGTATTGTGGAAGGTACACTGTGCGAAATGTATCACATACCCAATAAATCTGGTACCGTTTGTTTTTGTTACTTATAATTAGCGTTTCCAATTAAATGCCACCACAACATGTTTACTGTAACTTTCAAACAATCTCGTCTGTAGGTCGCGGTGGTGATATCTTTCGTTTTGCATATTGTTCATTGACGTTTCCTAATTCACAATATTTACGAACTTCTCTCCATGTGTAGTTGATATTTAAGTACAAAAGACGCATGTACACCATTAGCAACAGGTGCTCGCTTGCACGTAATACGGATGACTGCGTCCGACCACCCCCATGTCACCGGCATCCGCTGACTCGGTCGTTTGCGACCAAGCGACGTGGCGCAGTGGTAACATGCTGGACTCGCATTCTGGAGGGCGGAGGTTCTAATCCACCTCCAGGCGCCACATACAGGTTTTCTGCGATTTCCATAAATCCCTCTACGCAAATGCCGGGATAGTTCCTTTGCAAAGGCACGGCCGATTTCCTTCCCCATCCTAATTCCCTCCCGCCACCCCTCCCCAGCCAGACAGGGAAAAAAAATAATAAATCGGCGCGTGAGTTCCGTCTCTAATGACTACGCTGCCGACGCGCAGCTTGCTTCCTTTAGGTCGTTTGCATTGGCCGCGTGCCAATGGTGTTGTGTGACTTGGGGTTAGTCGACAGTGTGCGGCCGTATATGGCCGTCCAATTAGTCCGACGAATACGGTTCCAGTGGACGCTCAGCCTCACAGCTGTTAATTGAGTCACGGCTGCTGCACGGAATGCCTGCGATCTAACGAGGACTTTGCAGGGGTGCGAGTAACACTCTAGCCACATGGAGTTCGCTATCTGTTCGAAATCCGTTGCTTGCTGAGGCTCACTACTTTAGTGAAAAGGCACGAATGATATTGATTTCTTTAAATAGAAACCGACGAAAGCAGACAAGCCAAATCGCTTATTTAAATAAGTTGACATGAAACTTTTATTGAATTTTATTGACACCGGTTACGGGAAATCTTTGTTACCATCTTCAGATCTCTTAATATTTAAATATTAAATATAAGTTGTCAGATTCTAATTGTAGTCTGGGATTGGTCTTAAATACGTCTATGGTACTCCCCGTTCCTATATATCACTTTCCAGGTACATTTAATTGTATATACAGATTCCAAAATGTTTTGTGAATGGAGTCAGTAGTACCTACATCTACATGGGATACTCTGCAAATCATATTAAGTGCCTGGCAGAGGGTTCATCGAACCACCTTTATATTGACATAACACGCATACGTGAACATGAACGCTACATTCGATTAGGCCAACACAATAAATCTGCAGTAGCCGAACACCAGCAAGATTGCAGCAGGAAGATAAAATTTAACGATGCCAGAATACTCGCCAAGCAACCAGGGATGGTCAAACGTAAGATAAGGGAAGCCATCGAAATTGTTAAACACCCCAATAACATGAATAGAGAAGATGGACTCAGGCTTGCCCCCTCTTGGCTACCGGCCATCACAGCGTAATAGGCCGCACTGACATCACAACACGCGAGCGTCACCAGTAAGCTACTGCCGCCGCGCGGCCCACGGCCAGCAGGAGAGAAACGGAAGCCCTCACCCCATTCGCCGATGAACACCAACCATGTCTCGCTATGCAAGAAGCAATAGGCAACGGCTAACCCCCACCCCTTCCACCTCAGCATCCTATCAAAAATAAAGTTCCACTCTTCCGCAATACATTCACCAATAACATCGCTTATTTAAAAAAAATTATGACGTAATGTCTAAATGAAAGTAATATAAAGTGTAGTAACAACCAGCTCACACCAGTTACCCAGATGAAGGCCACTGTAACGTTGGCCGAAACGTTGGTTATTCAGTAATAGCCTTACATCATGACGCGGTACCATACCCAGAAAACTTTTATGTCATCTGACTCTGGCCGCGGAAGCCTACGTAATTACACCTTTATATTATTTATCTCCCATTCCATTCTCGAATACCGCGCGGGAAGAAGAGCTCTCCGTTAGAGCTCTGATTTCTCGTATTTTATTCTGATGATCTTTTCTACCTATGTAAGTGGGAGTCAACAATATATTTTCGCATTCGTAGGAGAATGTTGGCGATTGGAGTTTCTTAAGACGCCCATGACGCAGCGATAAGCGCCGTTGTTGTAATGATTCCCATCCCAGATCCTGTATCATTTCCGTAAAGCTGTCTCCCCTGTATCGTGACAATACGAAACGAGCTACACTTCTTTGGACTCTTTAGATGTCCTCCGTCATACCCACCTGATAAGGATCCCACACTGGGCAGCAGATGGACAACGTAGTGTATGCAGTCTCTTTAGTAGTTCTGTTGCATCTTTTAAGGGTTCTACCAATAAAACGCAGTATCTGGTTCGCCTTTCCCACGACATTATCTACATGTTCTTTCCAGTTTAAGGCTGAAGTAATAGTAATTCCTAGGAATTTTGTGGAGTATACGGCCTTCATATTTGTTTGATTTATCTTGTAAACAAAGTTTAACGGATTTCTTTTCGTACTCATGTGGACGACTTCACACTTATTTATAGTCAATTGCTAAGTTTTACACCATAGTGATATCTTATTCCGATCGTTCTGCAATTGGTTTTGATCTTCAGATGATTTTACTAGACGGTAAATGACGGCATCATCTGCAAGCAACCTAAGAGAGCTCCTGAAGTGGCAAGAGTCATGCGATCGATATATGAACGGATAGATCACGTGTATGTGTATCACGTACACATTGTACAAGGGTGAGTCAGTAAATAAGTCGCTTAGTGAGGTAGACACGCCAGTACTGCTTGCTGGTATGTCTCTATCACTACGAAACAACCGTCTTGTGGGTTGCAGCAGTTTAAGGAACCAAATAAAGTTACAGTTCAAAAGCGTCACTTTAGAGGATGCAAACGCTGCCACAAAATTTCCAATCGTCAGGCTTTTAAATTCTCGATCGATGGGACGAGTGTTTAAATTTACAGGTGAAGTCAACTGAAAAGTATAGTAATTTTCAGGTTTATAAACGCAGTACTGGCGTGTCTATCTCAGTTTGCAACTTATTTACTGGCTAACCCTCGTATAAAAGAGTGGTGCATTGGCAGAAGACAGAATTGTTTGTAAATCTATGGGACTTAACTACTGAGACTATCAGACCTAGGCTTACAAACTACTTAAACTGTCCTAACGACGACAACACACACACACACACACACACACACACACACACACACACACACACACACACACACAAGATCACATGATACAACGATGAAATCACTATTGAGTGTTGTCGCTAATACACAGGCTCAGCACTAAATGAATGAGGCTATGGATGTTTGAGTACAATAGTTATTGCTGATTCCACATACTGCCAAAGCAGATCGGCTTAGCAATGGGTGGTATATCTGGAGCCAGTCATTCTGCAATTATAAACCAGAAATTTCAAATAGACGATAGATCGAAAGAACAGGGAAGCAATGCAAACCGATAAACTGAAGAAAGACGAGAGAAAGATTAGGGTTTGTAAATTATTTGTTAAAGAGGGGAAGGGGAAAGGATTAGGAAGAAAAGGACTGACTTTAGCTGCATTGAGGCATTGAAGTGAAAACGTGAGTCGGGCCAGGAATTGAAACCGGATCTTCCGCTTTGGGCCACTGGTCACCTTAACCACTTGGCAACCTGCTCCGCCTCCCATCCATCTCAACCTTCCACAAGTCGCACGCTATGCCTATAGCGCCCCTACCGTCCATGCCCTCTTATATTCGCCAAAAATGTTCAAATGTTTATTAAGCTTATGGGACTTAACTACGGGGTCATCAGTCCCTAAACTTACAAACTACTTATGAACTACTTACGAACTAGGACGGCACAAATATCCATGCCCGAGGGGGGATTCGAACCAGTGGCGGCGCTAGGCGTCGGCGACGTCGGCCACCGCCGACGGCCTCGCGCCTGTGGGGGCCTCGCATAACATTGTTATAATTTTTCTTTGTTTCTTCTTCTTTTTTTATTTTTTTATTTGATGTTTAACGGCGCTTTCCAACTGCTACGTTATACAGCGGCGACCTAAATCTAATTTACACTAGCTTAACCAATCGACGAACACAACATTCGTACCCAAGTGTGGGATTCGACCCCCGGCGAGAGCGATCTCGCTCACCGTGGTATGATGCTTTAGTGCGCTCCGCCATTTCCGTATGAGTGCAGTAGTAATGCAATTTTTAGTTAAATACTTACATAATAATTTCTTCAGTACATTTTAGAAAACGATTTGAAAGAAGTATATCCAAATGTTTTTATAGCAATCAGAATCATCCCCGTTACAGTCAGTACAGCTTCGGTCGAGAGAAGCTTCACAAAAGTGAAAATTGATTAAGACTAACTTGAAAAGCAAAATGATCCAAGAAAGACTATCTGCGTTGTCAGTACTATCAACTGGAGCCGAAATAGCGGCTAGTATTAAGATGTGGTCTTAAAAAAATTCAGAGATGAAAAGGTGAAAAGTTCCTCTAATTTGTGTCATTGCAATAATATTCGTATATCATACTAATAGAATTTTAGTATAATGATTATTGATGTGTAATTCAGCTCATTTAACATTTTCTTCGTTAATGAAAAAATGAAAGGGGCCTCGCAAAGACGAGTTCGCTGACGCCCAGTTTTCGTCTAGCGCCGCCACTGATTCGAACCCCCGACCGTAGTGGCCGTGCTGACCGTGACTGGAGCGCCTCACTCACCTCGACCACCGCGGCCGGCTTATATTCGCCATTACGGATTCCCGTGAGAGGTTTGTATTAACCATTTACACTAGCCCCTCTCCTCACGTTCGGACTGTGGAATCGGTTCGTCAGTATTTGATGTGGTTTACGAAATATATCCAGCGGTAATGTTAGGTGACACCCTGTATATATATATAAAGCTAAAAATTTGAATTGTTCAATCTCACCTATGTGCCCATTCTTTGTTATTGAAATGTCAAGTTTGTGTTGAATTGTGTTTTAGAAACTGTAAAAACTGAGTGTTACTGTGATTTACCAGGAATTTATTTTCTGTAATCGCTGAACTTATTTCTGTAACATTACGTGATACTGCATCAATATTGCAAACGACATCCTTCAATACCAAGCTGGTGTCATCAGCAAACAGAAATATCTTAGAACTACCTGTTACACTAGAAGGCATATCATCTATATCAGGCATGGCCAAACGCCGCGCCCCTGCCCCGTGCACTGTGCGCAGCGGCGTGTGGGACAGAGTGGCGAGCAGCAAGAGGAACAACGCCGCTACAGTCACCCAGGCTGAAACTGAATTTTATGCGTTACGCAATATCTCTGTTGTTTTGAGATTGAGGTGTCGAAAATTATTCTACCTCTTTAAGGAATTCAATAAAGGTTTCTAAATATGTTGAACAGCTTAGTGCAAATTGTTTTATTTTTCAAGAAAGATATGTATTTCTGCTAATCACGTGAATACTGCTTAATGTGCTTATTTCATTAAAGATAAAATTATTTCTTTGGCTAAGGCATTAAATATATATGAGTACTAGAGTCCCAATTATAAAAGTACTCTACGACATTCCCATCTCCACTTAGTAGCCTCACTGTGTTGCAAAAAAATGCCTTCCTTTGTTTCCCCCTTGCAGCGTTCGTCATACAGCCGTCTCACTCCCACACATGCTGCAGGCACTGCAGTGGTGGGGGAAGTAGTGCGCCCGTCAAAACGGCTCGCGCTAGCGTCTTTTCAGAGGAACTGGGGGGAAAAATGCACCTAAAACCAATAGTTTTTTGTTAGTTTTCTATATGTGTTTTGACAAAAATATTTACTCATAAGAATGAGACTCTATAGCCCTTACATAAAATTATTTTTAAAATAGCACTTTACTAGTCCATTTAATAAACATATATCTTTCAGAAGAAGCCTACTGCATATATGACAATTTTGCATGTACAATACTAATGGTAATTTTCTGACCCAAATTTGATTCTAAGTTTTTCTTTCATTTGTGTTTTTCTACAAACACTAATTGTTACCTAAACAGTAAATGGTTTTCTTATTTTACCGTTCCCAGACCACATTACACAGCTGCGCTTCCTCTGTTACTTGGTTTACGTTGGATCTGACCGCGGGACAGTCCAGCGCAGAGCAGTGCTGTGCGGTCTCACTCTTTCCGCAGCTCTCTCTCTCTCTCTCTCTCTCTCTCTCTCTCTCTCTCTCTCTCTCTCTCTCTCTCTCTGTTGCCGACACTAGCGACACACGGTCGTGGCCGGGGTTGTGAACTACAGTGCAGTCCGCCCGCGGGGCGCGGGCGCGTCCGCCGGGCGGAAATGTTTGCCATGCCTGTTCTATATAAATGAGAAACAACATCGGTCTCAGAAAAGAACTCTGGTGCACCACCTACTTAACGGTGCCCCATTCAGAGTACGTATCACAGCTGTAGAGAATTACGTTCTGAACCATCAGTGAGCTACTCCGCGTACTCCTTAATGTTTCGATATTTTGTAATAAACACAATCAAACGCTTTTCTTAAATCAAAGAATACCACTGCGTTCGCTGTCTTTTATTTAATTCACGTAGTGCCTCAAAGAGAAAAGGTAATATAGCATTCTCAATTGTTCAACCACTTCTGAAATCAAACTGTACATTTGAGAGGAAATTATAGGAACTGAAATGATCAATTAATCTCGAATACACAGCCTTTTGTATAATTTTTTAAAAAAATGATGGCACAAGAATAGGTCTAAAGTTATCTACATCATCCGTTTCTCTCTCTCTCTCTCTCTCTCTCTCTCTCTCTCTCTCTCTCTCTCTCTCTCTCTCTCCTCCCCCCCCCCGTTTTTTTTTTTTTTTTTAAATAAAGTGATTCTACTACTGAGTAATCCAATCTGTCAGCAGGAAACTGACTGTCCCGAAATTAAAAATTACAAATATGGCAAAGTACTGGAAAAAAAGAGGACGAACAGTACTTAAGTATTCTACTAGTACCCCATTATGTCCATAAGAAACCTTAGTCTTTAGTGATTTGATTATCAATCTGTCCATTGTCAGTATCACAATTTCAGGTAACCGTCTCGAAATTGTAACAAAGTTATATGACTACCTAAGGAGCTACGTCTACAAGAATTCTTTGCAAGACACATTCAACTGCATGGTAGAGGGTTCATCGAACCACTTTTATCATATTTCTCTATACTTCCATTCTCTACTAGCTCGCGGAAAAAAGAAACACCTAAACCTTTCTGTTTTCTATCTGATTTACTTTATTATGATGACCATGTCTCCTTACGTAAGTGGGTGCTAACAGTACATGTTCGTATACAGAAGAGAAAGTTGGAGAAAGAAATTTCGCAAATAAATCTCGCCGCAATATATAACGCCTTTCTTTTAATGATTTCCACCACAACCCGTGCATCATTTCCGTGACACTCTCCCCTATATCGCGACAATACACAAGGAGCTGTCCTCTGAATTTTCTCTAAATTGTCTGTCAGAGCTAAGTTCAAATGTTTGTAGAGTCTATGGGACTTAACTACGGGGTCATCAGTCACTAAACTTACAAACTACTTATGAACTAGCTAACACTAAGGACGGCACAAATATCCATGCCCGATGGGGGGATTCGAAACCCCGACCGTAGTGGCCGTGCAGACCATGACTGGAGCGCCTCAGTCCCCTCGGCCGGCATTGTCAGAGCTAAGGCTCTGTTTAGTTCACCTGCTATATTCAGAAGGTGATTATTATATACTGTACATAAATCTGGCTTAACGGTGACAAAAATTTCTGCTATGGACTCAACTTTATGCTGCTGACCAGATACTTCCTTCACGAACTGACCACACGGTTGTAATTTTATCCTGAGAATTAGCTAGTCTTTTTGCATAACTGTAACGTTTTCCTTTCTTAATAAGATTTTTCAGAACCTTACAATACTGTTTGAAATGGGCTATTGCAGCTTCATTGTGACTGTCCTGACTTTTTGATATAATTCTCTCTTTGGTCTACGCGATGATCTTAGTCCTGTTGGTGCAAGTGCCTCGTTTGGAGCGTTCTCTCGCCATAGAGTCCCCAATGTGATCATCATAGTGGTGCAGGCAGAATCAGGATTCGTTGGTTAAAACAGTGTCGTTTCATTAGGTTGTCCTTGTCCACCGCTAATTTCGCCGTTGCCGGCGCAAACGCCTGTGGCTTTGGCTCAGTAACAAAGACAGCAATGGACGCCATGCAGACAGTTCAATCTGCTGCAAACGACGTTCAATGGTACACGCAATCGTTTGTTGCGCAAAATAAGAATTTGTTTGCGATATTGTCCATGATTTGGAAGAGAGAGAGATCCAGCACTCACATGAGCACAATACGCTTGGCGACACGTGTAATGGTGCAAAGAGGTCCTGTCGGACCGTCGGTCCCTCCTGCATCCAGCGGTCACGGCTGCTTGATTACGTCCGACGTGATCACCGATTTCTCTGAACGACACTTTGCAATCCGTATAGGTAACTACTCAAATATGAACTGTACTCTAAAGCCGCCCGCTGTCTTCTATGAATCATGCTAACGCATAATAACCGCACGGAAGAACAATTCAAATACGTCCACACGGTCGTCTGTTACCCCTTTATATAGCGCTGGCATCTCAAGTGGCCGCAAACGAACGCTGAAATTCTCATCTGATATGGACGATTCCTTCGATTCTTTCATTTTGGGTGGCCAGCAGTATTTTTAAGCATAATGTAATCGGTCTTAACCAGCCAAAGTGTTCTTATCTCCAATTAACTGCCCTTCGAGATAGGAGGCCGAATGCAACTCAGCTACAAAGCACCTCCCAGCAGCATCAGGACAGACCGAAATCACCTTCGGAAATGTGGTCTCTACGCACGAAGGCGTATGGTGTGGTTTTAGGGCGCACAACTGCTAAGGTCATTAGCGGAAGGCGTATGGTGTGTCCCATTAAAAACACGACACCGCTTAGCTTGCAGAAAATGGGTGGAGGAACATGATGAGGCAAGATTTCGTGTCTACTCGGACAACCGTCGTTCCCTGATCAGGAGAGATTGTGGAACAATCCTGCTTATGTGCGGGAAACATCGCCGTATCACGTTGGTGGACGAATGTTGTGAGCAGGTTGTCGTTCATAATGGCGTTTTTACGGCTCAGTGGTATAGAGAAACTTCCCCTACGCCAGTGTGATAGGAGATGGTTCCTTCTGGTGGACGATAACGCTCGTCTCCACAGAACTACATTGGTGGACAATATGCTCGAAACTGAGGGAACTGAACGAATGGAATGCTCAGCTTGTTCACCGCGTTTCCACCCGATTGAGCATGTCTTGGATGCATTGCGGCCAGACCAGCATCTCCCACAACGCTGGATATTGTACTCGTGGGAGAATAGTCAAATATCCCTCAAGAGCTGCTTGATAACCTCATCATGACACACAGAAGTGTAACTGTACTGGGCGTCTGTGGATCACGCGCCATATTAGAGGGCAACGAGAACGACTTTTATCACTATTATGGTAGCCCCATAGTGCCTCGCTTTAGGTATACGCCATGTAAATCTCAAAGATTTGAGTCAGCAAAAGTCATACTGTATCACACACAAACTACAATTGTAATCAATATTTGAATAAAATACGTTACCTTATGTACCGGATGATCAAAAAGTCATAAATTTGAAAACTTAACAAATCACGGAATAATGTACATAGAGAGTTATAAACTGACATGCTTGGAATGACATGGGGTTTTATTAGAACAAAAAAAAGTTAAAAATGTTCGACAGATGGCGCTGGACAGCAAAACGTCAGTGACTGAACATGAAATTCGTGTATAAAAGGAGCTGTAATGAGAGAGAGAGAGAGAGAGAGAGAGAGAGAGAGAGAGAGAGAGAGAGAATCAGATGCACCAGCAGTCGCAGCATGTTGACGTTACCTGACAAGGCGCTTATAGTGGAGCTGTGTTATCAGAATGGGGAATGTGCTAGTTCAGCGTTACGATCCTCTCGCCATAGGAAGCGACAAATGCAGATGTGGCGATTTAGAAGTTCGAAGCCACGGGTTGTTTAGACGATAGATCCCGTAGTGGCTGACCGAACACAAGGAGTAATGTTTCTGACACAGTTCAGGAAGAAATGGAGACTGCATCAGGTTCGTCTATGCACGGGGAAGTCAGCCCTCGTGCAGTCGCACGTCACACCGGCATTCCATATACTGTTTGGTTGGCACATAGGCATACCCTCCGATGCTATCCTTACAAAATCCATCGGCATCATGAACTGCTACGTGGCGATTTAGTGAAGCGGAGGGCATTTGCGGTGTGGGCGTTCTAAAAGATGGCGAAAGATGACGATTGGTTGAGTAACGCGTTTTGGACCACGAGGCTCATTTCACGCTCCGAGGGTCTGTCAACGCCCACAACTGCAGAATTTGGGCTGCCGAAAATCCTAGAACTGTCGTGGAAACTCCATTGCACGACGAGACAGTCACGGTATGAGTTGGATTTATCACATCTACCGTTATAGGGCCTTTTTTCTTCGAGGACTTGCGTGATTCTGGTTTTGTAACTGCTACAGTGACGGGTGAGAGGTACGCCGATATGTTACAGAATCTCATCATCCCCAGCCTGGCTGAGACACCTGCTAGGGTACGCCGATATGTTACAGAATCTCATCCCCAGCCTGGCTGAAACACCTGCTAGAACGTACGATTTTTATGCAGGATGGCGCTCCACCCCATACTGCTAGACGCACAAGACCTCTTGCGCGTGTCATTTGGTGGTGATCGTTTGCTCAGCCGCCACTTTCGTCATGCTTGGCCTCCCAGGTCCCCAGACTTCAGTCCGTGCGATTATTGGCTTTGGGGTTACCTGAAGTCGCAAGTGTATCGTGATCGACCGACATCTCTAGGTATGCTGAAAGACAACATCCGACGCCAGTGCCTCACCATAACTCCGGACATGCTGTACAGTGCTGTTCACAACATTATTCCTCGACTAAAGCTATTGTTGAGGAATGATGGTGAACATATTGAGCATTTCCTGTAAAGAACATCATCTTTGCTTTGTCTTAATTTGTTATGCTAATTATTGCTTTTCTGATCAGATGAAGCACCATCTGTGACATTTTTTTGAATTTTTTTCCCCTGTTCTAATAAAATTGTTACCTCTCTACCTACATTATTCCGTGATTTATTAAGTTGTCAAATTTATACTGACTTTTTGATCACCCGGTATATTGTATATGATCTCTCACCTGATCCGCTAATTCTTTTGAGCTATGTATGTCTACACTTGCATAACTCACACGCAATTATCTTCCCACCTAAAGTTTTGTTTTACTTCCACTCCTTTGTATAATGAAAAATACAGGAAATCCCGGGTTATTTACCTTTGTACAGCTATATGTAGGGCGTAGGCGTCGTTACTGCATACAGTCAGAACCCTCAATGGAAATTGCATCACCATACTACAAATTTTGGTTAATAATTTGAACCTTTTTTCCAATAAATCATTCTCATGACATGAACACACACGCCAATTTTAACCCCTTTCGTGTTCGCCTGAGAAGTTGAGCGTTCAGTGTGGGTCACATATGACTACAAGTACTATCTGGATTGGGACCTACTTAGGCACTCGAGGACAACAAAGTTATTCGATCGAGCGAGGTGGCGCACTGGTAAAACACTCGACTCTTATTTGGAAGGACGACGCTTCAAGCCCCTTCGACTATCCAGATTTGTTTTCCGTGATGTAGACGGTCCTTTTCAGGCGTGTTGTCCAGTGGTATTTATTGGCACGAAAAAAGCACAATCTATAACCCCACTAAGCTTCGATATCAACAAATCGTATCTATCGATGAAGCCATTTCAACAAAATGTTCAAATGTGTGTTAAGCTTAAGGGACTTAACCACGGGGTCATCAGTCCCTAAACTTACAAACTACTTATGAACTAGCTTACACTAAAGACGACACAAGCATCCATGTGTGAGGGGTGATTCGAACCCCCCCGGCCGTAGTGGCCGTGCAGACTGACTGGCGTGCAGACCGCTCGGCCGCTGCGGCCGGCCATTTCAACAGGGTACTTTTCACATTACAGATAAACGACGCAGCAGAAATCACAAACTATTTGCCGACATATATTTGTGTAACGTATGCTTTAGTTACTGTCAAAACAAGTTATTTAACGAGACCATTGTGGCTGGATGGTGCATTTTAAAATCGTCTGCAGGCAACAACGACAGCAGCCTGTCACACAGTGGGGAATGTAGACTGGATTCAGCAGCAGAGGCTCAGCAGACGATGAAACCTCTATGTCGGTTATTTGAAGCGGAGACCATGATCGGTCCAGCACATAGCGGAAAAAGGGGATATTTCATAAGAGCAGAGTGGATTCAGTGTAACCTGTTGTAATAATAGTGCTTGCTCAATAAACTCAGTTCTGCCAAAGGTTTTAAAGAATTGCACTCACCTTGCTATAAATTCGCATGTACACTATATGATCAGAAACAAACGGACACCTGGGGTGGCACCCTCCATCGGTAACTAATTCAATATGGTGTTGGCTCACCTTTAGACTGGATGGCATCTTCCACTCTCGCAGCCATACGTTCTGTCAGTTGCTGGACTGTTCCTTGTAGAGTGGCAGCCCATTCTTCGCGGAGTGCTGCAATGAGGAGATGTATTGACGTAGGTCGGTGAGGCCTGGGCCGAAGTCGGCGTTCCAAAACATCCCAAAGGAGTCTTATAGGATTCAAGTCAGGACTGAGCAGGCTAGTCCATTACAGGGATGTTGTTGTTGTTGTGTAACCTATCTACCACAGGCGGTGCATTATGCTGTGGTCGAACGTGTTGAAAGATGCAATCGCAGTCCCTGAATTGCTCTTCAATGGTGGGAAGCAATAAGGTGATTAAAACATCAATTTAGGTCAGTGCTGTGATAGTGTCATGTTTAACAAGAGGTGCAAGCTGCCTCTGTGAAAAACACGGCCGCCGGCCGCGGTGGCCGAGGGGACTGGCGCGTCAGTCACGGTCTGCACGGCCACTACGGTCGGGGGGGTTTCGAATACCCCCCTCGGGCATGGATATTTGTGCTGTCCTTAGTGTTAGCTAGGTCGTAAGTAGTTTGTACGTTTATGGACTGATGACCCCGTAGTTAAGTCCCATAAACTATTCAAACATTTGAACATTTTTTTGAAAACACGGCCTACCATAACGCCACCGCCTCCGAATTTTACTCTTGGCATTATCGAGCATTTGCCATACTCACACCCTGCCATCGGTTCACTACATTGTGTACCGTTTTTTCCAGTGTTCTGTCGTCCTGTGTTTACACTTCTTACACCAAGTTAGCAGTCGTTTAGCATTGACCTGTGTGATATGTGTCTTATACGCAGCCGCTAGACCATGAAAGCAAAGTTTGCTCATCTCCCGCCTGTCATAGTACTTTGAGTGGACCCTGAGGCAGTTTGGAATTCCTGTGTGATGGTGGAGAGATGCCTGCCTATTACACAGTACGGCCCTCTAACTGTCGGCAGTGTCTGTCAGTCAACAGACGAGTTCGGCCTGTACGCTTTCGTGCTGTACGTGTCCCTTCACGTGCACCTAGAGATGACCAGGAGTGTGGAAATCTCGCGTACAGATTCTGACACAAGTGACAGCCAATCACCTGACGACGTTCGAAGTCCGTAGAATTCCGCGGAGAGCCCCTTTCTGGTCTCTCGCGATGTCTAATGACCACTGAGGTCGCTGATATGGAGTACCTGACAGTAGGTGGCAGCACAATGCACCATAATATGAAAAACTTATGTTTGGGGGGGGGGGGGGCGATGGTACTTTTAATCACATAGTGTATCAATTTATTGCTACATTTTCAAGTATCCCTATACATTGTCATATTTAGATCAATCATTTCTTTAATCATTTCTTTTAATTGAAAAAATAAACAGCCACCAGTTGCAAGTGTGTTTGTGGTTTTTTTTCTTTTTAGGGCGCAAAACTACTTAGGTCATTAGCGCCCAACACTGCCCACAGTAAAATAGAACCGGGGGAACTTATGTGGCTTTCGCCATAGTTGCACGATGTATAAAAAATAAAACTGTCAGCAGAATGCGGATCATCAGATAAAAAATCATTTCAAATGGTAAACATAGATCATGACGTAGACGATTAAAAGTTTGGTGAATGGCCTCATGAAATATAGGAAAGAGTTACACACAAAATAACCTTCACTGGCCTTCAGAGTAATCATCAATGTCTAGAACACACTTCTGACGTCGACTGTATAGCTGTTGGAAACTGTCAGCAAACGATTCTTGTGAAAATGCCCGGAGCAATGAGGTCACACGTTGTTTGATCTCCACAACCACTCATACAATTTTTACTCGCTGCTTTCACATCATAAACTTGCACCAACATCCAATGGGTCTCCGTCGCCGTTTTGCCTAATTTAAACAGAACTTCAAAATACTGCATTGCTGCATTTTGCGCTACATGTTGCAATGACACGAGTTCTCGCACTGACCCTGTTATCTGGGTGGCAGCGTGTACCACCGCTTCACTGCAGTGCTTTGCACGATAGGAGGCGCTTGTTGACATGTCCCTCAATATTTATGCACGGGCACCTCACTCCCAGCACGGTTTGTAAAATATGGGACCACTCACCGAACTTTTCAGATGCACCTTGTATAAGGAAGTGACAAGACAATTTCAGAATGACAAACAGAAATAAAACATTTCTCACCGTACAAAAATCCAACAAATATATTTATTATTTACAGTATTAACAGACATGTAAAGCGAAAGAAAGACGCCCACACACACGCATCACTCAGTCATTCATTCATTCGTTTAATTCATCCATCTATTTTCTTCAGTCTTGCTTAAGCACCAGCGGCAGCGCTACTTCTTCGCCTCCTTGCGCATCGTCCTGACGGACTCCCAGATGTCGTCGGCGAGCAGTTTGGGTTCTTCGAAGGCCGCAAAGTGCCCGCCTCTGGGCTGGACGGTGTACCGCACCAGGTTCCGGTGCTTGTCCCGGACCATGGCCTCGGGCGTAAAGGCTATCTCGTTGGGGAACTGTGCACACGCCGTCGGCGTGTAGTTGGGAACGCTGGGGGAAAAAAAAATCATTTCATTTGGGCCTGCAGCATTGTGTATGTCTTAAGGACATTTTGTTTATCTAGGTAATGCCAAAATGTTACTTTGTAGATTGCTAGAAATTTTGTATAGGAAAACCTGGCAGAAATTTCGAACATACAAAAAAATTCCGATAAATCTTTCAGCATTCTTTAACCACTTGAAAACGGAAAATCACGAAACGATCGAATTACAAATGCAATGAAAATATTACACATCATACCAAAAGGTTATCAAATGAACATCCTGGAAGAGATCGAAATTTATACACATTTGAAGGAAAGCCCTGACGAAATTTTAAATGAACAAACCGAACTAAAACACAAACATTATCTAGACAACTTTAATAAAATTTTCGAATCGAGTTAAAGATATACATCGCAATTCCATAACATAAGATCACACCACCCTACCAAAGATGCCACTAACTGTAACCATAGAGCATCGCTGAAGGATATGTCAAACTGACAATAGCAGTAATGAATTCATACCTGATAAGAAAATTATATAACACACACACACACACACACACACACACACACACACACACACACACACACACACACACCATCTAAAGGGCATTTATACTGCAATTATATGCAGTTAGGTAATAAATTATACCTCCACGATGTCATATGGACATAAGTCTGGAATAATATGTAAAGCAGCATTTTGGCATTACTTAGATAAAGAAATTCACTTTGTAAAGTAATGTAGGTCAATCATGGCATGACTTTAGCTGACTCTGAACATTTTTTGGGAAAATTACAGGTAGTTGCTCTGGTCACTGTACCCTCCGGACACAGTGGTCATCACAACTCCAAGGGGCTTCACAAGAACGTCTTGTCAAATTTAAATGATTACTTCTGCCGTAATGCGCCAGACTATTACCCTATTTACTATCGGTGTTCCGCCGTTTAGAGAGAGAGAGAGAGAGAGAGAGAGAGAGAGAGAGAGAGAGAGAGAGAGAGAGACCTTAGTGGGCATCTCAGCTGAAGGAATCACTGGCCGTCACGAAGTTAATGTTATGCCGGCTCCAGGATAGCCCCTATAGGACGGTAAAAACACTTAACCGATGAGTGTTCCGGCAGCCAGTACTTCAACTACGAAGTTTAGCAGACGATAGCCATTTTCGGGTACACCAAGGATGACAACATCGATAACACATCTGGCGTGCACTACTTCTTTTAAGTAGAATTAGAGCAGGCGGCACTGCAAGATAGCACTCCAGGAAGTGTCACTGCAGACACCAGAGTCAGTTCGCCTCGGTATGCCAATTAAGACACGCCCCCGGGAGAATGTGTCCTGATGCGTAGAGAAAACAATCTTCGCTCAGCTTTTCGTAAACTAGTACGTGGCGCTGCAATGGACATTTCCGGACTTTCCTTTGGTGAACAAATATTTGTCCATGATTCTTTAGATGATTCTTGTGGATTTTTCGTGTGCCATTCCTCGAGGCTACTGTGCCGTGATAGAAATGTTATTAACGCCAGGAGGAACTTTGTTTAGCTTTTGTTTCTTATAAATATTACATCTGATTAAAGTAGGCAGCCATAGGCTGAAGTTTATTATTTATGGATTTTTAGCTTTATTTTTGTGAATCTGAACGTGTATCCGCCTTATAGCTTTATTTTGTATGTGAAAGTCATCTATGATGGATAATCTCAGTCCATATTTGTAACTACTGCACATTATAATGTCTTTGCAACTGCGATGTAGCACCTGCGCTACAGCAGCTTCTTTGACTGCTGAGGCGAGTAGTAGAGAGTGAGCTGTTGAGCAGAAGAGTCGATTGTGGGCTAGGCTAGCTGACAGACGTATGGCAACTGTTGTGTACTAAGGTTGAATTAGTCAGCAATGATTGTATTGATTTATTTCACTCTATATTTATGAATACAAACGTATTATATTGGACAGTGGATTCTGTATCAAGAGGAAGAGAATATTTGTATGGAACGGAATTGTATAAAACCATTGTATTATACTGAAGACTCAACAAAGGTATGTTTATTTATTGAATTAAAGAATGATTACTAATTTTTCTTATTTCAACTCAACCTCGTCCCTCATTTTCCTGATTGTGGCATTTTTTTTATTTTGTTATTTGGTACGTGTTGAGTTTGAGAAAAAGATTTCCTTTTAAATGTATGTTCACGTACCAGTAAAGTACTCAGTCCTTACATGCCACTGAATCTGTCAGAAATAATGTTCACAGAAGTACAGATTGTTTTACTTACAGGGCCTAATTTTGTTTGTTAAATCCGTTGCGCACATATGATTATATTTAAATCAAGGAGTTTCTCTAAAGACTTAATACGAATAGGAATCTTTCACTTAAACTATCAACAAGCTTTCACTTTCAGTTAATAAACTTACAACAAGAAACTGTCACTGTGACGACAGACTTGCTTCTTAACTTTTAAGACTTACTTGGGTAAATAAATCTGGGTTGTTCAAACTTCGGTGTCTACAGCCAAAGCATCCTTTATGCATTCGTAAATCATTCATCCGAATGTAATAAAACTTTGGTGAATTATTCTCTGTACATCCTCTAAAGTATGAAGCCACGAAAAAATTTCAAATGTTTGTAATCCAACAGAGCCAACTGCCGAGGTTTTGGATCCCTGTACTTAGAAACTAAGAGGCATGTCTGACAAGTTGCTACCGTTTTGAGGAAAAAATTGTATTTTTTTAAATTTTAATCTCTCAAGGAAGACCGTGTCTTAGACTACTTTTCCACGTTTCCACCGTTGGTGAGGCACTTGAGGTAGCGATCGATCAAATTATCTAGTTGTACCTAATACAACGATGTCACCAGTCGTGAGAACATATTGGTGCTTGTTTAATTTCTTCAAAGAAGTCAAACAGTGCAGCCAGGTACTGTAAGACCTAGAAAAATCTTCGACGTGCGCTACAGAACAAAAAGAGAGGAAAGCTCAGCCGAGGAACTTTTCTGCTTCACGATAATGCTCGGCCAGACGGTGCAGGTCACACCCAACTCTTGGTCCGTTACACGGCGGATTTTTCCGCCGCGGTCGATGGACCGTCGCCGCCATTCCAACAGTAGTACACTGCTGTAAATCAGTTTGCATACTGAAAGTACCGAGCAGTAGACTTTACGTTGGCGGTTTATTATTGTTGGGTCCTAGTGTGCATCTACACTGAAGAAACGATCGATGGCCGTTTTCGCCTTAATGATTCCATATTGAATCCACGTGCTCAGCGACTGTTATATGAATGATGAATGTCCTCGTGGTGGTCAAGGGGGGCGATCTTTAAATTCATTAGAAAAAACTTAGTTCAAAGCCAAGATCGTTATATTAGTTATTTCTCCAGGATAACAGGTTGCAGGAAGCAAAGTTGCCATCATGTGATCCCATTGCGACATTTGCTTTGAAGAGTATTTTCGGCTAATTATTTATGTATTAGTAATAGGGACAATTTTAAATGAGCGCCAGCCGCGATGGCCGAGCGGACTGTGGCGCGCCAATCACGTTCTGCACGGCCACTACGGTTGGGGGTTCGAATCCCCTCTCGGGCATGGATATTTGTCCGTCCTTAGTATTAGCTAGTCCGTAGGTAGTTTATAAGTTTAGGAACTGATGACCCCGTAGTTCAGTCCCATAAGCTGTACAAACATTTGAACATTTTTAAATGAGCAATCTTCTACGTATGTTAGTCTAGATCGCAGAAGGTTATTTTATTCTACTGATTTCGACCTTATCTTATGTAATCTTCACCAGCATGTATGCCGAGTTTTCCAGGGCTGCCGTGACGGCACGTTGGTAACTGCTCGTGCAGCCACGACAGCGTTGGAAAATTTAGCACCAGCCACATGGGCTGTATACATCCTTCTGAAGATGATGTAAGATAACCATCTGCTATCTAGACTTTTCTACCTAACTATATGTATTGTCGCAAATCTAGATTCCAGTCACTGACCATTATCAATGTCTCAGTGCGAACGTAATCCTCAACATGAAAAAATTTGAAACTTCCTGGCAGATTAAAATTGTGTGCCGGAACCGGGACTCGAACCTGGGACCTTTGCCTTTCGCGGGCAAGCGCACTACTGACTGTGCTATCCCGACACGACTCACGATGCCGCCTCACAACTTTACTTCCGCCAGTACCAAAGTTGTGAGGCGGCATCGTGAGTCGTGTCGGGATAGCACAGTCAGTAGTGCGCTTGCCCGCGAAAGGCAAAGGTCCCAGGTTCGAGTCCCGGTTCCGGCACACAATTTTAATCTGCCAGGAAGTTTCATATCAGCGCACACTCCGCTGCAGAGTGAAGTTTCATTCTGGATGAAAAAAATTGTTTTAAACTACGTTTTAATCATCGATAATAGTCACACAGTGAACGAAATGTAGATTTGCTGTTCATCGTCCACACACAAATGATGTTCCTCGTGTGTGTACTTACACGTCCAGCTTGAGGGCGAGCTGTGCCTTGGTGAAACTCTCACTGTAGAGCCTGACGGACGTGGTGATGGAGTTGGAGACCCAGTAGATCATGACGTTATCCAGCAGGTCGGTCAGCGAGTACTTCTTGGTGAGGCCGCCGTCTGGCAGGGCTTTCCACGACTGATCTGTCCACGTGGAGAACTTCTCCAGGATGTACGCAGCCAGGCCGACCGGCGACGTTTGCAGAGCCGCGCCTGAAACACATCACGTCCTGGTTACCAAGAACCGTTTTACAACAAGCTATTTACAACAACCATACGGCTAGCATCAGTGGAGCATTTGTAAAAGCCTTTTTCAAATCAGTACCACAAAAATACTGGCACGCTGAGATGCGAAAGAACTTTCAGATATGGAATTAAGTTTCGGTTGCCATAGGTATTTAATAACCCTACTGATTTTGATAACTATGGCACTCAGGATAACAAACTGAATACAATGATGCAGCTACATTCAGGCAAGAAATTTCTTTATTAACCTGTAACTGCATTCCGATATAGCAGGAAAAGATTTCGATGTAAATATCAATGTGCAATTACATGCATTTTACTAACTGGGTGCACTTTATATGAGGGTAGGTCCTCAAGTAGGGGGACTGCCGTAGTGGTGTAGCGGGGGACGTGGCCCCCTGCACAGGCAAATATATACAGACGGGAAACCTCCACGCTCAGGGGTGCGGGGCGGGGGGTGCTGAAGCAGTTCCGTAAGATGTCCCATGATGGCGCTGCGGCCACAAGCAGCCCTTTAGGCCCGGCGCACACTTGACGCAGCAGAGGCAGAGGAGAGGCAGAGGATAGGCCTCTGTCCGTCTGTAACGCATGCTTTCTAATGGGGCAGCGCACACTTAACGCAGCCGAGACGGAGGGCAGGCGTTTCCTCGGTCACGCCTCTGTCCGGTTGTCCGAGGCGCACAGTTTTCCTGCGCCTCTGTTCCACCTCTGTCGCAAAGTGAAATTTCAAGTCATCCGATATGCTTCGAAAAAATTGTTTTATGTAAACGAATATAAGCTTCATCCTTCTCTGTATTTAGTTTCTTTGTAACACTTTTACTTTCTGCATAAAAAAATTAAAAATACTATTTTCCTATTTGTGCGCGTTTTGCGCTAACGCAGCTTCCACAATCGATTTTGCAGAAACTACTCACTAGAAAAAAATAATTTTTCTGTATCATATAGGCAAAAGCCACCGCATGACGTTGGGGAGATTTTATTTTCGTTATTGTACATAGTTATTTTTATAATAAAAAATAAAGTACAACGCCACGCATATTTTGAAGAGTTTGCAATGAAAAAGGTAGTCGCTGGCTAGTTTGCGTTCGGTGCTTTTTACACCACACATTACTGCGAACGAAATGTAACTAACATATCGAAATTGTTTTTAACGGTGGAAGGAGAGCTATATCTCTTTCGATTCTCGAGAAAATACGTGAGATACACGTTTGACGCGCCGCGGTCGGCAGCTACGCGGCACACGCGCGGCTGTTGCCGCCTATTGTGCCGAGTGCGGAGCTGCCTCGTGTCTCCCTTCTTCGTGCGCTGCCGATACAGACCCAAACTGGAAACGAACAACTTACTGAAATAGAAAGACACCGAGATTCATAAACGGAAGATGCTGATTGTGTATTTTTACGGTCCATAGTCTCTGGTTTCCGTAAACTTTGTGGCAAGCATGAAAGCACTATATAAGCTAAAATTCCCGTTACTACTGAATAATAAGTTCGGCGAAACCAGAAGGGACGTGCAACGATTTTTTTTTTTTTTTTTTTTTTTTTTTTTTTTTTTTTTACTGCCAGGGACTTTCTTCAATTTCTTGAAACACAATGTCCACCCCCTTCGTGGAGCTTCAGCTCACTGCTGAACCATAGGTGATGCTAGAAACAGCTCTCGTCAGTATTTCTCAACCTGAATTCTATACTACGTTCAGAAATTCAACATTTGCAAAAGTATTAGCATTAGCTTCACTAATTACTAACAAATATAATGGCTGCTGATGGTAATTATCATTAGAAATGATTACAGAGACAAAATAGGAATGCAATGTAATAAAATGCTGCATGTACATGCACAGCTGCCGTCATAGAAGAAGAAAAAAGCAAACGTCAGTATCTTAGTACTCAGGAGCATGGAAAAGCTACGAATAAAGACCTAAGTAAGGAATCACTTTGCGTGCAAATGCAGTTAAACAAGAAAACTATGATTTACAAAATTTTTCATATCGATATATCTTTCAATTTAAGACATATGAAAAGCATACCAGGTGTCACCGAGAAGAAAAGTGTTTGTGATCGTATATACTGCGCCACAATCATGACTAAATATGTCAGTTATATAAAGGTTCTTTCAATTATTGAATTTACTGTGACACTTATTTTTCTTTCATTTCTTTTATAATTCAGTGAAACAAGTCTGACTTTAATTAAATTCCTAAAACATATACCTAATTTTTCTTTAGCGGGTATGATGTGTCACTATTTTTCTTCTCTGTTAAGTCCTTCTTACTCAGCATGTGACTCTCTTTGAACTGTCGTCTGTTTAGTCGGAATAGCTCAAGAGCTTAAAATGAGCTTCCATGGACCAGAGAAGTTCAGCATGTATTCATCACTTTTGCCGTTGCTCAACAGACCTTTAACTGCTCTTATACTCTAACAGAACACACACACAACACACACACACACACACACACACACACACACACACAAATTAAATTAACTGAGTTTTGAAGGAGATTCAGGAATTAAATCTGATTGCATCGAGAGGTTTGCAGTGGACAGGCAGCACGTGCTATTGCAAGCTGCGCTGCCCTCCTCTGCCTGCGCTGCGTCAAGTGTGCGCTGACCAGCAGAGGCCCTGCGCCTCGCCTCTGCCTCTGCTCTGCCTCTGCTGCGTCAAGTGTGCGCCGGGCCTTAAACTGGCCAGAGCAGGCGGCAGGTAGCAGCTATCTCCACCACCACCTCCCCTTAAACGCCAGCAAGCCGGACACAGCCGTGATCTCGTGGCAGGCGGCATGAGCTCTCCCCTCAGCCTCCCCTCCACGCTACCCTCTGACGTGCGAGAGGCACCCTCAGAAGTGCCTCTAGTGTGGTCTACCGGTACGAAGCCAGGGAACCGCCCGACACCTGCTAGCATCTTACGGAACTACGAGGGGAGCGTAGGACAGTGGTTTAGGGGGGCTGCTTCTCTGTATATGTTACTCTGTGCCCCCTGGCGGAGCCGACCGCAGGGGTCGACGAGCTGTCGAGCCGGGAGTGAGAGAGCCCAGTGGGCCGAGTGTGCGCTCGTCTAGAGCTTTTTTCAGCAGTAGTAGAAAAGTGCGAGAAGTGCAGTAGTGAGTAAAGTGTCTCGCGTGTCGACTAGAGCTTCGAGAAGTGTGGCGTAGTGGCGTATTCTATGACTTCCGTTTCCTCTAGAGGTCGGTCGGTCGGTCGAAAAGTGTCGGGGGGGGGGGGGGGGGGGGCGGACGGACGCGAGAGAGGCGACGAGTGCACAAGTCCCCTACTTTGTGACTTTCCCTCATAGAAACAATTACACTGGTAAATTCCTGCTACATAATGCGTAGTGTTCATGATACCATGAGATCCTACGGGCTCCGTTCCTTAACGCGACGAAGAGTGGAAGGGAGGGTAAGTCTCTGAATGTCTTCATACCGTTAACTACATTTAGTAGGGCACTAATATAGTTAATTCTTCAAGAATGTAGGTATGTTCCGGTTAAGACTTTACTGTGATATTAGATGGGCAATAAGTCATGTCAAGTTCCACTGCACCTGCATGAAGACAATAGCCATCATCATGTTAAGTCAGATGGTTCTGACATGTCACCGAGTTTTCCTTTAATCAAACTCCACTGTTACTACTGCAATGTTGTTCTGGTCTTCGGTCCCGACACTGCTTTAATGCAGCTCTCCAGGCTACCCTGTCCTGTGTATGCCTCTTCATCTGAGTAATAACGGCAGCCTACATCCTTTTGAATCTGTTTACTGTATTCGTCCCTCGGTCTCCTCTACGATTTTTACCCCACACTCTTCCTTATAATGCAAAGTTGACTGTTCCTTGATGGCTCAGAATGTGTCCCACTAATCTATCCTTTCTCTTATTAAGGATACGCCCAGAAACACCTTTTTCTCTCCAATTCCGTTGAGCATCACAGTTACGTGATATGCCCATCTAATCATTCGTCTGTAGCACCATATGTCTGAACTCCTGATCGTAGACGTTTCACTCCTATGCAATGTTACATGCCAGACAAATGCTTTCAGAAAGGATTTCCTATCCTTTTAATTTATAATTGATGTCAAATTTCGGTTCTTCATAAACGCTTTTCTTCCCATAGCCATTCTGAATTTTATTTGTTTACTTCGGCCATCAGTTTTTGCTACCCAATTAACGAAATTCATCTACTTTTATTGTTTCATTACCTAATCTAATTTCTTCAGCATCGCCTGACGATCTGACACTAGATTCCATTACCCTTGTTTACTCTTGTTAATGTTCATTTTATACCTTCCTTTCAAGACAGTTCGTTCTATGCAGTAGCTCTTTCAGGTACTTTGCTGTCAGTATCACAGTCTCACTGGCAAACAGCACTTTTATTTCTTCTCGCTGAACTTTAGTTCCCTCTCCAAATTTCTCCTTGCATTCCTTCACAGCTTGCTCGGTGTACAGATTTACTCCTTCCGAGCCAATGCTCTTTCATGCACTTTTGCTCCTATAACTGCTGTCGATTTTGTACAAGTTTAATATTGCCGCGAGACCCCACGTAAACCTACTGCCGGCGTGGCGCAGGGGATAGCGTCACCGACTGCGGTGCTAAAGGTCGCCGGTTCAATCCCGTCCACCGGCAAAAATTTCTTTGTAATTAACACTTCCATAATGTTCTACGTGTTTGTGTTCACTTTTAATTTCTACATGTTTCTTATGTTATCTATTCGTCTAATTTCTGGTACATTCTGTCTGTATATAAATAGAGCACTCTGCCCGAGAGGCAGTCAGTGCTGCGTGTATGTTAAGTTCGCAATAAACCTGCTTTCAGTGTAAGTGCTGCATTCAGTTGAAAACCCTGCCTTCGAAGTCAAGCCTGCTTCCATTTCAACGCGACAATCTAGCTCTTCAAATATCATCTACTTCAGGCGCCTTGTTTCGACTCGAGTCTTTCAGCTGTTATAGGTAGCTGCATAGTTTATAGTCTTTGTAGTCTTTGAAGATGTTCGATATACGTAAATTTCATTGGTTTGGCTCTTGCGTTCTCTCTTAATGTGAACAGAGTTTAAAAATTTTATAAATTTGAATCTGCAGAAAGTCAAAGTGGTGTCTGAGCTTAAACATGAAGAAAGAAAGCGTCAGCGTTTAATGATTGTGGGGTTGATTAATATAGTGAATATAAAACTTATGTATTTAAAGTACACAGCATATGAATAAGCTAACTCCAGTGACCAAATTAGTTTGAATTGAGTAAAACTGTTTTTTGTGAAATACATTAAAATACACGTTGAAAAATTTTAGTTGGTCGTTTACTCTGATCAAACTACTGCTTAAACAAAATTGCAGAACAGTGTATCTCAAAGAATATCAGAAAGTCTTTACTCCATTGCCACAATATGGTTTTGTTTTACGATCTTTACGATACCAGTTCTCATCGTAAATGACTTCACAGTGAAGTCTTTTTTAAACATATTACTTTCAGTATTTTAATACATAAAAATTAGTTCCAAATTTTGAAAAATTTTACGGCGTCCTTTTGAAAAAAAGAAGTTGAAAGAAATTACTCTAAGTGCCCTACCCTAAACGTATCTTCACCACTGGGTATTGGGTGAAAAATATTGCCACAAAAAAAAAAGGCGAGTAAAAAAAATCAATAAAAACAGAACGGAAGCGCGGAATGGCCGCGAGGTCTAAGGCGTCATGCTACGGACTGGGCGACCATTCCAACCGGCGGCTTGAGTCCTCCCTCGGGCGTGCGTATTCGTGTTCTAGTTAGTTTTTGATTGAAGCCCATAGCAGTTTGGACCAATAGGTTTACAAACATTTGAAAACAGAACTTCGCTACAGCTGACATTGTCAGTTTCAGACACTAAATTAACAGCCAGCGTTTTACATTCGAAGATCAACATTGTCACACTTACCTACGGTATCTGGTTTCGTGGCTTGAATATGGAAGTATCCCATTTCCTCAAGAACAATACCAAAAAACTTCTCCCAATATGGAAATGCTTTGTCCGCATGGCGCTGTTCCACGAACATTGTAGGCCAAAAACTGCCAATCAGGTTCTTGAAGATGGACATCGGTGAGTTGGAGAAGCACATGTTGGAGTGGAAGCCCAATACCCTGAAGAAAAAAACGATGTAAGGTTAAAACAATGTACTAAGAACAATTCCACAGCTAATTTTACTGCCACATACATAAAAAAATAGAAAATTACGAAAATAGGTGCAAGGTTTGGTCTTGAGATTAAGGTGGCAGAGATGTATACTACAGAGAGATAGGTAAGCCAACGAAGAAAGCGCAATACATCTTACAATTTACTAGCGACTGACTTATCTATATCGTCATAGCGTCCATGGTGACCAAAGTTCATAAACCAATCAAGAAGGCTAGGACCGTGGTTTTGTTGGGAAGAACCAATGCAAATGTTAGGATCGCACTTAGAAAATGAATGGGCATCGTTTAATTCCGGGACTATGGATGTAGAGGAATTGTGGACTAAATGTAAGTACATTGTAAATAAAGGGTTAGATAAATGTGCCAGTAAAGACTATTAAGGATGGAAAACATCCACCGTGGTGTAATAATAATGTTAGAAAGCTGCTGAGAAAGCAAAGACTGTTGCACTTTTGGTTCAAAAAAGAACACGCAACTGATGACAGGCAAAAGTTAAAGAGAGATTCGTGCGTCTATAAAAAGATAGATGCGCGAAGCATACAATCATTACCACAGCCATACCTTACCAAAAGATTTCCGAGACCCTAGAAAATTCTGGTCCTATGAAAAATCGATAACCGGGTCAAAGCCCACTGTCCAGTACCTCGATGCCGGCCGCGGTGGCCGAGGAGACTGAGGCGCTACAGTCACGGTCTGCACGGCCACTGCGGTCGGTGGTTCGAATCCCCCCTCGGGCATGGATATTTGTGCCGTCCTTAGTATAAGGTAGTTCATAAGTAGTTTGTAAGTATAGGGACTGATGACCCCGTAGTTAAGTCCCATAAGCTTTACACACATTTGAACATTTCCAGTACCTCGATCATCCCGGGGTAGTAATAGAAGAAAGCAAACGGAAAGCTGAAATTCTAAATTTAACCTTTAAGAAATCTTTCACGCAGGAGGACCGCACAAATGTACCATCATTTGATCAACGTTTTAATTCCTAAATGGAGGACATAGTAATAGGTATTTCCGGTGTAGAGAAGCAGCTGAGTGATCTAAATACGAAAACGTCTGCTGGTCCGGATGGACTACCAGTTCGGATTTACAAAGAGTATTCTGTGGCATTGGCCCCCTACTTAGCTTGCATTTATCGCAAATCTTTAATTCAGCGCAAAGTTCCTAGTGAGTGGAAAAAAAGCGCAGGTGACTCCCGTTTATAAGAAAGGAAAGAACTGACTCTCACAATTACAGGCCAATATCGTAGACATCAGTTTCCTGTAGAATTTTGGAGCATATTCTCAGTTCGAATATAAATCATTCATGTGAAGCTCAGCTTACCCTTTTCTCACATGACATCTTGCGAGCCATGGATGAAGGACAATAGGCGGATTGTGTTTTTCTCGACTTTAAAAAGGCATTCGACGCGGTGCCTCACTGCAGACTGCTAACGAAGATACGAGCTTATGGAATAGGTTCACAGATTTGTGACTGACTGGAAGACTTCCTAAGTAATAGAACGCAGTACGTTGTTCTCGACGCCGAATGTCGAGAGACGACTATCGTCAGGCGTGCCCCAGGGGAGTGTGATAGGACTGCTATTTTCTATCTATATAAATGATCTGATGGACAGACTAACTTCTAATTTGCGGCTGTTTGCTTATGATGCTGTGATGTATGGGAGGGTGTCGTCTGTAACTGACTGTAATAGCATACAGGATGACTTAGACAAAATTTCTAGTTGGTGCGAAGAACCGCAGCTAGATCTCAATGTAGAAAAAAGTAAGGTGATGCGCGAGAGTAGGAAAAACAATCGCATAATTTTCGAATACAGCATTAGTAGTGAGCTTTTTGATGCTGTCGCGTCATTCAAATATCTAGGCGTAACATTGCAGAGCGATATGAAATGGAACGAACATGTTTCAAATGTTTGTATAGCTTATGGGACTTAACTACGGGGTCAGCAGTCCCTAAACTTACAAACTACTTACGAACTAGCTAATACTAAGGACGGCACAAATATCCATGCCCGAGGGGGGATTCGAACCCCCGACCGTAGTGGCCGTGCAGACCGTGACAAGCGCCTCAGTCCCCTCGGCCACCGCGGCCGGCCAAATCGGAGTCTTTCCATGATCTCCAGGCTTCAAGTTCTTATGGAAGTTTAATCTAGTACGCGTGTATTTTCAGATATTTTGAAAGAATTTCAAGCGGTAAATTTGGTGGTATTTCACGCGCTACAGCAATGTTTTATTGTGCTCGAACATTTTCTTAACGTTTGAAACAGAACGCATTGTTTCAAACTTCTGGATTAAATTGCGAAATGATGATTCGTTTGCAGCAGCATTACGTTCCAGCGTTACACGCAATTCACGAACGTTTGACGTGCTACTTCCATTGCTTCTGTAATAATTTAGTATGACGTGAATACGTACCTCAGTTGTACATTTCGCGTAGTGATCACAAAGACAAGAGAAATTAGGGGTCGTACGGAGGCATATAGGCATTCCTTTTCCTCGTTCTATTTGGGAGTGGAATAGGAATGGAAATGCCTAGTAGTGGTACAGTGTATCCTCCGCCACGCACCTTATTGTGGATTGCGGAGTATGCTTGTAGATGTATATTTACAAACTTTGATGTGTGTGTGTGTATTTAGCATTGGCCCCAAAACAGGAAAATTTCAATGAAATCTTCAGGAAATATTCTGATTAGCAAAGTGGGCAGACCTGTGAAGTTTGGTTGCGTAAAAGTTTACGTCTGTCACTGAACGACATCAGCAAGAAAGAGCCAGTGCTGCCGTTTGCAGTTTCCGTGGCTGTGTAGACTGTACACTCATAGTGCCGCAACGGCTGACACTCTGGTACTATATATAAAACTGACTGTCGTTAATCTATATTGAAAACACTACTTTCGTAAACGACACTGGTATTTTCCCGGGGTTTTCACAGGTAACTTGACTGTAGCTTGGTGCAACAAATAGGATTTCATCAAAATTACATCAATGAAAAAATATATATACACATTTTGAGTTTTATCTAAAACCACCGTATTTCTCAGAACACAATAATCTCGAAAATTATTAGTCGAATTTGCTTGGAACTTTCACAAATAATTTGAACGTACAGCTTTGGACAGAATATAGGTTTTATTTCTTCAAAATCGTATCAGTGGAAGAAAGATATTTTAATTTTTAGGCGTGTACTGCGCTTTGTCGTGTGGAACAGTACACGAGTGAACTAATATACGGTACAGTTAATTTTGCAGTGCACCAAATAACCAACATAAGGGGCTGTTTGTTAAGCTCGTAGTCGGTGATAGTAATATTTTCTGAACTGTACATCAATGACAGAATTAAACTGCATAATTTTAACTTTACGAATACAAATTAAAAATTGAATTTAATATATGGACTTCGTTATTTCACCTGGTGTATTAAAATTTAAAGATTGCAAGCTTCAAATGACTATGTTAACTTGCATAAAAAGTTAAAAGAAACTGCTGGTATATAAGAATAAACATCTCCTTCTTAACTGACAAAAACAATGAAATAGTTCTAGATGCCTTTGAAAAACAAACATGGGAAGACTAAATTAAAAACCTTTTCTCAGATGATACACCAAATATTGAGATTTCTAGGACTAACAGTTTAACAGTACTTCCAATCATGAAAGAAGAAATTGAAACAGCCATTAAAAGCTCAAAAACCAATAGAGCCACAGGGCCTGATGAAATTCCACTTGAATTCATTAATTTCCTTGATGAAGGCATCAAAGTCTTAAACTGTTCAACAAAATTTATGACACTGGTCATTACTCTGCCGAATTGCTGTCAACTTTCATCCCGTTACCGAAGAGGAATGCGAAAGATGTGGAGGTTTCAAATGTTTGTACAACTTATGGGACTTAACTACGGGGTCATCAGTCCCTAAGGTTACAAACTACTTAGGAACTAGCTAACACTAAGGACGGCACAAATATCTATGCCCGAGGGGGATTCGAACCCCCGACCGTAGTGGCCGTGCAGACCGTGACTGACGCGCCTCAGTCCCCTTGGCCACCGCGGCCGGCAGATGTGGAGATCTCAGACTCAGTCTTATGAGCCACTCTCTGAAAATATTTCTGAAAGTCATCCCTCAAAGGCCGTACGAAAAATGTGAAGAATTTATTGGTGTTTCACAGTTTGGATTTAGGAAAAGTTTAGATACAAGAGAAGCAATAGTCGCACTACATGTTCTAGTACAAAACTGCTATGATCATGGTAAAATGTAGGCTTCTGTTTTATTGACTACAAAAACATTTGATAGAGTACAACATCATAAACTGGTGGAAATTCTCAACAAAAAAGAGATGAGAAATATCCGCTGCATACAGAATTTTTTTTTCCAATCAGACAGCACAGGTTAAATTTGGTAACGAGGTCACAGACTATCAATATATATGTAGAGGAGTCCGACAAGGATTCATACTGTCACTCCCGTTATTTAACTTATACTCTGAGCGTATTTTTCCAAGAGGCACTTCATGATGTAGAAAAAGGCATAAAGGACAACGGAGTGTATATCAACATTCGCTATGCAGACGACACTGTACTGATTGCTGATAATTTAGATGACCGTCAACAACTTGTCAACATGTAGGAGATTGCAGTAGTACCCTGTCGCGTTATTCAAAGTTTTAAAATTTCTACATGATGCGAAAATTGGCAATTGACACTAAAAGAAAAGTGTGACGTAATACACATGACCATTAAAAGAAATCCGCTGAACTTCAATTACGCGATAAATCAGTCAAACCTTAATGTCGTAGATTCTACCAAATACCTAGGAGTTACAATTACGAACAACTTTGGAGAGAACACACAGAAAATATTGTGGGGAAGGCGAATCAAAGGTTACGTTTCATTGGCAGAACGCTTCGAAGATGCACCAGCTCCACCAAAGAGACTGCCTACATCACACTTGTGAGTCCTCTCCTGGAGTACTGTTGCCCCTTGTGGGACCCTCACCAGATGGGACTGACGGAAGACATTGAGAAGGTTCAGAGAAGGGCAGCTCGTTTTGTTTAATCACGATACGGAGGGAAAGCGTCACGGAAATGTTGCACGAATTGGGGTGGAAATCATTAAAAGAAAGACGTTATTCATTGCGGCGTGATCTGTTTGCGAAGTTTCAATCACCGACTGTTACTTCTAAATATGAAAATATTTTGCTAGCACACCTACTTAGGGAGACATGACCATGCCAATAAAATAAATCAGATCGAAAACGGAATGATCTAGGTGTTCTTTCTTCCCGCGTGCTATTAGAGAATGGAACGGTAGAGAGAAGTTATGAAAGTAGTTAATGAACCCTCTGCGAGACTAATTTGATTTGCAGAGTATCGATGTAGATGTAGATTATATATACATACTGGGGTGGAGGGCAGGTGAAATCTATAAGAAAACGCAATATTTTTACAAATGTGTCTTGGATTTACATCCTACTCTACGCGAAAACTGATTGTACTTTTGGTGAAGAGATAAGGTTCCTTACCGTGCCATGTGGAAGCGGTGTTGGCGCGGCACTGGCCGAGACAGTACTGTCCACAGAACCATGCGGCCGCTGTCACCAGGATGGCGCTAGCGTCGCTGGAAACCTTACAGTTTCTAAACGAGACGTGAAGCGTGGGGAAGACAGTACATTGGCCAAATCCTGTGTTTATAGCATTCTATCAGGGCCCAGACAAAAGTGAAAGAATTGAATTCTGAGTAAGATTGCATGTTTGAAATGATTAAAACTGGTGAAAAAACCAATCCAACTGTTTACCTAACATTATACTAAAATACACCACATAAGACAGCATGAGGATTAACACTCAATGTAGTGGCAAAAAACTGCAATTGGCTCTGCGGGTCACCACTTTCGACACCCAGATATCAGGTAAAAATGCATACTGAACTGAAAAAGTCCTCTATAGCAGTAAGCTACCCGTTTAAAAAATTAAAATTTGACAACAGGCTCTTGTCTTAGATTTGTCTGTGCATTTAGGGTGGAACCGGAGGATTCTTGAATGAAAGTACAATCGGTTTTCGCGTCGAATACGATGTAAATCCAAGACACTTTTGTAAAAATATTGCATTTTCTTATAGGTTTCACCTGCCCTCCACCTCCAAAATATTTTTAAAAAGATGACTAACGCATCAGCGTTCAAGTTTTATATTTTCTAGTGAGGACGTAAAGTTAAGAAGCTTTTAATTAAAGCTTCCTGGCAGATTAAACTTGTGTGCCGGAACCGGGACTCTAAACTGGGACCTTTGCCTCGTCATTACCTAAAATAGAGGGCGAATCTGCACAAAGATTCGCCGCAACCCTCTGTGTACGATATAAATCACATTCAATTAAAATGTGGCGGACAGTAAGCTGCACGCGACAGGCATCACACAGCGGGGGCTCCTCACGTCGAAGTAGGAAATCATGCGTGAGTGGACAGTGCCCAATGCGGAGGCGTGTAATGGCGACTTCATCCCGCCTAAGAGGTCGGCAGGAGGAACGCCACGGACGGACACTGGGCTTCTTGCTCTTTAAGAAATTCCTGCTCTCCAGACAGCGTTTTGAAAACGACGAAGCGCTGACGACGACTGTCACACGCTAGTTCCTTTGACGAGCAGCGGACTACTAGAACACAGAAGTTATATCACGATTTGATAAGTGTGAATTCGGTTGGTGACAATGCCGAAAAATACGTAAAAATATCTTTTACTCTTGCCAATAAAGTTGTTCTTTTAAGAGTGTTATCTTTGGTTAAAAAGTAGGGAACCTGCTTGGTGGATGTGCCTCCTATGTCAGCACCATAACATTTACACATTGGCGGCTGGTGCTTCACTTCTTTGAGTGCCGGATCTTGATAGTGTATCCTCGTCGCCTCCCTCCCCTCCCCCCTTTAGTTATATTTTCGTTAAAAGATCTGCTCGTTTGCGCTTCAACTCGTGCTGAGGCGTCGGCCTACCAAGCTTCTTCATTTCACTCTTTTGTTCCAAGCTTAAAACTGAGTAATTTGCTTCTAAAAGATACTGAACGTTCTTCATTTTTCTTTGATAATAACCAAGAACATATGAATATGCAACAGTAAGTGAGTATACTGTTCAGTGACAGAGTTATATGTAATCAAATATTACGTGTTTTTGAGGAGTCTTCAATGCGCCAAACACAAATATGAAGGGTGGATATTGCCTTCACGGAGGATTTGCGCATTCCAAGGCGTGGTGTGCAGTAGCTCCATTGTCTTGCTTCGGGATCATTCGTGCATAACCGCCAGAGCTCGAGTAGCCAGGAGCTGGCGTCTACCAGCTCCAACGCCAATGTTAAAAGTGGCGTTTCCCCTCGCCTGTCCCTGCCGCAGCAGCGCCCAAATAATGCTGTCCGCAGGGGATTCAGAAGAGAATTCGAACAAAAAACCACGCATGCGCATTGCAAAGCAGCGGCCACCACCGCCTATATTAAGCTGCCGCGCTACGACTCTGATAAGCGCTGTATCTGCGACGAAAAATTTCTCGTGCAATAAAAAAAAAAAAAATTGAAATTTATCTGAGGATACCGTCCTCACGGGTGCGGTTCCTTACGAGTTTACTAGAGTAACTCGAGCGTCCCATCCTTGATTGTCGTGAGTGCGCTCGTGCTCTCCCGATAATCCATTTGTAGTCTGGGACGTTGCCCCAGAGATAAATTGGTCTCAATCCCCGGTTCCGACCAAGGTTTTCGGGAGGTGTTCCTTGGTTGTAAGGCGTATGCCGGAACTGGTAAGCCCCTTCCACTTATTCCCAATTGGGATCCCCCCCACCCCCCTGTGTCCCCACTATCAGCTTGCCTGATAATTGGCGAATAGAACCGCGACTATGGGCCGGATCTCAAACAGCCCGCTCCACTCCTGAGTGGAGAATGAAATGAAAAAGGGTTTTTAAGAACGAAACGAAGAATGGGAATTTAAAGACACTATTTTCCACTGCGATTTTTTTTCCAGGGTTCACTGAACCATGGAACACACAGGACGTACCGTCACTGCATTTACAGCAGTGTAACACGACCACTGTGCTCTTCTAAGAGGGTGAAGAATATTTTACCTGGTGAGATCCAGATTGGTTTCTTGGCATTACCCTACAGACTTTTCGCACTTAAGCGCTGTGTGTGTGTGTGCGCGCGCGGGAAAACAATTACTTTAAGTACTATTATATGCTCAGATTAGGTGATCTGAATACCACAGATTACTGAAATAATTGGCGGCATGCAGAAGATTTAACATGGCGGGAGCGGGACGGATGGATGGAAACTAGCTTTGACTTTCAGTGTACTTACTTGTCAGAGAAAAGTGTGGCCATGTGGCTGCCAATGATGGCTCCCCAGTCGCCGCCCTGTACGTAGAACTTCTTGAAGCCCAGGCGCTCCATGAGGTCCCTCATGACGACAGCCACCTGCGCGGCGCCCAGACCCGGCTTCGCGGCGGCCTGCGAGAAGCCGTAGCCCGGCAGCGAGGGCGCCACCACCTCGAAGACGAAGTCGTTGCCGTCCCTGGGCGTGGTGAGCAGCGGGATGAGCGAGTAGAACTCGCGCACGGAGCCGGGCCAGCCGTGCAGCAGCAGCAGAGGCACCACCTCCACGCCCTGCGGCACGCTGCTCGGCTTCACGCGCAGGAAGTGCAGCTCCAGGCCGTCCACCGTCGTCTTGAACTGCGGGTACTTGTTCAGGAACTTCTCGCGCTCTCGCCAGTTGTACTTGGTGCGCCAGAACTGCACTACCTCATTCAGGTACTTTGAGTTGAAGCCGTACTGGAAGCCAATACCTTCCAGTGGTGGTGTCAATGTCGTGTACGACTTCAGTTTATCATCCAAGTCTTTCAAAACCTGAAAAACGGTAAACACTGGTGTGAGGCGACTAGTGGTCATCAGTACCTAGACTTACAAACTCCAAGTTTGAAGCCTGTCGATCATGACTAGGATACACTTTAAAGGGATGTTCTTTAGCAGGACGACTCACTATCCCATCAGAGGTCTACGCCGAATCGTTTGAGGATTGGGACAATCTGGACCAAAAGTCCATCTTGTTGATAGTACAGCACGATGGATACAGGCATGCATCAGTGGAAGATGACATGATACTGGTTCGTTGTCTTACAATTTCTCAATCTCTATTAATGTAAGTAGAGATGGTAAGATCACAATTTTTACTTTATTTAAGACGACCAGTTTCGCCACTATGGTGTTATCTTCTGGTCTCCTACAGGTGGCATCTAACTTCTTATTAAAGTGTTCCAGATGAAATCTGGAAGGTGTACTGGTTGATAGTACTGGTGGATGTGAAATTTATGGCTGGTCAAAATTCAAACAGTAAGTGATACATAATAACCAGCATTGTGCACTATGGTGGTTATTATTTTATGCATAATTTACTGTTTTAATTTTGACCAGCCATCAGTTTCATAGCTGACTGTCCACCAGCACTATCAATAGCGCCCTTCCAGGAAGACGAGAATGGCAACTTTTTTATTCTTGTCTAAGAATTCGTGCACAGTGTCATGTTTCATTTCTTTGAATAGGCAGCTACCATTTCACATCAATTTTAGCTTGTATTGTCGATTGCACAGTGGTTGGATACAGCTCAAGGGTTGAGGTCCATACATAACATATTGAACACTTCCTCCTAGTTGGGTTTATATTTCTTTAACTTTCTTCAGTTTGAGACATATGTATACCTTTCATCTTAAATGTTGCTTCAATAATAATAATGATTTATCATATTACAATTATAAAACGTTCATTCTGAGTCATTCCAAAAAGAAGGGCAGTATTGCAAAACTAATGGCGTGATTGTGAAAAAATTCTTTATAACGATCTTATGCAGTCATTTGAAGATAATTAATAAACCAAAAATAATTCCGCGATATCTGGGTTAATACAATAAGATAGCTCCCTCTGATGAATAAATTGTCAATTTCTGTTCTCATAAGCAACAAAGATGAATGAAGTGTCGTTTCGTGTACCTACTTAGGTAAAGGGTTATGAATCCCTCACGTCGTGGGGATGCAACACTTTCGTTATTTTTGTAGAAAGCAGTTAAGTGAACTTCGAAATGAATTAAGATCTTTTATCTCCAAATTTTAGAGAGAAAAAGAGCAACACATTTATGCATTATAAAATAAGGCTTGTGTCCCTACACTGCTGTTATGTGCAAGACACCAAGAAGCATGAACAACGTGTTAAGTTTTAGGTTCAGACGACGATCGTACACAATGATCTAATTAGCTTAGTAGAAATGAAGCTTACTTCAAATCTCAGCTACCAGGCACAAATATGATTGTGTGTGTTAAAAATATTTATTAGCAACATGTTTCGGAGCTGTGTATCTTCAGGCTTTAGGCATACAAAATCTATTACTACAGATATACATTAATATGCATCCCCACAAAATGTTGCTGTTTGTGGCAATGAAACTGTGGAAACAAAGATGACGTACGCAGGGGCGTAGCTACCGTAGGGCTAGGCGGGGCAGTACCCCGGGACCCCCGAGCCCAAGGGACCCCTTGCCCACCATGAACGACGTTCCAATAAAGTTACAGTCGATCGTCAATTTATATTATTTAATTTTTTACTCCCCTTTCCTCAAACCACAAGCAGCCATGGTCTCCGAGCTGATAGTCCATGCTGCTGCAAACGTCGTCGAAATGTTCGTGCAGATGTTTGTTGTCTTGCAAACGTCCCCAACTGTTGACTCATGTTTCGAGACGTGGCTGCACGATCCGTTACAGCCATGCGGATAAGATGCCTGTCATGTTGACTGATAGTGCTATGAGGCCGTTTGGATCCAGCACGGCGTTCCGTATTGCCCTCCTGAGCCCACCGATTCCATATTCTGCTAACAGTCATTGGATCGCGAACAACGCGAGGAGCAATGTCGCGATACGATAAACCGCAATCGCAATAATAATCATTTGCTGTCGGTTAAATGTCGCGTCTGTAGCACGTCATCTTCGTGGTATAGCAATTTTCATGGCCAGGACTATTACAGAACGGTATTATTATGGTAACTCAACTCTTTTAGTGAATTCCTTAAGGGTGTTCTCCATAATCATAGATCCCAATGAAGTGCTGTAAGCAATTGCACTCAAATTCGCGCAAGAAGAAAAGAAAATATAGTTACTTTGTCACAATAGTGAATTGTGCAGCCGGCCGCGGTGGCCGAGGAGACAGACGCTGCAGTCACGGTCTGCACGGCCACTACGGTCGGGGGTTCGAATCCCCCTCGGGCATGGATATTTGTGCCGTCCTTAGTATAAGATAGTAGATAAGTAGTTTAAGTTTAGGGACTGATGACCCCATAGTTAAGTCCCATAAGCTTAAATATTTGATTTGAATTTGAATTGTGCATTCAAGACCCTGCCCTCTGCCCCAATTTAATGATAATAAGCGAAGATGTTGATTTAGGTGCTTTACTTCTTACTTTTTCTTGGCCAGACACTAACATGTACTTCATGAAGCCTGGTAGAGGCACGGCTCTATCGAAAGTGTTTCATCAAACAAAATCCGGCAACTTCATTTTGCAGAAACCTCCCTACACGAATACTTGCTCTATTTTCCTTCTTTGACTGGGCTATCAACGAAATTAGGCTGATTGGTACGGAGCACTGCGCTAACAGTGCATTAGTTCGTGGTGAGTTGTCGGCACTGACAACAGTCCGCCTGCGCAGGCGCGTGAGTCCTGACTCGACTGTTACCGGTTTGCTTCGCGGTAGGGGGCCATGTTTTCGTGAATTGGTAATACTTCAACATTGCTTTTTTTCCCCCTAGCTTCTGCCTGCGACTTCATTCGCCTACTATGGAGCAACTTCGAAAACTAACCCATGGGGTCGTTTTATCTGTATGTGCTACCCAGGTACAACTATCCTCAAAAATTTCATCCAAATCCACCCAGTAATTTTTATGTGAAAGCAAAAGCTAACTTTCACAGTTATAATTATATTAGAGAGTGCGATTAAATATTATGTGCTGTGTAACACATAATTTACTCAGTACTATTTAGGTTTGCCTAATGTCTTCCAGTGGGCGGTAGGGAGCTGATGTAGGTTCGCGTCTGTGTAGTTTTAGTTTAAAGAGGGCCCCAATTTCACTTCTGCCCCGGGGCCCTTTGTCACATGGCTTCGCCACTGGACCTACGTAAGGTTTGTCTCTCTATGGGCTGAAATAGCATCTATTTATAAAGGCATTTGTTTTAAATACTCGCAATCATGTTGAGTAGCGCTCTTTTGTCTGAGTGCATAGCAATAATACTTCTGGGCTTGCTTGCCCCACAACAGCACTTCACTACCACAAAGTGGACACTCAAAAAGATGGCGCTGAAAACAAAGTCTGTATCGATTAGTCTATGTTTAGCGTCGAGAGTCGCTTCAAATGTCTAAATGTTTGTAGAGCTTATGGGACTTAACTACGAGGTTATCAGTCCCTAAACTTACAAACTGCTTTTGAACTAGTTAACACTAAGGACGGCACAAATATCCATGCCCGAGGAGTGATTCGACCCCCCTGACCGTAGTGACCGTACAGACCGTGACTGGCGCGCCGCAGCCCCCTCGGCCACCGCGGCCGGCTCAATTTAAGAGAGCCATAATTTTATGACATTTCTCACGGAACAACTCAGCTGGTTTGTATATCAGTTTCTTGTGCGCATATGAGTGCAAGCGAGCAGCGCGGCCTACCTGGTCTGGGACGTTTATCTTGAACGGCCGGATGGACGTGTCGACGGCTTGCGGCTGTCCCTGCGCCCACCATTCTGAACGCAGCACCGGCGGCGGGGCCGTCTCGTTCAGCTTGGCCCAGAACAGAGCCACCACTATCACCAGCGACGCCACCACCACCTTACCCAGGAGGCCCATACCTGCCGAACAGCAGTCAGCATTCAGATTAGCGTTATATTTCATACATATATACAAATGTAACGTATTGAAAAAGTGGCTTGCACTTTTAGCGAATTTCAACTTATTTGGCTCTGATAATACAACGTAACTTTCACGGTTGGCGTTACCTTTATTTAAAATTTCTGGGCTCGTAGGCCGTGGTTGATTTTTATTACTATCCCCTAACGTTTCATCTTATAAAGAAAGTACATGGGCTCGAACAAACCTCTGAACGTTTGGTTACAGAATCTCTACATATACTCAATGTGCTGGTGGGTGTCTTTCTGCAAAGCTCTGGTACCATGCTCTAGATAGCACTGTAGATGCCATACGTAATGCAGATATCTTAACTATAACTTATGTAATAATCATCGTACATGTTCTCTAGCGAATTGTCACCAAAAGCCGTGATGATAGTTGAAACTTTAACCTTCTTCCCGAAAGACGGTTGTATTCACTGCCACTGCTTTTATCGCCTCTTTCCGCACTTACCGTAGCACTACCGCTTGCAATGAGTTGTTCGACATTATCATCCATATCATTATTATGAGTTTGTAACCACAGTAACTTATGCTCATATTTCCGTACCATAACACATACGAGAAAGCATGCGAATGATTCATCTACACTAATACCATCTTCACGAAGAAGGGTTCTTCGTAACTTCATCTCAACCAATCGCAATATATTAGCAGGAATGATTACCAATCGCCGCCCCATCTGACGCTTCACCACGCAAATAACGTCACAAAACGCAACTTCGGAGGAACACTGCACCGTCCCTATTGGCGAACCGACAGGCCAAAGTGCAATGTGGCATGGCACACGCAGAGGCCTCTAACGGACGACTGCAGAGTTTTGCAGATGCGGGAGTATCACTAGTGCAATAAGGGATCCTTACATTATGTCATACGATTTTGGTATGTGTGTGTTTGTTCGAGCCCAAGTACTTGTTAAGACTGCAGAAGACTTCAGAGAAAGTTTGTCACTTCACCTCTGTAGCTGTCTTCCGCAGACGAAGTTAAACGTTACGGCAAAGTTTTACAGTTCGACCAAGGCCTATGAGTCGGGAAAATTTAAATGATTTTGCTGTTTGGAAATTTTTATTGTGTCAACAAATATTACATTTGTAATTAACAATAAGTAAACCGGTAAATGCATAAATTTTCCTGAAAATGTATTCCTGTCCTAAATTGCGAAATCCCTTACAGAAAACAAATTATCTTTTAACTCGTTTTACGCCTGAATTACGCACTGACTCGTAATTCACCATGCGAAGAAATCGCATAATCTATTCATTTTGCAGAAAAATGAAAACGAACAAATGCACATAATCCTAAATTTAATACTAGAGTTTTAACTTAAACAGTAACCACTATTTATTCACAACCGATACAAAAGGGTTACATGTTGGCACCTGTTACTGTCCTTCAAAGTAGTTGCAAGCGTTGTGTAGAACCCCTTGCCAGCGATGTGGAAGGCGTAGTATACCGTTAGAGCCTATTATGTTTAAGGTGCTGATGGAGCGGTCTACTGCCTATCTAATCTGAAGCGAATGCCACGAAGTGGTTCCTTCAGCTTCGGAATCAAAACAAAGTTAACGACAATAAAACTCATGTCATTCCAAGCTTGTGTGTCAATTTTTACCTCTTTATCTACATTATTCTCCGGAGAGAATGGTGGACGGTACAGTACTTCGCAGTCCCATCGATCGAACAGAGCAATCACAGCTTGCACTGTATGCGCCTACGCATTGTCGTTCAAAAATTGGGTTGCGCAGGAAGTGTTGCCGCTTCTTTCGCAGAGCTGGTCGTAGACGATGCTCCAAAAAACGAACAGTAATACTGTGCACTGACGTTAGTATAACACCATCATACTATTACATAGACACCATTAGACAGCTCTCTCAAGTGACACTTTCCCTCAATTGTGCGCGCTCCGGTCTCATGGAACGGACGCGTCCATTTGCTCGGAGGTAAGGTAGGTATGTCAACGTATTCTATCAGCGACAGTAGTAGATTCCATTGCATAGTCTTCACAGCAGTGTTGACACTAAGTTCCAACGCACGTCTTTATTGTAATACTAAAAATTAGAAAACATAAGTAATATTAGACTGCAGTAAAATTTCCTGCAAATCACTTTTTCATTGTATTACCTTTGAAATGTAATGATCGTATGGCATTTTTGGCCGGGAAATTCCGCGTGGGATTGTTCGGCCACCTAACAAGTCTTTAATTGACGCCACTTCGGCGACTTGCTTCTCGATGACGATTACCCTGCCGGTAATTTAACCCAGGTCCCCTGTGTGGTAGTCAAGAGACGCTGCCGTCTGAGCTACGATGAGCTGACATACGTGAAATTATATGAATAGTGCTAAAATATGTATATATTTAAAAAATAAACACTGAGGTATTTCGATCCATCTATCGTTAAATCTCAAGGTTAGGCATAACTACCGCGACGTTACGCACTACACCTTAACGATCAGATACGTGACTGACGGGTAAAAGTCTGCCATATCCTCCAAATTGCCCAATTAGTTTTCCTTCGTCATTCTTATAAAAAAATTTAAGACTCACCTAACCTTTAAGACTATTTTTAGGAAAAAATAAATCACATCTAATACGTCTATTGCCGTTCGAAGGAAGGAACGAATATTAAAGGTTTTATCGTTTACGGTACCCAGACAAATCTCCTAGCTGAGCATGCTTTAGTAAACGGTCATCGCATCAAATTCGATGAAACTGCCGTCGTGGCTCATACGAAAGGCTTCTGGGACAGTATTATTAAAGAAGCCATCGAAATTAAAACACCTGATAACAACCTTAACAGAGACGGCGGCCTGCAGCTCAGCGCGGCGTGGGATCCAGCGATCGCGCAGTTAAAACACCGACTCAAAGCATGCCCATATATGGCGATGTCGCAGAGCACCAGTGACGTCACAGCCGGCAGCCAGTGTATATAAGCCCGTACTTGCAGCCACTAGGCAGTCAATATCACTTGACAATGGCCAAGGAGTGCTTGGCCGAAAGCTCGTGGAGTTTTAACCACCTGACGTGGACGGAAACCCGAGAACAATTTATTCAACAGCTGTTGTATACACAAGATCCTTCAGTTACTTCCACAGGAGGAAGTGTTATTACAGGTCGGGTAGTGATTGTGGCCACGCGACTGACCCACGGCGACCAGTCCAGCCCGTGGGAAAGGTCGCTTGCAGATGTGCTTCAATTGTCTGCTCAAATGCGCGCAGGCGCCGTAGTGCTGAAACAGAATGCGGTGGGAATACCATTCAGCTTGTCTGGCAGAACCGCTCGCAGTAATACGAGATACGAACGACGTCGCCCAGAAGAATATACGTTGCAGTTAAAGTCTCCAGCGATAGCATTCAACAAGTGATCGCCTCGCCTTGTTAGCGTTCTCTACCCCCCGGGCCCTAAGAGCTTATCCTTGTGTTCACGGTGTGCCCTGTCAGTTTGTAAATGTTCTTTTAATCGCCCTGTGTAATTATTTTGCAACCTATTTCGATGATAAATTATCGTTATCTAGCACATCAACGTGTCTTATGTAACCTTATGCTATCTATATTCAAAGCCAAGCGAAATAAATAGATAAATCCTCCTATACAATATCTGCGGACGAATAATCATAACGTTGGAAATTACCATTGCTTGTAATTATGAGCTACAAGTAAACTGATTTTTTTTTAATTTAATCTCGATAGTAACATTCAAAATTTTCTATACAGTATTACATAAGACCCAACCTGCACCCGATTATCATGAATTAGCAACCCTTCGTGTCAAAAGTCGTGATGGAAAGTGACAACTGTACCATTATTTGTGAAATTATTTCGTTCGTAACTGTTGCAAATACCTACATTACTAAAACAGCTTGTTTAGATCATTCATTATACCAGGTGATCAAAAAGTCAGTATAAATTTGAAAACTTGATAAATCACAGAATAATGTAGATAAAGAGGTAAAAATTGACACACAAGCTTGGAATGACACGAGTTTTATTAGAACAAAAAAGTTCAAAAGGTGTCTGACAGATGGCGCATCATCTGATCAGAAAAGCAATAATTAGCATAACAAATTAAGATAAAGCAAAGATGATGTTCATCATTCCTCAACAATAGCTGTATTCGAGGAATAATGTGAACAGCACTGTAAAGCATCTCCGGAGTTACGGTGAGAGGCATTGGCGTCGGATGTTGTCTTTCAGCATCCCTTGAGATGTCGGTCTATCACGATACACTTGCGACTTCAGGTAACCCCAAAGCCAATAATCGCACGGACTGAGGTCTGGGGACCTGGGAGCCCAAGCATGACGAAAGTGGCGGCTGAGCAAACGATCACCACCAAATAACGCGCACAAGAGGTCTTGCGCGTCTAGCAGTATGGGGTGGAGCGCCATCCTGCACAAAAATCGTACGTTCTAGCAGGTGTTTATCAGCCAGGCTGGGGATGATGCGATTCTTTAACATATCGGCGTACTTCTCACCCCTCACTGTAGCAGTTACAAAACCAGAATCACGCTGTTCCTCGAAGAAAAAAGGCCCGATAACGGTAGATGTGGTTCTAATAAAACCCCATGTCGTTCCAAGCATGTGTGTCAATTTTTACCCCTCTATTATTCCGTGATTTATTTTTTCAAATTTATACTTTTTGATCCCCGGTATTACATCACCCAATGCGATACCAGTGTAGCCTGCTAAACAAAAAAAGTCAATATCTGTGATTTGAAATTATAAATATTTTCATTGTGGTGCTAATCATATGCCTGTTAAGCACCCCAGTGACTTCCAGAACTGTTTCAGCATAGTTCTGTGGCATAATGTAATTTATGAACAGTTCGTGGACATATGCAAATGTGCAAAATTTATTAAAAAAATAAATGTTCAAATGTTTGTAAATCTATCGGACCAAACTGCGTCGTCATCAGTCCGTAGCTTACAAATTAATTCAACTAAGGTAAACTAAACTACGGACAAAAAAACACACACACACACACACACACACACACACACACACACACACACACACACACACACACACACCCCAGAGAGGACTCTAACCTCCGACGGCGAGCAACCGCGCGTTCCGCAGAGAGGCGCCTTAGACCGCTCGGCTACTCCACCGCGGCCACAATTTATTCCCACAACCAGTTAAACCCAATGTTATTTTAGCAAGACAATTAAGTTGACGTGCTGAAAAGTAATGCTACCGAAATTTTTATTCTGTTATTTCTTAACAACAGTCCAGGTATTACATGTCATGCACATTACTCGGTCGACTTTCCAGCTTCACTGACTCAAGTTTGCCACTAGAGGTCACTGAATGGTGCTATGAAACTATGTCGGTGCATCAGAAACAACGATCTGTCAAAGTTTCTAAATGCAGGAAACGCACATAAAAATCACAGTTACGTGTCTTCATTTGTTTCAGCGATCCTTTGTGCCGGAAAACCATTGATGCTGTCTTGTTTTCGGAGCCCAAATGGTGAATGCAACTTTTACCACGAGTAACAATATAAGGAAACCAAATTGAACAATAAATTTCTACAATCTCCGTTTCACATCATGAGTGAACAGTTAAAGATACCCGTGCAGTTCTGCAACGTTGCCTTGGACACGCTCTCGAGATAATTCACACTTAGTGTTTGTGCCTACGTAATGCCGCGATGTTCTAATTGAGCTCATCAACCGGATTCCGGTGCATCGCGTCTGTTGCCGCCCGAATTCTCCCACTCCGATTTCTGTCGCCACTCTGAAGCTAGCTGGCACCACCGTTTCTTTAAATACGAGACCCAACAACCAAACGTCGCACATATCATTGCTACGGATTTCAATTGGACGCTTGATTTCTGCATCGACGTATATTTGATGCTTTCATATAGTTGCTTTTCCCTGTGTGTGAATTTTTCGCACTTACGATTGCCTTACCGGTGGTAAGAGGGAGTTCAACAGAGGTGAAGCATAGCGAAACTTCCGCGAACGAGGTGATGAATTGGCCTTCGCCGTCAAAGACCTTGTAAAAATAATTCGCCCTGGAGAGGTTGCGCTGATTGGCTGTTCATTATATCTTAGAAAGGTGGTAACTACCGCCATCTTCCCTTCTAAACAAGTGACTTCACTCACGTAAACGAGACCAACGAGAAACACAGGTAAGTCACGTGATGGAGTTAGTCCTGAGCCAACGCGATCGCTAGCTGACTGGCTTGGCGTTGCACCACAGCCCGGTGTGTCAAGGCCACTCAATTAGCCAATTTCCGGCCAAATCATTTAGGCTGCACCTACATTGCTTCCGGAAGTCGTCCGTTCCGATCCGATCCGGCGCCGGCTGGCACCGGAGCAAAAAACAAACGCCAGTTGTCTAATGCGGGCGCCTTCATCGGAGGCAGAAGCGTTGTACGACGCCGTCCGGCACCGGACTGCCGGACTGGCCGACCAAACACATTTGTTTCCAGTCCGGCAGCGCCGTCCGGCGGGGAATTTGATTCATCTAGTGAGGAATGAGCCTTGCTTGTGGGACCAGCGAATTAAAGGCTACCATGACCGGGATATTAAGCGAGAAGTGTAGGAATCTATTGGGGTGCAGTTATTAAGTCGAAGGTAAATATCTAAATTATATTGCAATAGTTTTAATACCTTCTTTCATGTCACTGTATGTTACTACAAATGACTACTAATTTCAGTCGTATTACGTTTAACATTCAATTTTTGAATCAAACTGTCAAAAAGAAAAGAACACTATACGACGCGTTCGTTTTGCCACGGAACAGCGCGAAACCTATTCAAGTACGGCTTGAATTTGTCTCTGATAATTTGAGCCTGTTCTGACGGTCTGTTGAATGTTTTTGATTAATTACTTTCTTGACGAGGTGATACACTCAAATCTTGTTCTACGTTTGCAGAGTTAAAGAAGTCACCACCTTCACGGTCAATAATTATGTCGTGCAGTAAGCAGATACATTTCACTATCTTCTCCGCTTTGCCAGGTTCAGTTTCAATACATTTTCCCAGTAAACGCCACTTGGCAGTCATGATTCCAAAGGCACATTCCACACATCATCTAGCCCCCGATAGCCTGTAATTGAAAACTTTTTCCTCGTGTGAGAGATTTTGTTTCAATAAAATGTTCGTAGAGCTTAAGGGACTGAACTACGGGGTCATCAGTCCGTAAACTTACAAACGACTTATGAACTAGCTTATACTGAAGACGGCACAAACATCCATGCTCGAGGGGGGATTCGAACCCCCGACGGGGAACGGCATCGCGCATCGTAGCATAGCGCCTCAATGCGCTCGGCCGCTCCGCCGCGGCGATTTCATGTGAAATAAGGTTTCATGAGTTTTCAAAGGATATGAATCATCCAGTGCATCTAATTATTCCAACCATTCGTCTTCCTTCGAGAGCGTAGTTCAAATGTGTCCTACTGCCCAACAACCTGAAGGGAACTTTTTTAATGGACGATTTCTAATGTATTGCTAATATATATTTATGTATAACCTAACGTTTATTTTCCACAATTTTCCTCATCATATTTAGTGCTCATTTGTCAGTCTTGAACCAAATAATTGTTTCATTGTAATTTTCAGATCATATATAGGTACCTCTTAACTGCTGCTTATTTGATAGTACATTCAGGTGAAGGAACGTTAACAAATATGTATGTTAATAAATATATGTGCGCCTCGGTTGCACAGTGGTAGAGTGCCAGACTACAAATCCAAAGGTCGCGGGTTCGATCCCCGCCAGGTCCTAGGATTTTTATCTGTCACTTTTCACTTCTTTCACCTCTGGCAGTATTGCTCATGTGAAATATACCGAGTAGCACCGTGGTTCGGAACACATTAAACTGTAGGTCCCCCTATAACTGGCTGGGTAAGTCAGTTCGAAGGTCGGAGGAAGGCAACGGCATACCACCTCCAAACAGGACCATGCCTAGTAAAGCACTGTGGTGTTCAAACCAATCTTCGGATTGACTGCTTTCCTTTTTTTAATAAATACATTGTACTGTAACTGATGCCAGAATTTATTTATAATGTTCTAATATTATTTGGCCATTTATTTCGTCTCTTATGTCTTCAAGTATATAGTCAAACGTTTTTATAGACATACGGTAGTTGTCTTTAAACTTGTGGGGAAAATTTCGCAGTGACTAGCAAATTGTAAAAAATTCCCCTGAAAATCTGTCTTCATTAAAACGATGCACCCAATTCCTTTTCCTACGCTTTTTAAGGCAAACGTTCTTGACTAGCAGCAGCCAACACAAAACATAGTCGTCCGAATCACTCAAGATAGCTTCTCAACTGCAACTGCTGACCTATAGCGAGTAACTGAGTGCAGTGCGGAAACCGATGCCTGTCGACAGTACACTGGGCTGACGCTTACTGTCAGTGTAGTCTCTTCCATTGTTTGTGTGAGGGCAGTCGGCAGCCAGCGTGCCGCGTGCGTCAGCTGCGCGCCATTGCCTAATCGGCCGGACCCAGTGGAGGCACCCAACACCTGACGTCGCCGGATCGCTCATTACCGGACAGGTTCAGATCGGACGACTTGCGGATGCAATGTAGGTGCAGCCTTAGAATCCAGGAATAGAGCATTTCTCTTGTTTACGTTCAGAAGTGACAGTGATCCTAACTGTAGCAGTCAACCTTCAGCTTGTAACGATACACTGAGAATTTTATTTATTGTTTGCTTATCTTTGATCAGCGATGCTTATCGCCTCCGGTTCCCTCTGACTCTTAGTATAGCTAATTTAATTTCTTTCGTCATTTTTTACTTAGAAACAAGCGAGAAGACGGAACCGAGATAGTAGTTTGACTCACTCTTGTCTTTGTTCGTTCTGTACGGACGTCTTCCATTCCTGTAAGTGTGATGCAAGATGTTTTAGAAATATATTACTTAAATTTAAAATCATCCCCTCTCTTTGGCTTTTATTTAAATGAATCCCTCCATGTCAAATACTTATCCTCTATTGTTTTCAGCTCATCTACGTTCGTAATAGTTTAATGTTCAGACGCCATTACAACCGCTTCGCATTGTCTGCAAAATTTCAATCAATCAATCATCCTTATACTATAATTTGCTTGAATTTAGAACCTGCAGTCATTTCTTTTGTAATTTCACGAAGTCCGATCCTTTTATTATTATATCATTACCAGTAACTTCATGTTCCACCCACGGTTACACAACAATGAAAAGCGAAGTGAACAGTGAACATTGATCTCTTACGGAAAGTATCTCGAACATTAACTTATTAAATAAGATATAAAAGTTATTTCCAGCTTCTACAATACGAAGTGCAGGATCCAGCTAGATGCTTTCCGTAAGTTTTATAACGTGCTGTTGCTTGTATGGTGCCCAACTTTAATATGCAATCCGCGGTTTATTTGCTTTAATGTTCATTTTGTGCTGTACTTTAACTTATTTCAAATTCAAACATTCGGTACCATCAATTCCTTGTCCAAAATATAATCGCGGAATCTACTTTTAACAATTATGGCATCACACGAAGCAAGGGCAACGTTATAAGCTTTATGTTTACTTCCGCAAATAGAAGCAATATAATAGGATACACTATGTCCAGATTCATTTCACATTAGCTCTTATTTCTTTTGGGAATCATTATTGGCGCTCGTCAAAATGGTTGAAATACAACAAACCCGCGTCGGTAGAATTACCACTACGACGAGCGTTTCACGTCTGTTTCGGTAGCGGAATGAGTAGACAGACGGCTTACTAACGTAAACCATGAATGCATGTTCGAATTTGACTGGTGTCTTTTTCAGTTTAGATCAGTTTAGGTAACATTTTAATTCGCTACAGATTATGCAGTTTTATGCTTTCCCACATTCTACATTCTTTCAAAAGATTCCATTTTATAATAGCCTAATCTTTAAAGAGACCATTGGCCGTAGTAGAATTATTGAAAACTTATGTATTTATGTGTAATCACTTCGACCGCCACCCAGTATCAATCACTTTAGTTTTCAGCTAAGAGGAGCTTGTCAGAGGATTGGCAAAAGCGGTGTTTCGTAATTTTTGCCAAAATTATTTTAGCCAAATTCAGCTTACTTCAAAATCCGAAGTTGTCCTGCAAAATTAGGCAATGTAATTTTTTTGCCAAGGTCAGTGTTATTTTCGGTGTCATTTTTCTTCAAATGCCACTTTTTTACTAATTCAGGGTTATTTTTGAAGAATTAGTGTAATTTTATTGCTGAAATAAATTTGAGAAAATCTGTGTTATATCTTAGCAATTTTCCTGTCGCTGGAATTGCGAAATAGGGTGGTTTCATCCTCAAATTCAGTACGTTGATCGCTGGTTCCGTTTTATTATTGCAGAGGATAGCCAGTGATCTGAGTCAACATCGTCGGCTACCAAGCAGCTACTAATCTTTTGTTATAGTAACACGCATAAGCCTACCGTTATGAAGAATATTAAACTGATCAACAGATAAAAGAAGGCCCATCCATACGCTCTTAATCTTGCATATGGACTTACGAAAAATGCCAATCAAACGAACGGGTAAGTTTTTTTTTTCTTCGCTGGAAACTATAGGCACCAGGTGGCAGTCAAATTAACTACAAATACATCAGAATTCCATATTTTCACTTTTTGTCTGTTTAAAAATTACATTATAAAACGGAATCTTTCGAAAGAGTGTGGAAACTAGAAAAGATAATTACATAATTTGTTTAAAATATCACCTACATGGATCTAAAAAATAAAGTATTCCAGTCAGACAAACTAGTGTTCCTTATGTTCGAAAACTGTTGTATATTCATTGCGCTACCGAAGCAGATGTAAAGCTCTTGTCATTGTGATTCTACCACTGTGGGGGTTCTTATATTTCAACAATTTCTACGTCCTGGAATAATCTTTTTCAGAACAAAAAATTACAATGAGTTAATTTGCAATGAATCTCGGCATGTACTGCACGATAAGCATTATATTGTTTCTATTTGATAATGTGAGGGGCGTCAGCGAATCTATAGGCAAGGTCCTTAACCGAGGAGGAATCAAACTATTTTCCAGAGGGCCCGCAAGATCCGTGACATGTTTAGGCTCAGGAAGGATCCCATAAATGCCAGGTCTATGAACTCAAATGTGAAAGCGGTGATGTTGGTGGAACAGGGAGGCCGTTCAGTCGCATTTCGGAACATTAACGTTACATACGATTATACAAGTCAGTAGAACACCAGGAGTAATGCAGCGGTACTATCAACTTTCGAGAACCTCACGTGTTTCCCCAGCAACTGTGGATGCAGCAATGCAAAATAAGAAAATCCATCGAAATAAACGGTCTAACAATTCAATAGGGAGGATGGCTAAAAGTTCGACGTGGCTGCCAGCAATCCCAACAGCCCAAACGAACCCCGTGTGTGCGCCAGCCAGCTGCACCACGTAATCCGGATTCTGCAGTATAAACAGCGGCCACGGTAAAACTGACGCGCAGCCTGAACGTTCTCAGCAGGAAACATCACCCACTGGGAACTAGCTGCTGATTGGCTGTTGCCAAGATTTTGGCTGCCAAACATTTACCAGAATAGCAAACTTAAGAGCTTACTGATTCGCTACTGCTGTTTGCATTAATGTATGCAGGTGCTATTCAATAAGTGCTGTTTAATAAAGGGCTCAGGGGCTTAACATTTAAGGGAGGCAGCAAGCTCTTATCAGTACAGACATTGTACAACAGCAGTGCCTTGTATAATTGACTAAAGAAACAGTTGTCCAAAATTCAAAAATTAATCTCACAAACTATGAAAAGTTGTCCGTACAGTCGTGTTCAGCACAGAAACATGACATTCCTGTCAGCGTACAACCAATCCAATGATTTCACAGCACCTGTCGAACGGGGTAGTGTTTGCCGGGTAGTTTCGCATTCACAGTGTATATACACACACTCACAGCCTGCTGTCAAATGTTTAAGCTTATGGGACTTAACTACGGGGTCATCAGTCCCTAAACTTACAAACTACTTATCAACTACCTTATACTAAGGACGGCACAAATATCCATGCCCGAGGGGGGATTCGAACCCCCGACCGTAGTGGCCGTGCAGACCGTGACTGGAGCGCCTCAGTCTCCTCGGCCACCGCGGCCGGCAGCCTGCTGTCCTCACACCATTATGAGTTTGCCGACGGCTGCGCTGTGACATAATCCGTAACGACACATGGAATGCTATGTTCAAGACTACTGGATCGCACTGCTGCCTTGGGTTCCTTGTTCTCTCTCTGCCCCCCCTCCCCCCCCCCCCCTCTCTCTCTCTCTCTCTCTCTCTCTCTCTCTCTCTCTCTCTCTCTCTCCTGTAGGAAACATCTGGTCAATGATTTCTGTATGATGGCCCAGAATACACCAGCCGCTGCTACACAAGATGCACTTCGGCAGTATCTGCAATCAACATGAATTGCTGGTAATATTCTTCTCGGGTCTACAGTCGGATAGCATCGTCAACTAGACAATATTTCGACAGGTCAACTGGATGCTATCATCAGGTGAGTACGCCGAAAGCACAATCTCGTCGGATACTGAATAGAAACAGCGACCCCTTTAATGCACCGCTGACGGCCCACAGCGCTTGCGTGAAACCGTCTAGGCGCAACAGAACCAGAAGCGCACCAGCGGAGAAAAACCGATAGGTCGAAACAAAATGGGTAAAAAACTGCGGAACTAAGGATTCCCTTTAAGTAAAACATGGAACGCAATTTTATCTGATATCAAACAACAACGGTCTTCATATCGACCAGTAGTTTCTTTTAAATAGTTTCTGTTTAGATCTACAGTTTTTTGCTGATTTTCACCGCTAGTGCGCTACTGGTTCTATTGCGCCTAGAGAGCGTTTACTTTGACTTCACGCATGCGCAGTGGGTCGTCAGCTGTGTATAAAGGGGCCGCTGTTTGTTGTATCTCAGTTTCCGGCGAGACGGTGCTTTGGGCGTACTCACCTGAAGATAGCAGCCAGTTGGCCTGTTTAAATATTGTGTCTTGACGATGCTATCCGGCTGCATACCCGAGAAGAATATTACCAGTTATTACACCGGGAAAGTCTACGCAACCTTAACATGGATTGCTATAGACCAACAACACATTTAGAAAAAAGGCTGAGCAACCAGCTAACAGTTGCTTCGTGTTGAATAGAGGAACAAAAGGGGGAGGGGGACGGAGCGCTAATTCTTCATGTCCGTAATCAGCACCGCTGTAAAAATTGTGTCCGTGACAAGAAAGTGCAGCTATTTAACATACTGTGTTTCCATTGACGAAGAAGGCCTGTTACATAGTTTCGAATATGCGTCACACTTTCAAACGCGTAGTAAAATAAGACTGATTTTATTATCAATGTTATTGACAAAACTGTATACCATTCGAATTATATTCGTTGTTCGGAATGTGTAAATAAAAATATTGCAATGTAAACTTTTTACAAATTTTAAGTAAATCAATTATCTTTAATGTCAAATATTTAAGATATTTAAACTTGAAAATGTTCTGTATACATAAAATACCAAGAGAAAGTTAAACTTCGGTGCGGCATAATTGCGCATGTATTTTCAGTTTCAACACTGCTGCTATATATAATACTACCTAAACACGGCCACACTTTTCTGTGGATCTGTCTGATGTGACATGAATGAAAGTGAATAAAAGTATTCAAAAGGCAAAAAGTATTCTCCTCGATGAAAAAGGTTGTTTTCGTAGAATTTATTTGTGCTTGTAAACCTTTAGGAACCAAACTGTTAGGGTCATCGGTCCCTAGACACACACACTCTCTCACCAGCCCCAAGGACATTAACCTGCGGTGGGAGTTGCTGCACTATCCGTGGCATGGCTTCCCAGAAGGCGCGTTAGCAAAGTGTGTACAGACAGCTTCGGCAAAGTGGCCCTTATCGTTGGAGAGCTGCTGTATGCTACCCCCCCCCCCCCTCAAAGCGTTTCGATTGGAGCCGTCAAAAAGCCACCTGGACTTTCGAACGGTGAGCGAATGTTCTTTTCAGAGAAGTCACGATTTGGTTTGGAAAGTTATTCACGATGACTTCGTATCCGAAGAGTGAACACGATTTCGGGAGGATTCCTAATGGTGAGAGTAGGAATTATGTTGACCACCCAAACGCCTTGTTATGAATTACTGCTGGTGGATGGCTGAAGTTTAATAGTAGTCTGGAATAGTGACGAGGTCTTGGAACGTGTGCGGCTGTTTTAAGGTAACGCGAGCCAAGGCTTCGTATTGGTAGAATGATGCTCGACCTCAGAATGGGTGATACATCCACTACGGTTGATATTTTCTTCGAAACGGAAGAAATTGCACCTATGGTGTGGCCTGCTCTTTCACCCTAGGGAGGTTTTCATCAAGTCCCAGTCTACCAACCACTCTCTAAGATTCGCGAGGATCTCTGCATAACTGGGCTCAACATCAGATTAACGACACCATTCTCAGCATGGCTCGCCTTACTGCACTGCTGCCAGAGGTAGTCACACCCCGTACTATTGTTTTTGTGAGTAAGTTATCCAGTTGTTGGCATGCTTAAGCTAATCCGTTAAGTCAGGGAAAAGTAAACATTTTCGTCTACCGTTATGCATCTTCCAGATTTTTTGTATTGTTTACATTGTTTCCACTTTACTATCAGCTGTTTATAGTGCTTTGTTGTAAAAAACAAACGCAACCTTACCGAAATTTCAGTGTATTTACTTTTGGATACTAGTCTATACGTTGTACACACAGCTACATTTAGTAACTTGTGTATAGTCTGGGAAATTTGTTGCAAATAGAGTGAAAGCATTATGCGGCAGGTTTTCACTCATCCCAATTTCTATGACCTCTTACCTCATGAACTGTGTTCTAGTTTCGCAGGCACATTCATAGGCATATATGAATGCCGTGTGCAAAGAGCGTCGCGACTAGTCAGAATAGGCCTTCCAAAATAATAAATTAGGACGTTATGCTTATTGCGGCAGTTATACTGCATAAACAAAGACAATTTAGGCTACAAGGTGCGACTGAAAAGCTCGGTAAATGGTCTCATTTTACTAACCGCGCTGGTGGACATGTCAAAAAGTGTCCCCTATTGTGCAAAGTACTCTAGTGACCCAGCAAACAAGCTCTTGTCATTGAAACATGGAGAGCAAAATGAAGCAACGCGTTATCAAGTTTTGTTTCAAATTAGGCAAAACGGCGACGGGGACGTTTGGGAAGTTAGTACACGTGTATCATGTTCGTCCAGAACTGTACCTGAGTGTACAGTGGAATTTTCTGTACTACAATGCCCGTCCGCACACTTGGATCGGCGAGCTCAACTTTCTCGCTTGAAGCAAGGTCATTATGCTTCTACTCCCTCATTCTCTAAATTTGGCGCTTGCAGACTTGTGTTTCACCGCAATTAGCCCTGAAAGGCTTACGCTTCGCAACGGTTGCGGAGATTCAACAACGCGTGACCTCACTGCTCCGAGCGAATGCGCAAAAAGCGTTACCTGACAGTTTACAATACACAGATGTTGGAGTCAATGGCGATTATTTTGAAGGTCAGTAAAGGCATCTAGCTCTTTACTCTTGTTTCCTATATTTCCTTAGACAATTTACAGAACTTTTCAGATTGACGTTTTAGTAAGCGATATAGTTTTTCCTTCTATCTTTTTCGTGGGGCAATGGTACCACTGGGATAAAGATTCGTAAAGATTCGTAATGTGTAAAACCTGCTACAAGTGCTCTATTCTGAACAGGTGGATTCTGGGTTTCGCGTGTCGTGTGTTACACGTTTCTTACATCTCCCACCCCTTTGATCATCACTGTAAGGCTGGATGAACTCTTTCTGAAACTCTAGACACTCCTGAAAAACATGCTTGGCAATCGCAGTTTTAAAGTAACAAATGGAATGGATATAAGTAAGTCCCTTTAAATCAAGAATGGATTACCTCAAGGCTCAGTATTTGCACCACTAGTAGTCAGCCTCTATACTACCGACATGCCTCACACAGTGAACCAAAAATTCGGATATGCTGATCAGACCATAGCAGTGGAAAGCAAATCTCTAAGAAGGTGCAAAAAGTAACGGATGATCTTGAAGTCCTTAGCAAATCCGTCTAAGACGGAAGTTTGCACTTTTCGCCGCAACAAAGTCACTTATCAGCAACTGAGTGTGCTCTTTAACCAACAGAGAGTGAAACAATTTCCATCCTATGTATCTGGGCGTTATACTTTATAGATCCCTCACCTATAAAGAACACCTTAAAAATGTTAGCCAGAAACTAAAACCACGAAATAATAATAGAAAACCTGTGGGAACTTCTTGCGGTGCAGATGCATCCACACTGCGAACAGCAGAAACATCGATAGTCGACACCACTGCAGGATACTGTGCTCCGGTCTGGGAGAGAAGCCACCACACCAACAAGCTACACGTGCAGTTACATAAAACGATTCGGATAATCACCGGCACATTAGTCTGCTCCGTGGCTCTCCGTCATCGATAATATAGCTCCACCAAAATTAAGGCAAAAAGCACGTGTTAAAGAATGGGAAAAATAGTAACAAATAAAGGAAAAGTTTTCCTATGCAGGCTGTCAAAAAATTTGCCAAATTAGCGCTTCAAATCACGAGAGTCGATATGGAATAACTGCTATATGAGGAGAGGTCACCTTCAATCTTTAACACGTTGGCTGCCGTGGGGCCGCCGGCGGCCACAGCAGACGGCTCTGGCGCGCCTCTGACGTCATCGCGGCAGCCAACGTGTTAAAAAGACCTGGAAAATGGATTGGGAGAATTCAGTCAGTAATCACCTCACAAGTGATCCCTCGAAAGTACTGAAAGGGTTCTACTTCGCAAGAAAAGACTAGACTAAGCTCAATCGCATCCGAAGTAGCCATTCAAGAAGAAGGCCATGCTTAATAAAGCGGGAACTTGTGGACAGCCCAAGCTGTGAATAGGGAGCACCTGAGCAGACGCTAGACCACATCGTAAGAGTGTGCCCAAGAAGAAAATATAGTGGCTCTGCTGAGGAATTTTATAGAAACCACACCCCAGCCTATGGATTCAAGATCTGGACACTGTGTAGCCAACAGCTTGTCTCGAATGAAACATGTTTAATTCCAGGAGTTTGTCATACAACATTGTTCACTCATGTACTGAAAATGTGCTCTTATACAATTTTTTACTTTTATTTGTATATACATTCTACATCTACATCCATACTCCGCAAGCCACCTGACGGTGTGTGACGGAGGGTACCTTGAGTACCACTATCGGTCCTCCCTCCTATTCCAGTCACGTATTGTTCGCGAAAGAAAGATTGTCGGTATGCCGCTGCGTGGGCTCTAATTTCTGATTTTATCCTCGTGATCTCTTCGAGACATAGGCCTACGTAGGAGGGAGCAATATACTGCTAGGCTCCTCGGTAAAGGTATGTTATCGAAACTCCGACAAAAGCCTGTACCGAGCTACAGAGCGTCTCTCTTGCATTCAATCGATGTTTGCGTAACTATATTTGTATATATGCTGCTGTCACATGCCATACGATGAATAAAATAAAGATCACAGCAAAGTGGTTAGCATAAAAATCTTTACCATGAAAAAACCCTTGGCAAAACTTCAATCGTCCGACTACATTTTCAAGTTTTGCGAATACAAACATATGGATGCTGAATTTTTTATACATAAGTGATGAGAGGGGGTAAATCGAAGAGTAAAAAACGATTACACTGTATACTTGTCACCTTCGGAAAGTTGCTGACTCATGTTAAAATGCATAAAAATGTTAGCGGATGTAATTTCCAAGCAATTCATTTATCAACGTATTAGGAAAGTGCATGGGCATTGCATGACCTAGAATTCAAACCCTTTAGTAATTCGCTTTTGTTCACATTAAAATACCACCATCCAACAGGGCTTCTTTACTGCGACCCGGATAGGAATGTGAAGAAAGATATGCCTCTATTGATTTGAGCTATTTATCCACTGCATGACATTACTCCAATCGTGAGATCTTCATTAACGTGGTCTGCCTATCTTTCTAGACCATTCAGTTGATTTTTGCCTGGTACCTCCATCTCCGAATAGTGACAAGGCATAAAAGTTGAAGTGAAATCCGCTACTCTTATAAAAAGCATGTTTCGCCTGAATTATTTCGTAGACAACGAATATAAGAGGTATGGGGGTGAGCAACATTGTAGCCTAAGGTATGCAGCCTGTCTAGAAGGGCGATACACAGACGGACTATTGAAAACATGACAACGTAATATCGTTTCTATGTTTTGCTCTTACTTAATCATATCGTCAGGAAAAGTTGTCTTATTCGCATAATTTGCCAGTGTCCAAGAACTTGACAGATTTTTTCCTCCTAAGTGATTAAATGTGAGGAGTTAGAGTTTCGCAGTGTTAATTACTGAATCGACTTTTTTTGTTTCATTATTGTTTTGAGTAAAGCTACCAAAATTCATCTGCGATGGCTGATTATAGTTAACGTATCAATTAACACCAAACATCTAAAACTACAATTACAGGAAAGCTGATCAGTCAAATCGGAAACAATTGTGGAGAATTGTGCCCATTAGTAGGTGTAACTCACTCGTCACAGGCACAGATCATACCTCTAATCTCATTTTCAGCCATATATATTAGTAAGGTCGAAGATCTCTTGACTAAACCTAGAGCGCCTAAACGCACAGAATTACAGAGATTATCAAATCTTCGATCTTGACTCTCCTAATCTTTGATTTATTACGAAATCATGAATCCGACTGATATATGTTTTTGTTGCAAAAATACCATTAGTTTCGAATAAACGTATAAATTGTTTTCAAACAAGAGAAAAGCAACTTTGCCCAGGCGAAATTGATCAATATATATACTCCAAGATAATTTATCAATCCATAAAAGACCATTGATTTTCATAACAATTCCAAAAGGTCGTCTAGACAGTTCAAAACCGAGAACGTAGAGCACTGCTATTTTTAGGCGTCTCAGATTGACAGAGCGCGCCGGAGAACTTGTGTATGCAATTACCTCCATCCGCTTCGAAATTGCGAACAATTTCTAAGCACGTGATACGCATACCAAGTAACGAAAAGTCTTGTGTAAATAACAACGACACTAATAGCCAAATGCAGTAATCATTTGCGGCTGACGGAGCGATGCGACACAACAGTTTGGATAAGCGCTTGTCACAAATGCTCAAAGGACCACACTGCTTAGGTCATAAGTTCCTAGCCGTAAATACTACTTTAAGGACAACATGCACACAAACATGCCAGAGGCAGGTCTAAACTGGCGGTAGTGGCCGCATAATACATGGCACGACGAACTGTCACATTACGGTTGTTCCACATTACGCATCCCAGTACATGAATTTCATGAGTTCAGAAGGTATTTTCCTGCTAGAGCTAACGAATAGAAGCTATCATGATATTCTGGCAAAGTCTGTTGCAATTCGCTACCTACCAGACTAATACAAAATGGTAAAATTTTTGTTTTCAAATGCAACACGAGAAACTCATTGCCACGAAGCAGTGAAAAGTTTATGACCTTAAATATTGATACCATGTAAGCATTTGGACAAAATAAGCAAATTGTTGAGCGAAGTCGCATCCATTGCAGTTTTACTCGCAAGGATGACAATGATAAGGTACCTTCAGAGATTATCTTTCTGCGGTGTCATGCTGTAACTTAGCTACAGTTGCCTTTTTCCCCCTTTTCTTTTTCTTTCTTTACCTCAAAGTCTGAAGTACAAACTGTATTCCAGCAGTCGTTTTCTATGTATCCAATCTGATTTACTCATACACTTCGTCGAAGTTGATACTATCATACAGCCGGCTGTAATCCGTCACCTGACAAACAGCTAACTGTGCACGTATTTGTACTTTATCCTCAAGTACAACAGCCAATATCCATTTACAACGGAAAAAACCATGTAAATAACACTTGCTTTTCCGTATGCGTTTTATATTTCAACGAAAACAAACTGACTAACGGCGATTTTCAGCTACCCAATCTTCACAGTTTTGTATATTTTGCTCGTCGCGGGAAAAATACTTTATGTCACTAATTCGATCGCTCGAAATTTTTTACATTTGAAAGAACAAGTTGAAATTTGTATTTCTTACAGCGGCTATAACAACCTATTTAGTATGCAATGCTAATTGAAAAAAAAAAAAAAAAAAACGGTTTCTAATCATGTTTATCAAGCAGAATTTTTACTCTTGTGGACTATCGGCGTATATTCAGTCAGATTAAAGTAACTATGAGCCTTCATAAAAAAAGTGGAACGTCCATGCCGAATAGGTCTACTTAATTCTAAGTTGTTTTCTGTATGTGGTTTACAGTAAAAAGGCAGCCATAAACCTTTACAGAGGCTGTCAAGCAATCACATCCACGTTTTTTTGGCATCGGAGACCCACCATTCACATCTGTCACTCAATATGGCTTTTTATAGGTAAACAACTACGATATGTTTCCCAAACTTTTAAACTCGCATGTAAAGATGGGCTAAGAATTATTTCTCTAAATACATGATATATTAAGAAGAAAGGAAAACATGAAAAAGAAACCACACGCCATTTATTTTCGTCAGTTGAAGATACTTCTAGCATCAACATAAGCAGATTATATGTAATTTCTTCTTACCGGTGATCGATCTAACGATTACTGCTCAGCTATTACACCGCCCCTCTGACGGCTATCACTTTACTAGCGACTGACGACTAGTCACAGGCACTGCGGCCAACGTCGTTTTGTAAATACGCGGAGGAACACCGCCTACTACTTGTAGCATTGATCGACCACCTGCTTTACATAATCGACGTACACATCGATTAAGTAACCAACGAATATCGACTGAAGTTCATGTTATTTCGAATTTTTAATATCGAATATGTGTAATTAATATATAAATAGTCGTTAGATCATGAAAGATGGGTGGTTATGTATATTCTCAAAGTGTACTGATGGCATGAAAGATGGATAAGAGAGAAGCTCTCAGTTCTTGATGTTTCATATGCATACGAATAGTTGTAGTTGAAGGAGGCTGTGGCATTTGGAATCTCGCGACAGGCAAATTCGTAGAATTTGAAGCCACATTTACCCTTCACCTACATGTGGAATCTCCTTCTCTACGCAGAAATTACCCGAAAAATGGCGATAAAAAGTAAAATATTTCGTTAAATGTCTTATAAAACTTTTGAGCAAAACTCAAAGCATTGGCGTTTCGTAAAGTATTTTCTAATGTAGACATATTTTTTGCGAAATATTCAACAAGTCAGTCTTTACGTGTACTATTATTGATAGCCATAGATGAAATCAGTGACGGAAAACGTAATTAGTCACTCTAATATTTTAAGTTTTGTGTGACATTCAGGAAATAGGTTCTTGTTCATTCTTATTTTCGACTTATGGAGTAATTTTTATATGTTACTGATTTTATAGTGATAGTTTGGCTGTAGAACCGGATCTCTAGACTAATATGGGATTTAAAAGCCGGAGTTCAGTGGTTTAAGCCAATCGGTGATCTATTTTAATTTCGTCATATTGGCTGCTCTTGCTCGCCGCTTGTTTACTTTCTCGTGTGTGCATCATTGCCTCAAAGATAAAATTGTGTTGTATACATTCTGCTAAGGAGAGTACTGTCAATCGGTATGAAGCTTTTGGTTTTTTTCTCGAAATATGAAAATATATTTGTATGGGAATGAAATGAACAAAAAATTGTCATGCAGATAATATAATCCACGCAAATGAAACATAGGAACAGCTGTCAATCAAAATCTTCTCCTATATTCTGTTTGGTACCGTCCCATCACAAATGTAATCTGTTGTTGTTTCTTGTAAATAACTCCGTACTTCGGTACCATTAGTTAATGATGCAACTTTGTGGGTGGCGTGCTTTTACAGAACGTTTTTTGCGCAAGCACTAAACAGCTTAATCTTGAAAGTGGTAATGTTTCAAGAGAAGAGCAGACGATTTGTCGTTTCTTTGATTTTTAACGTTCAATAAATGGAAAGTACGCCTTACATTAACACCACGATCAGTTTATGCCATGTATGTACCATTGACTGTCATGCTTCATAATGTAATTCAGGAAGAAAATCTCAATAGTCGTGTGTATTCAATACCCGTAACTCCTCCTATGCCGTGTTTGAGCCAGAAATCAGACATTGAGCATAAATTGAGGAATGTTATCACATAACACGACTCTATTTGCTTTACTCCTATAATGAGTTGGGCAGCAATCATGAAGATATCGAATCGAAAATGTACTTACAAACAACTTTCTTCTGATATGAAATTGTTTGCAGAAACTTACTTTTAAAGGAAATCGTTACGAAATATAATTTAAGTAAAGGCCATTCTGAAAGTGAAGGTAAACATTTATGTAACTAGCCCAAAGATAAAGTACACTACAGTATTTATTGCTGCACCTTAGGACTCATTCTAGTAATATGTAATTGTTCACACTGTGATAGTAGGTATGTTGTTTTGATACACACCAAAGTTAGTTTGTAAGTTGCAGCAGGAATGAATCTTCATTGCAGGTTAAAACATCATACCAAACATGACTCAGATGGGACCCTTGTTTCTGTATACGAGCTGTGCTCTTAGCCGGTAAGAACAGTGCATGTGATAGTCAAAGGTTGAGCGAACACACTGTATAGAACAGGCTTTAATAGAAGTGTAATAAAAGTGTAGGCCTACTGTGCAGTAAAATTAAAGATTCATTTGAATTCTTCTCTATGGAACATCTCATCAAATTAATATTTTATTCCTTTTTTATTATTTTTAACCCCAACACACTCATAGCAGCAAAATGGTGTTCTGTTTTGGTTGTATATTCTGATGGTATCTTCAAAATGGCTACAATTAATTTATTATCTCATTCAGAGGAGAAACATTGGTAACTGTGACCTTTTAATGAGTTTGTGTTGAGGTCATAATATTTATTTAGAAAGTAAAAAGTTATAGGCTACATTTGGCCATTGTTCACAATTTCAGAGAAGGTGAGTGAGAAATTTCTTTTGGTTCTTCTGCTTGACAAATCGGCTTGTGCTGATTCGGCGAATGACATGAGGTGAATTAGCCCATGTTATGTCACTTTCCACTCATTTCACCTCTGGCAGTGTTGCTGATGTGAAAAATACTGAGTAGCACCATGGTTCAGAAACCACATTAAACTGTAGGCCCCCCTTTTACTGGCAGGGTAAGTCAGTTTTAAGATCAGAGGAAGGCAACGGCATACCACCTACAAACAAGACCATGACTGGTAAACCACTGTTGTGTTGAAACCAATCTTTGGATTGTTGACTGCTGTACCTGTGTACTAATTGTCGAACCAGTGTTACAAGAGAGATCTTTATTAATCACAGTGTAAAAGTTTGTGGCAATAAATGAAAGCATTGGGCTTCATAAATGTTGGTTATACACGTCTTTATTGTTTCATCCTGTTATGCATTGATCATTGTTTGAATTGGTTCATATTGCTAGTCAAGCTATTTCATCTCAGTCTAGCTATTACATACATCATTTCTGTTTGGGTCTTGAAGCAGCTGCAGCCCTTCAGGTAGGCCTAGTGCAAATTTAATGTAATTTCAGTCATCATTTCTATATTTAGTGTTATGTTTTATATGTTTGTAGGAACATAACATTGCAGCTGATAATTTTGCATATATACATACATTTTAATGTCATTCAAGTAGTCCACAACAGAATGAAAGCATTTGTAGGGAATTCCTGAAATGTTGTATTTCATGTTTGTCATTGATCCTCTGTGGATGTTTATTGTATAGTTTAATTACATTAAATAATTCATTATTATTTTTATTATTATTATTTATAAGATTTTCCCTCTATGGAGCACGTAAAATCATTAGTTAGCACTCGTCTTCTTGACTTTCTTGTTCTTCTTTTCTTCCCAAAACTTTCTCATCCAAAGGATAAAAATGCCCTCCTCAGTCACAAAATTAAAACTTGGCAATAACTACGATTGCCTTCATCGGAAATTATAAATTAAAACAAGTCACATAATAAAAGTTACAACTCAGCTGTAAAGCTTACATCACAAAATTTAAAATAATTTTTTAGAAAATAGCTAGCCACTATGGGCTGCACACCTGCACGGAGGTGTCAGAGTCAGCTTTACAGGTGAGTTGTAACTTTTATTATGTGACTTGTTTTGATTTATAATTTCTGATGAAGGCAATCATAGTTATTGCTGAAATCAGGTTAAATAATTTTAATTTTGTGATCGAGGGCTGCATTTTTATCCTTTGACGTTTTAACAGGCACTGACAATAGCAGCTATTTTAAAAATTCCTCATCCTTTCACTTTGGGCCTGTCTTCTTTCTTGTCTTCTTCTTTTCAGTTTCAGATTCCTTTCTGTCAGATTTTTGGTTGTGAAGTTATGAGAGTTGATTTTCTATCTGTACACATTCTGTGTCCTTTCTAGTGGGTCAATACTGAGTTCTGTGAGGTCATTTTGGATTTCTGTTAGCCAATGTATCGTGGTTTGGCGAGTTCCTTTGATGATAAGGAAGATTCTCTTGGTAATACTAGAGGTGTCCATTCTAGCTAAATGCCCATAGAATTTAAATCGTCTTTTATGTGCAACTATGTGAAATGTTCAGTCCTTGAGAACAGCTTCTCAGAGCTTTTTTGCATGCAAATACCATCTTGAATCTTTGGTCCAAATACTTTCCTGTGTATCTGCCATTCCATTTTCTCAATGTCCTTTGTGTCGTTGATATTTTAGTTGCATAGAGTGCTTCTGGAAGAATGACTGTGTGATAGCAGTGAAGTTTGGCTTGAGTGGATTGCGATTTCTTATTGTATGTGTTCCAGGTCACTGTATAGGCTGTATATAACTTCTGCTCATGTTTTGTGAGCTACTTTTTCAATGCCAGTATTACTTATAATTTCACCCAAGTAGTTGAAGTACTAAACTTGTTTGATGACACCATATTTTGTTCCTGCTTTAAGCTTTTAGCTGTTGGAGTGCATGAATTGTGTTTTCTCATAAGAAAGTTGGAGTCTGGTATTGATGGCAACCTCACAAAGTTTCTAGGTGGTGAGTTTGGCTTCTTTGGGAGTCTGCGGAATTATTGCTAGGTCATCAGCACAGACAAAACATTTTATGTTGATTCGGTTGTTCTTTGTTACCATATTTATTCCAGGTATTTCTTTCTGCTACTTCTTGATGATCTTATCGAGGACTAGGTAAAAGAGGAGCAGGGGCAATCCATTACTCCTGTCCTAACTGGAAAAGATTATATTAGTGTGTAACGGTATTCTAAAATAAACTTAATCATTACTAATAAAGCATTAGCTTTAGCTGACAAGGATACAAAATTTACGTTTTTTTCCTGATGAAAAATACTGAACCTACAGCAATTAGAAGTTCTCTCTCTCTCTCTCTCTCTCTCTCTCTCTCTCCCTCTCTCTCTCTCTCTCTCTCTCTCTCTCTCTCTCTCTCTCTCTCTCTCTCTCATAATCCCAAACAACTACTTTCAAAGTAGTCTGCCCAGAATTAAAATTTATAAATGATGGTAATTAGTTTCTTTTTTCAGGACATTGGTTTTTACTGTTGGTGGTCTGTGTCTTCTCTGTAGCTCTACCACTATTACTACATAAATAATAAAACTTATCCACTGTTTTTAGGGTTTAATTTCCTAAGTTGCAGAAGATAGCTTGCAATACTCTCTCTTCCCATTTTGCCTTTGACTATTATAACTACAGCTCGATTTCTGTAGGTAATATTTCACTCCACCTATTTTATTCTTGATAATTTCAAAACTCCAATGCCTTTATTTTAGTCTGAATCACAAAAGTCCTTTTGTATACCTTCAAATACTTAAAAATGTAGCACTGACTTCATTGAGTCTGAGATAAGGTGTATGATTAATACTACTTGTGTGCCTACATTTCTCCAAAACCCAAACTGATTTCTCCAACTCGGCTCCGATCATACATTCAATTTTCTTGTGGCGTTGTAATGTGAGTCCAGAAAATAAGAATGAACCTCATAACTCACTATTGCATGTGAAGTTGTTTCTCTTAAATGCCACACTTTCTTCAGTATCTTTACTATTTTTTTTAATGGTTCGTGTAACTGATATAAAGATACAGTGCTAGTATTTGTTTCTGAATCTTTCATGGTAGCATGCGTGAATGAAATTGCATAATTTCAAGTAAAGCACTTGAGCTTTTCATGGCTCTTTGTGCCATCGTTGTCAGGGGTTATAATCACTGGCTGCCAAAGCTGGCACAGTTTGCATCTTACATAGGCTGATAAGAATGCCAGAAGATAAATTAGGCAAAACTGTTCCACTTGAATGAAAGTCAAGTAGTGCAGGGGGTAGTGAGGAAGGGTGCCACAGTTGAAACAGCTGCTCTGCCTTCATACAAGTGTCAAGCACCATATTTGTTCTCTATTGATATCCAAAGCCCACCCCTGTGCCGTACTAATTGTGTACCCTTGGTCTGTCTTGAAATTATTGTTGTATATTCGAATCTCGGTTGCCTCCTTAATAATGGAATCTCAGTAAGTTCATGCATGAACCAAGAATCCCATCTTTCTAAATTATGTTTTATGTGTCATTTCCAGACTTGCCCAACACTGGCATAATTATCAAGTTCCCTTTGTTTAATGTTATGTTCGTCCTCAGTACACTGCTCCACAACTGTACAAATTGTATGACCAATACTGAGGGACATCATATACACTAGGCATTCTGTTGTGTGTCTGTTCATTTTTCATGACTCGGCGCTCCAACACTATTTAGAGACAATTAGGTGGAGTTAACTCAGGCACTTTTGGAGTAGCCAAGAGATGCATGCTGTGTTGCTTGGAGTGGGAGTCTGGTTGAGTTATCAAGAACAGGGTCACAAAAGATGAATAATATATATAGAGAAAATACAATTACTTAACTATAGTATGCTGATCCAACTTAGTACACTTGTAGTACATTTTCTTGTAGACTTCAAAGTTTTAAATTTGCAAGTAAAAAAAGATAAAAGTTCTATCACAATCAGGTAGACACTAGACAAGATGCATATATGCATTCAGTCAACTGGCGCAAATGACAGATTAGTGTACTATTTATTCTCATGAAGTGTTTAAGGCTATGGCACATAGTGGGGGGACGCTTGGCTCTCAATGGCTGAATCCTCGTGTGGTCTTCACAGCACCCTGATAAGCCATTGGAGGCATTATGTATTTGGTACAGTGTGTGGTAGTGGTGTGCAGTTTTAAGTGGGCACGGTCAGAAGCCTCTGACACCGCAAGTTCAAATAGGAGTGTCAGATATTAGAGACAGTCCACAATTTAATTCTTAGCACATGTATGTACAGCACACATCCTGACTTGAAGTTTGTTGCCTCATAACATTGCAGGAATGCCAGTTGGTCTCTTCCACTGATTCACAAGGTTTTTCTTCTTTCCTCTCTCTCTCTCTGTAACCATTCCTTCTGAACATGCAACTTAAATCCCCCCAGGGGGCCCACAGTTCTTTTGTGGGTACGTGTGTGGCGCGCACGGGGCCCCGAGCCGGAGCAGCCTTTCTTCTGCCCCAGGCTGCTTCACTTTCCCTCCCGGTTTATGCCTTCGCCCGGAGACGGGCATATTTCGTGAGATACGGTGGTTCTTGTTGTGGTTTTTCTTCCTTCGTTCCTTCCTTTCTTACCCTTCGTTTTCTGTCTTTCTCTCCTTGAACTCTCCTAGCCTTCTTCTCCTCATTAGTCTCCGCCTCGGCGTTTGAGACACTTCTTTTCTTTCCTTCTTTCTCTTCCTTTCCTATCCTCTTCTTCTTTCCTCCCTGTGCGTGTCTGAAGGCCGACCCACGCATTATCGTGCGTAGCAGGTGACGGGGTAACGCGTAATTCCCCGTCCCGGGTAGACAAGTAAGGCACGTACGTACCCCCTGGTAAAGGCCAGGCCCAGGGAGGGGTGATTACCCGAGCTGGTACCTTCCGAACGTGCCGATTGGTCCCTCCGTCAGTTCTCGGGAGGTGTGACCTGAGGTGTGAACAATCACCTAAGGCGGGTAAGCCCTCGGAGAGGGCCCCCACTAGGAAGGAGCGCGCCATCGGAGACGCCGGTAATCACGGGGGACACTTCCGCGATGACTTCCTTATCTTCTTTCGTGACGTTGACCCATAAACGTAAGTTAGACTCGCCTCAGCCTAAAAAGACTCTGCCTAATGTACCTAAATTTCTGGTTGTCTCTCGCACCGACGGAAAGGATTTCAATTCTGTCAATCCTTTCGTTATACAGAAAGGTGTAGATGCAATTGCTGGCCCTGTTAAAACCTGTTCACGTCAGTGCAATGGCACATTGTTGCTGGAAGTGGAAAGTGCCTTCCAAGCCCAAAAACTGATACGTACTACGTTGTTGCACACTTTTCCAGTTAAGGTCGAAGCGCACCGCACACTCAACTCGTCACGGGGGGTAGTCTTCACGAGATCCCTTGACGGGTTGTCTGATGAAGATATCCAATCGTATATGTCCGATCAGGGTGTGACAGCCGTCCACAGGGTCATGAAAAAGGTCGATAACCATCTGACACCGACTCGTACTGTGTTTTTGACGTTTGACAAAGTTGACCTCCCGTCGAAGGTCAAAGCAGGGTATGAAGTCATCTCCGTCCGCCCTTATGTACCTAACCCAACGCGCTGTTTTCAGTGCCACAGATACAACCATACCCGTGAACATTGCCCAAATGCAGCAAAGTGTGTCACTTGTGGTAGGGACGCCCATGAGGGAGATTGCCCACCTCCGTCCCCTCACTGCCTAAACTGCAACGGTGACCATGCGGCTTCCTCTCGCGACTGCCCTGTATACAAGGATGAGAAGGTAATCCAGCAAATTCGGGTTACGGAGAAGGTATCGACATCTGCCGCTCGTAAGTTGTTGGCGAGTCGAAAGCCCACTGTCCTCCCAGCGGGTACATACAGTAAGGTACTCACCTCAACTCGACCTACCAAGGATTCCAGTACCCAGACATGTGACTTCACTTTCGCTGACACAGTTGTGCGATCCGCCAGCCCGAAGATTGCCCGTTCCACGTCCCCGCTCCCTCTCCCTCTTGCTGCTTCTAGGGTACAGTCTTCGTCAAACTCTAGTAAACCGCGGGCACCTAAACAAGATGCCCGGACCTTGAAAAAGGAACCCGTCCGTGAGGATTTTCTGCGTTCTCAGGCTTCCCAACCGTCAACTGCCTCTTCCCGCCGTCACTCTTCCAGAAGAGCTGACAAGAAAAAGAGTTCCTCTCCTTCCCCGCCGAGGCGTGACCCATCTGTCACGCCGTCCAACAGTTGCCGGCCTCGGCCGTCTTCTGTTTCACCGGGACGCTCCGTTTGCCGGGCGCCCGGCCCTTTACCGGCGGTGGAAACTGCCCCTCCTGATCAACTCAGGGAAGTGGCAGGCGCGTCGGTCGAACCAATGGAACATGACCCTTTGCCCCCAGACAGCGATAGCAGTGCTCCCTCGAAATCCGGTCCTCAGCGGCCGTCGAGGTGACCCCGCTCGCTACTTGGTTTTTATCTTTATTTCTTCTCTCATTTTTATCATGGCGCTCCTTCAATGGAACATTCGCGGCATTCGTTCTAATTGGGAGGAGTTAAAACTACTCCTTCGATTGCACTGCCCGCTTCTAGTCTGCCTCCAGGAAACTAAGTTGCGTCCACGTGATCGTGCAGACTTTCCACACTACACCTCTGTGCGGTTCGACCTGCCACCCGTGGAAGGTGTCCCAGCCCATGGAGGGGTTCTGATGCTCCTTCGAGACGACGTCTATTTCCATCCCATTTCCTTGCACACTCACCTACAGGCAGTTGCCGTCCGCATCACCTTATCCACATTTACCTTCTCCCTCTGTAATATATATTCGCCATCGTCATCTGCCCTTACTAGGGCAGATGTGCTAAACCTTGTTGACCAGCTCCCTTCACCTTTCGTGTTGGTAAGCGACTTTAATGCCCACCACCCCCTATGGGGCTCTCCGGCACCTTGTCAGAGAGGCTCCCTTTTGGTGGACATTCTCCACCACCTCGATCTTGTCTGCCTCAACACCGGTGCACCGACCTTCCTTTCTGACACAACACACACTTATTCCCATATAGACCTCGCAATATGCACTCCTCAGCTTGCCGGTCGGTTTGAGTGGTATGCACTTTCTGACACGTACTCGAGTGACCATTTCCCTTGTATCATCCACTTCCTACATCATTCCCCATCTCCACGTCCCACCAGTTGGAACATTTCTAAAGCCGACTGGGGGCTTTATTCTTCCATGGCTGTTTTTCACAATCAGAATTTTCCCAACTGTGACAGCCAGGTCGAATACCTCACAGAGGTTATTCTCACTGCTGCTGAACGTTCCATACCTCGTACATCCTCTTCTCCACGTCGTGTCCAGGTCCCTTGGTGGACTGCAGCCTGCCGCGACGCGCTTCGATCCCGGCGCCGTGCTTTACGCACCTTCCGCCGCCACCCAACTTTGGAGAATTGCATCAATTACAAACGTATGAGAGCGCAGTGCCGTCGTATCATACACGACAGCAAGAAAGCTTGATGGACTGCTTTTACTAGTTCTTTTAACCGTTTTACTCCCTCCACGGTTGTCTGGGGTGGCCTACGCCGTTTGTCCGGCATCAAGGTCCACTCCCCGATTCCTGGCCTGACCGTGGAGAACGCAGTCCTCGTGGACCCAGCTGATGTTTCAAATGCATTGGGTCGTTTCTTTGCGGAGGTTTCGAGCTCTGCCCATTACCACCCTGCCTTTCTCCCTCGCAAACAGGTAGAGGAGGCACGGCCGCCTTCTTTCCGCTCTTTTAATCGAGAAAATTATAACGTCGCCTTCACCATGCAGGAGCTAGATCGTGCTCTCGCCCTGTCCCGGTCTTCTGCTCCCGGGCCCGATTCCATTCATATTGAGATGCTGAAGAACCTCTCTCCTGCGGGCAAGTGCTTTCTTCTTAGTACCTACAATCGCATATGGACTGAAGGTCATGTTCCCACAAGTTGGCGTGAAGCCATTGTTGTCCCCATCCCCAAACCAGGGAAGGACACACACCTTCCTTCCAGTTATCGCCCCATTTCCCCGACGAGCTGCGTCTGTAAGGTGATGGAACGCATGGTTAACGCTCGGTTGGTCTGGCTCCTCGAATCTCGCCGCCTCCTGACTAATATCCAATGCGGTTTTCGTCGACACCGCTCTGCTGCTGATCACCTCGTTACGTTGTCGACCTTCATTATGAACAACTTTCTAAAGAAGCGTCAAACAGTAGCAGTGTTCTTCGACTTGGAGAAGGCATACGATACCTGTTGGAGAGCGGGCATTCTCCGCACATTGCACACATGGGGCCTTCGGGGCCGCCTTCCTCTATTCATTCAAGCGTTTTTGGCGGATCGCAAGTTCCGGGTACGGGTGGGCTCTGTTTTGTCAGATACCTTTTGCCAGGAGAATGGGGTACCACAGGGCTCCGTCTTGAGTGTGGCGCTCTTTGCCATTGCAATCAATCCGATCGTAGATTGCCTTTCAGCCGACGTCTCCGGATCTCTTTTTGTTGACGATTTCGCAATCTATTGTAGAGCCCAGCGGACGTGTCTCTTGGAGCGTTCTCTCCAACGCTGTCTTGACCGTCTATATTCCTGGAGCATCGCAAACGGCTTCCGATTCTCCACTGAGAAAACTGTGTGTATCAATTTCTGGAGATACAAGGAATTTCTTCCACCTTCTCTACGTCTCGGCCCTGTTGCTCTCCCTTTCGTGGAGACTACAAAATTCTTGGGACTCATGTTGGATTGGAAACTTTGCTGGTCCACACATGTGTCCTACCTGGCTGCCCGTTGTGCCCGATCCCTTAACGTTCTTCGTGTCCTCAGTGGCACGTCATGGGGAGCGGATCGTACCGTCCTGCTTCACCTTTACCAGGCCATTGTTCAGTCGAAGCTCGACTATGGAAGCCTTGTATACTCTTCAGCATGGCCGTCGATTCTCCGCCGTCTCAACTCTATCCACCATCGTGGATTACGTCTGGCGACCGGTGCATTTTATACCAGCCCTGTTGAAAGTCTGTATGCCGAGGCTGCTGTATTACCCTTGACCAATCGACGTGACATACTCTTGTGTCGGTACGCATGCCGCCTACGGTCGATGCCCAACCATCCATCTTACAGATTATTTTTTGACGACTCACTCGATCGCCAATATCAGTTGTCTGCGATTGCCTTGCTTCCACCGGGAGTTCGGTTTCGCCGCCTGCTACAGCGGCTCGATTTTACCCTTCCTTCCACCCTTCGGTTGAGCGAAAGCCCATTGCCACCGTGGCATCAGGCCCAGGTTCACACACACCTCGAACTTAGTTCGCTCCCCAAGGAGAGCACTCCGGATTTTGTATTCCGCTCGAGGCTTGTCGAACTCCATTCGCGGTTCGATAATGCCGTATTTATTTACACTGATGGTTCCAAGAGCACTGCCGGTGTCGGATCTGCCTTCGTCGTCGGGGACAACCGTTTCCAATACAAGCTCCCTGACCGGTGCTCAAACTTCACGGCTGAGCTTTTCGCCCTCCACCAGGCCATTTTGTATACCTGCCGCCACCGCCACCCTTTCTATGCCATATGTTCTGACTCCCTTAGTGCCCTGCAGAGTCTTAAGGACCCTTTCTCGAACCATCCTCTCGTGTATCGGATCCAACGCTCCCTCCAGTTGCTGGCGGATGACAGCTGTCACGTTTCTTTCCTGTGGGTCCCTGGCCATGTGGGTGTGCCCGGGAATGAGGCCGCCGACACAGCAGCCAAGGCAGCAGCTCTTTTGCCTCGCATGGCTACCTTTTGCGTCCCATCGGACGATGTTCAACGGGCTCTTCGCCGGAGTATCGTGTCGCAATGGCACAGTGTGTGGCTTTCACTGTACAACAATAAATTGCGAACTGTCAAACCGATCCCGACCGCTTGGAGGACATCCTCACGCCCCTCTCGGCGGGAGGAGGTCATCCTGGCTCGGTTGCGGATCGGTCATTGCCGTTTCAGCCACCGTCACTTGCTATCCCCCGAACCTGCACCGCTATGCTCCTGCGGTGAACTGCTGACAGTGCGACATGTTTTACTGACTTGTGTTAATTTTAATCATCTCCGTGTAGCCCTTCACTTTCCGTCTACTCTGGAGGAAATTTTAGCTGATGACACACGAGCAGCTGCTCGAGTTTTGCGTTTTATCAACTTGGCCAACTTATCCAAGGATATTTAACTCTTTTAATTGTCTTTTATCTTTCGTTTTTAGCCTCTTGTTGATGTTCTGACAGTCTACATTTTTTTAGATCATAGCGAATCTATGTTCTTGGCTGGGCGCTAATGACCATAGAAGTTGTGCACCCTAAAACCACAAAAAAAAAAAAAAAAAAAAAAAAAAAGGCAACTTAAATGCTGCAATCCAGACTGTAGTTGGTTTTTCACTGTTTTGAACTCCCGGTGATGATTGGTAGCTATCAGAAATTTTCGATATGAATATGGTTTGAACAGTATTTGATTTTTCAATATCTGCTACCTGTCTTGCGTTCACTAAAACAAATTTGAGTTATAGGCAAGCAGTTTATCACACCTACATTATTACTCTACAACAATAAAATAAAGTTACATTTCAATTTACCACAAAGATGATCGCCAAGCTGCAGACAGACATGTAGAAAAGAAGACACATACATACATTTTACCTTTCTGCCACAGCTTTTGTCAGAAAAGAACACACACACAAATTCATACAGTCCTACAGGCATAATTCAGTAACACAGAATCACCATATCCTACTGCCACATTCTGACATTGCTACATTGACTCAGAACATAACAACAAAAGATGACAGACGCTTATTAGTGAGTTTTCATTGTGCTGTTGTATGAATCTGTATGCACTCTTTTCTGATGATGCCTATGGCCCGAAAGCTAAGTTGTGTGTGAAGAGGGGGAGGGTTCTCTCTCTCTCTCTCTCTCTCTCTCTCTCTCTCTCTCTCTCTCTCTCTCTCTTGCGTCTCTGTGGTTTGATGATCGTCTTTATGGCCAGTTGCAACCTCTCCAAATTGTTGTGGTCTTCAGTCCTGAGACTGGTTTGATGCAGCTCTCCACGCTACGCTGTCCTGTGCAAACTTCATCCGAGAATACGAACGGCACCCGACATCAGTTTGAATCTGCTTACTGTATTCATCCCTTGTTCCCCCTCTAAGATTTTTATCCCACACACTTTCTTCTAACGCTAAGCTGACGATTCTTTGACGACTCAGAATGTGTCCAACCAACCTGTCTCTTCTCTTAGTCAGGATACGTCAGAAACTCCTTTTTTCCCCAATTTTGTTGAACCCCTCCCCATTAGTTATGTGATCTACCCATCTAATCTTCATCATTCATCTGTAATACCACATTTCGAAAGCTTCTATCTTTTTTTTTACTGAACTCGTCGTCCACATTTCACTTCCATACAATGCTACACTCCAGACAAACGCTATTGGATGTCAACAAATTTCGCTTCTTCAGAAACACTTTTCTTCCCATAGCCATTCTGCATTTTATATCTTCTTTACTTCAACCATCGGAAGTTATCTTGCTACACAAATAACAAAACTCATCTACTACTCTTATTTTCTCATTACCTAATCTAATTCCTTCAGCTTCACCTGATTTTCTGATATTACATTTCATTACCCTTGTTTTACTCTTGTTAATGTTCATCTTATATCTTCCTCTCAAGACACTGTCCATTCCATTCAGTTGCCCTTCCAGGTCTTTTGCAGTCTCTGACAAAATTACCATGTCATCGGTAAACCGCAAAGTTTTTATTTCTTCTCCTTAAACTTTAATTCCCTCTCCAAATTTCTCCTTGCATTCCTTCACTGCTTGTTCAGTGTACAGATTGAACAATGTTGGGGAAAGGCTACAACCCTGTTCCTACATTTCTCCTAAATCCAAACTGATCTTCACTTAAAGCCAATAGATGACATCAATTCACACTCTTTTAGAAGATGGATTGCTAAGATTTGGGGACAGGAGGTGCATTTCTTGTGGAAGAGACTGGTGCAATATTAGATTGGACTCTTCACTTGAGATGCAGCTAGATAAGTATTTGAAATATTTCACATCCAGCAGGACATAGAAATATTCGGGTGCAGTTGGGACTAAATATTTTTGGGCAGTGTTGAACTTCGTCACTGGCACAGTAGTGGAGACTTGGTTTTATTTTAACTTAGGTAATTCACAGCTGTGAACACAGTGAGTTGTTTTCTGGCTATTTATTTAGCGATTTGTATTCACTATATTTGGGGTTCAAGCTATTATTATTGCATTTATGCACTTGAGTTGATTACCAGTCCACTGATTACCATTAAAAGATTAATAAACTGTTTTATTTAAAATTGTAAGTCAACTGTTGTTGGGTATGTGAGTTGTAGAAGCTCCAACATATAACTTGGCAATCTTTACAGTGCTAACAAGTTGTTAGTAGATACTTATTTCTGTTTTGCATATTTATCACATTGAAAGCAACACACCCTCAAGATGATGTAATGTACTCTTAGAGGAATGAAGAAAGCCCAGACGTAGAGGCATAATCAAATCACATTTAAGTGGGTAAAAAAGATGTTGCAATGTGCATTAAAACTCTCATGGTTCTGGTGCAGAACAAAAGGTATCAGGAAAATAAGAATAATGATGAAGTAATGCAGGGGGGAGGTTTTTAATCATTCAAGGGAAAGATGGAACAATTAAATGGAGGAAAAGTATATATCCTCCCCATGTTAGAACAAGATCTTGTAATATTACCCAAAAATGAAGCCCATATAGCAGAGACAAAAATAATTCTGGATTTATTACGGAATGAAAATACAAAATGTAGTAATATTTTAAGTTTTGGTAATACTTGTGGAAAAGCATGACAAAAGTGTGGATAGTGGACTACATTCAAGCACTGGACATGTGTGGAACATTTCAAAGACATTTATGTAAATGTCTTTCACCTCTTGTGATGTTTGATGGGCTGTGAAGATATTGACAAGGATATCTCTGAGAGAGCTCTGGTGAAATTTTAAATCCATTTGTGGTATTTCAATGCAGGGTTGGTTGCCCTCGTGTTCTTTGATCCCTAAATTTCAGACGAAGAATAATCGGAAATGGCGAACAGAGTGCCTAACTCAGACTGAGTCCGAGACAGAAAATTCAAGAATTACAAACCACAAATTTCGAAGGCAACAACTGAAAGACCCACTTACTTCAGGAATATCTGGTTTAATTACTGGGGGGACGATGAATTTCTTTGAGCGTTTCCACATTAACGCAGACTTTCTGAGAGAACCCCCCTGTATGTGGCATGATGATAAACATTTTAAGGAAGGATTAGGGATTGTGAAGTCATTAAAGGTTGTTAACATTCTCCAGTCGTGCTCAAACTTTCACTACCTTAAAATCTGCAAAGACTGATCATATTATGCGATTCCCGTTGATAAAATTCCGGAAATTTTTTTTGCCCCATATCACTGTGGTCACCCTAGTATACATACTTCAATGTACACTTGGAAATTAGATAAAAAATGGTTACCTGTAAATGTAAACATATGGTATTAAATTCTTTTTTTATGGGACTTAACTACGGGGTCATCAGTCCCTAAACTTACAAACTACTTATGAACTACCTTATAATAAAGACGGCACAAATATCCATGCCCGAGGGGGGGATTCGAACCCCCGACCGTAGTGGCCGTGCAGACCGTGACTGAAACGCCTCAGTCTCATCGGCCACCGCGGCCAGCTATTAAATTCTATCACACATAACTACATCATATTAAATTCTGTAACTGTAGTAAATGTATTGCATTTAGATGTAATAAAAAAATCTTTAAATAATTCATATTCACTGTTCAAACTATCCAAATGAACCACAATTTTGTGGATGACACCCGTCATCCGTGCCAGCAACAGCAGCGGGAATCATCATGCAAGTGACAAAGGGTTAAGTAGCACATAAGAAAGAGGAACATGTTAATATTGGCATGCAAGTTTTGATTTATTTAATTACAGCAGCCATATCTCCTTATGTAGGTTGCAAGGACTATTTTGGCATTGCCATATCCAAGACACGCTCTTCCCTGTTTTGTTATAACTGTACATGAGTTGCCTTTCTTTGAGCTTTTTCACTGTTTATCAATCCTATCTCGAAAGAATCTGTTTTAATTCAAAAATCTACAAATCCTTCCAACATGCTAATTGCCATGCCAGTGGGTGTTTGAATCACTATCCAGAGAGTAATTTAATTATGGGCTGGTAATCGTAAGTGAAATGACATTATTGTAATCTAGATTGATTTTTATACTATATATATGATTTCTGATCGTTTCAAGACATGTTCTAGCCAGGGAATCAAACTATACAATCAAACACACTACTTGCGAGTTCATATAAGTGAAATATTAATATTTCACCATTAACAAAAGAAATCTGTCAAAATAAAATGACCAATGAAAGATAGACTAAATGGACACCAGAAATATTTCTGTAATAGGTGCATAAAAAAAAAATAAAATAAATCCAACTTAGGATTGACTTAATCATCATGGAATAGGTTCATCGAAGTATAAGAAACATTCATATTACCTGTTAAAATTAAATAAGTTAACTAACTATTTAAAGATATTTCCTATTTTCTGGTTTAAAATGAACTTGCAAGAATTCTTTGGTTCACTATATGACTGAGAAAGGATAGCTCGTAACTTGTTAACAGTACAGCACGTAATTCAACAGAGGTGGTTTCATCATTGGCGGGGTTGGAAGGGATGGTGTATACTTACATTACTTTGTAAATTTAGCCACTCTCACTTTGATCATTGTGCTTTGTACTTATTAAACATAAATGATTAGATATTAAAATTCATTTTCATAGTCTCAATTTTAAGCATGGCTGCAGTTCAGCAACAGTGGAACACGATCAAAAAGTGAACAAAATCTCAGCCGACCAGTTGCATAAAATCATTCAACTGGTTGGCTGATATTTTGTTGACTTTTGGATCATTTTCATAGTGTTGCTTATGACACATTCATTTTTCTTGTTCCTAAGAATTTTTTGGGTTTGTCCTTGGACTTGATATCAAAACTATCTTAACAATGGAAAATCTGATTGGAATGTCAATAATGGAGGCTAGATAACAAATTGCTTGAAAGATGTTCATTGAGCCGCTGATGGGCACGAAAAATAATCACATTCACAAAACTTAAATTTTCACACATGGCCTTCATAAAAAAAAGTAACAAATACTTTCACACAATCACTCATACAACTACATACACATAATGGCTGGAGATGGTGGTTGTGTGTGTTTAGTTGTCTGAGTGATTGTGTGAAGTTATGTATTTCTTTCTCTGATGAAGGCCAAGGTCACAAATTTATGATTTGTGAATGTGATTATCTATTTTTTGTGCTTGTCAGTGGCTCAGCAAATGTCTTTATGGTGAGTTGTTATCTGTACTCCATTATTGAAACTATCTTAACATTTTTCTGAATGAATGTTCTTATGTTTTCAGATTATGCCAATACAAATGATTTGAAAGTACAATCTCACAATGCTTCTTCGTTTGGAGGAAGGCACAAATGACAGTGAGACAGAAGGTAAGGAGAACACACCCAAATCACTTGCTACCTTATTTATTACTGCTTTCATTTGGACAGTTTTGTCATGAGAATAATTGTCAGTTATATGAATATAGATTTCAGAAACTTAACATTTTTGATTCACCAATTTAATGGGGGCAATTTTCTGGAAACTCTTCACTTAGGTAATAAGTATTCATTGCACAAAAGAAAGAATCTGAATTTCTGATATGCAGGTTCCATTTTAAGCAGCTGGGAATATTAACCACAATTTCACAGTAAATTTAATCGCTTACAAAATTTACTGTTAGAAATTCTTCCAATTTAGAGGGTAACAGAATATTCACAATATTAGAAGGAAAATTTATATGCATTATCCATCACTGACTCTAATTATGGCACTGGAAGAGGTGAAACATGCAGGTATATAACTATTTGACAATCTACCCATGGAAATAAATAATGTGTCAGATAGCAGACATTTATTGTGAATATGGGCTAAGGAACAAGTAATTAACTAACAATGTTAGGAGTTAATTAAATTCACAAATGAATTAAGTATGTCAATTAAACAATAAGCACTGAGTGTACTTACTACACTTAAATTTTTCAGGCCAGGAAAATGGTGATGATGAAACAACAGGAAATGGAAATGCTGCAGGTAAGTTTAAAATTTCTTTCATGCAGCAAAGCTCTGAAATTGTTGAAACTCCCTTATCACAATTTCTCCATAGCTAATAATTAATTTGATGACAACAGTGATTATCTTGGGTCACACAGATTACTATAATATTTAATACTGTTTGATGATGTACATTATGTACTACCAACAAAATTGTGATGGTAGCTCAGCTGTCTGAACTAACACAATTAACTGCCTTGTGTGGCTTCTTGTGAATCAGTCCAACTTCTGACCATCCATGTTGAAACTCACTGCACACAAATAGCAGGTTTGTTAAGAAAAGCTCTTTTTTATTACAAAATTATAAATTTCTGTTCATCTTTTTTTGTTCTACCTCTTTGATTCAGTTATGTCGTAACTGTTTATAAATCCACTATATTTTTCCAGTCTTAGTAAGAGTCTTTTATTACTATTATGGCTTCCTAAACTCAGTAAAAATCACTCTTGAAAGTTTTGATGGATTTAGCTAACAGTATTTTTTTATTATATAGTGTTGATTCAGTTTTTCAAATGTGTCCCCCCCTTCCTTCAGTGGACAGACTACTATGATAAGCAATGTAAACAAGCTATCTCAAATATACAGTATGTTATCAGCAAGCGTCTTTATGAAGTGCATTACCATTGAAGTTATCAGTGGATCGATATATGTCAAATCACAGATAGCTTCAGAGCATTCAAAATGCAAGGATGCATCTCGGATGGTTTTTTCAGGCAGATGCGATTTTGTTTTCAGTTTCCTGTTTAGTAAGTGGTGATATTATAGTTTATACAATTTATTAGTTTTATGTACACTTAAATATATGATAATTCTAAATATTTTCTGAATATTGTTTCTATGCTCATACTTACATAGCACTGTGTGTTATTAAATGTAATGATTAATATCTAGAAATTTTAGATTAAAAATATTATGGAAAACACTTTGAGGCAGTACATAAAGAAATTCATTCTTGTTCTATAGTTATAGTTAAAAAAGGATTATACTATATTAACAGTAATTAATGTAATTTTATTTAAAACAGATTATATCTAATCCTTAAGTGCTTATTTTCAAAAGAAAATAGTAACAGTGAAGCCATGTATATATTTTTATGATGCCAGAAGTTGCAAGAAATCTTGACAGACCACTTCTTTGTGACCAAGTACATCACTGTTTTTTATCATCTAGAAATGACAGTAATTGCTAAAATAGTTAAAATGTCTCAATACATGAAATCCTACCATGCAGCAACTGGTTCTCTGGTGGTCAAAATTGATCACCTTTAAAAATAATTGTGAATATGCTGAAGATTGTTTTCATTGTGAAACACACATATTTTGAAAGATGTTTTGATTCTTTTGTGCTGATGTTGAATAAGTACTTGTGAATTTACAGTTATGCGTTTTCACACTTGGATATTTATTATTGTTAATTTTTCTGTAATTGAAGTTGTTGCAACAGTGAACCATACACTGTACTGAATAGAAAAATATTTCTCACTTTCCTGTATACTAGTGACCTCATTTAAAAAAGGACTAATCAGTGAGGGACTGAATAATTTCTTTTGTGACTTTTCAGATGATTGATTTTAGTCTTTTAATGTTGTAGAGGAGGCTGATAACACACCTCAGGCTGGAACAGGAAATGCACCTGTACCAGTGGCAGCAACAGCAGCAGCAACATCTGTGTTGGCTACAGGATCTTCTAGCCAAGCAGGATCTGGTTCAGTAGGCAGTTCTGTCTGTGTGTCCAATGATGGGGATGTCACGACGACACCAGTAACAGCTGGACATGATTCTAACAGGAGTTCTGATGCACCTACTACAGATGTCAGTGAAAGTCACTCAATTGGAGAGAGTGGTGGAGCAGTCCACCAGTCTACTGTTGGCAGTGATATACTTTGGGCTCCTGTTTGTGACTCACCCGGAGCTTATCCCTGTGTGTCAAATCTTGCTTCTTCAGTAGCAGCATCAGGTCAGGAAAATAAACAATGAAATTACATATTTAACAATTAAAATCCAAGGTTACAATATTGACAGTATTATGGGGATAGATTTCAACCTTGTTATTGCACTAAACTCTTCCCCATTCTCCTCACCAGCTCTCCTTCCTCTCTCTTCCTCACTTCAGACTGCATTCATAGTCAGTGCGACATTTGAGTTGCAGTGGCTAGAATTGTGTGCATGGATTCTGTCTTTATTATTGTATGAATGTGTGCCTGTTCTTTTTCTGGTCATAGTTGGTGCAAAAAGGTTAGTTAAGTGATTGTGATTGCGTTTTGTGTGTGTGTGTATGTTTGTGCTTCAGTGATCGTCTTTACAGTGAGTTGCAATCTATCCTTATAATATGGGCTGAATTATAAATTTAGTACTTTGCTTTTATAAATTACTCACTCAAGGTTTAATTTTATTTTAATCAGTAGTTAAATAAAAGTGATGGTTGCAATAAAAGATATGTATATGTACCACGTGATTCTCAGCGGTGAGCACTAGTGGTTCAACTATTGTTAATAAATCAATATTTTAAAATCAATTATGTTAAAGGCTATGACTGGTTGTGACACACATATACTGTATATCATTAATTTTATTTACAGATTTCATACAAAAATGACTCTTTACTGAATTATTAAAGCACCAAGATGTGAAAAAATAAAACTTTATTCTTTATGCCATTAAGTGCACATAAAATCTTGATTTTACTTCTAGAAATACTTTTCCTTATAGTTTCTCAAGATAATGTGCACTATATTACATCAGTTTCATTCTAGTGATACTGTACAGTTAAATCAGTGTTTTAAACCATGTTATTTATTACATTTTAATGGGCCTAGAAAAACCAATGTTTGCTACACATTTGCATACATAATAATAATAATAATAATAATAATAATAATAATAATAATAATAATAATTTGATGATAATGAAAATTTATGAAAACTTGAACAGTCTTTTATGTTATTCACTTTATACCCTCTGCAATACAAACTAACTGTAAAGATGTCTCCAGTAGTATTGACAGTGACACACTGTTTACCATTCTTTTTGTTTACCTTCTGATTTAATTTGTCTCGCATGATATCTTCTATTGCATTAGTTCACTTACAAGTGAGGTGCATGTAGAAAGTAAGTTCCAATAACTGGTAGACAACAACCAACAATTTATTAAGAAATATTTATTGAAGGTTCTCCAGCATAACTCCAGGGACCTGGGCACATGTTACACCACACGTGCCATTTGGATAGTACCAACCAACACCAGTCCCTCAGAGCTACGGAGGTGGGAACTTGCCCTCCAACATATCCTCTCCTCCCGCCACCCCCCCTGGCCTAAATCTACGCTAACCCCTCCCCTTCCTCCATCCTCAGCTCACCTATTCATTATCCGTTCCTTACCCCCCCCCCCCCCCTCTCTCTCTACCGCCCTCTCGCTCTCTCTGTCATTCTCTCTATCTCTCTCCGTGTGTGTGTGTGTGTGTGTGTGTGTGTGTGTGTGTGTGTGTATCCATCCATATTTCCCTGTTTATGAAAAACGTTTTAGACACCCCCCCCTCCCGCCCCTCCTACACCCCTCAGCATCATTAATTTCACTCTCTTCTCTTCTCTTTACTACTTGATCTTTCCTTTTTAGTTATATTTATCCTCTCTGGCTTGGCTCAGTACATACATGCAGTATCTCTGACGCCCACACTTCCGAAACACCACCTTCATGACCTAGGTCGTGAACCACCTTTCCCTTCTATTCCCATCCTTTATTCTTCCCTTCTCTCCCACCTGACGAAGGAACTCTGTTCCGAAAGCTTGTCCCTTTGTCCCTTTTTTTCTGTTTTTTCATTTTGTGTTACTATCGGCGGTACAGCACAATGGTAAGTACTGGCCAGCCATTCTATCTCATTTCAACAATATTTATTGAAGGTTTACGTAGATTCACTGGCTACTTCCCAATGTACTCACTACTGTTATTAAGGCATTTGTCATTATGTTGCACCATCAGCTGAATGCCAGTGTCATGTGGAGTTCACACCTTATGGTTATTTTGAAAACATTTTCTTGCCAAAAAATGCTTCATTAGATGGAAGAGATGAGACACTTGGGGCATCATAGGTTGGATTCAACAAAATTGGTGTGATGTTGGCTGTATGGAGTTTTGCATTGTTATGCACAAGCTTCTGACTATAATGCATGGCATAATTGGGAGTGGATCTTAGCTTGACAAACCTCACAGTGGGAGGCAATATTAGAGCAACAATTGTAGCCCAACATTTTGCGGTAACCACTACTGTCAGAAGACTGAAATTGCACTGCATTATTCCCACATACCTTCTCTCTACTACCTCAGATGCACATACCTGTCATGACGGACTATAACATACAATGAAGTTGTCTAGTGCAGTGGTGCTTTGGTAATTTCACTACTGTCGGTACACTTGTAGTTACCCTTCAATTTTATGTTACATTGCTGTTACCTTACTATCAAGTGTGAATTAATTATTAAGCAGCATTTTATTAACTATCACACTTGGTTTTAATTTCTGACAAAGGCAAAATGAATAAAGTTTGATGTAATTGTTTGTCGCGAACATTCTACGAGTGTTTATTATTATTATTATTATTATTATTATTATTATTATTCGCTGCATTTATTGTGTCTTCAGTTCTTTTTCCAAGAGTCACAGTCACACCTCAAACGAACATTTTATGTCATAAAAATAAATAAAATAAAAAATAAAAATATATAAATAAATAAATAATCTGATACAGTCCTTGTACTCCTCCTCCTCCTCCTCCTCAATTCTCTTATTTCCATTATGATTAGATTCTTTCAAAACTTGGCTTATCTGCCTGGTGACCATAGTTAGAACTGGACAGTGCACCGGAAATTGCGCATCCCATACTCTGGAGATTAATACTATTAATTTTGGTACTCATATAGTAATTAATTTTCATGTTATAATGCATTAAATATGGAAAATTTAAATATAACCACCTGGTATGTGTGGAGGGAAATTAAAATCTGTTCGGCGACAAAAGTATATTCTATAAGCAGTATGTGCTCATGAAATTTGATTTTTAAGTGTTCATTATGTGTTTATTGTTTCAGGGGAAAGCAATAGGTCAATTGCATCATTAACAGTAACAACAATTACAACAACATCATTATCATCAATTGCAACAGTAGCTGCAGCAGCATCAGTAACATCGGGTTGTTCAGTCTTACCGTGGGGAGCACACAAAGAGCGCTCTCCATATCCTCCTTGTGTCAACATTGACATGGATATCCGACCAGGAGAGTTTGTGATGCGCACTATCTTTGCTGAGTTTACTGTGCAGGCAGAGAGAAAGATGGAAGCAGTCATGGCAGAACCACCGGTATGGATTATTACTTGTAGTTATCATATTGCTTTGCTAAATTTATAACTTGTTTCTGTAGGTACAACATTGAGTATTAAACTTCTGATGAACATTGAATTTATAAGCCATAACTTAAAGGGAGTACAGTGGTTAAAATATAAGGAAAAACTTTAAAAAATGAATGTCTCTTTTGGGAGGTGGGGAGGGGAAGGAGTAAGGAGTAAGGAGTAGGAGGAGGAGGAGGAGGAGGAGGAGGAGAACTGAGGGGGAAAACATCATTCATGGTGGAGTAGCCGAGTAGTCTAAAGCGCCTTGCTACGGAGCGCGCGGTTGCTTGTCATCGGAGGTTTGAGTCCTCCCTGGGGCGTGTGTGTGAGTTTGTGTGTGTGTGTGTGTGTGTGTGTGTGTGTGTGTGTGTGTTTGTTTGTTTGTTTGTTCTTAGATTAATTTACCTTAGTTTAAGTAGTTTGTAAGCTACGGACTGATGACCACGAGGTTGGATCTGATAGAATTACAAACATTTTTTGATTTGGCAAACATCAGTTTTTGAGATATTGGGAAAAGTTCACAGAACTTGCACTGATCGCAACTCATTTGTTTTAATTCCTGGAAAACATTTCACATGACCAAGTAGCAAATTACAGAAGTGTCGGAGAAAGGAGTAAATAATTGTGTTGTTTATTTGTGTCTTTCTCCCCTTTGTATGTACCTCCACCTCCAGATCTCTCTATCAATTCCCCCTCCCCCAATATCCAGTCTATTTCCTCCTCCCCTGCTTCTGATACAAATTATGATATATAAATAATATAGTGAGGACAGTTTACAACTCACCACAAAGACGTGGCGACGAGTTGCGACAGGCACATACAAAAGACACACACATACAACACATTCAGCTATCGGCCATGGCCTTCTTCAGAAAATAGAGCACTCACGCAATCACACAGGCACACAACACAGTCATACAACCATCACCTCCAACTGCCACACTTCGAAGTGTGGCAGTCGGAGGTGATGGTTGTATGACTGTGTTGTGTGCCTGTATGATTGCGTGAGTACTCTATTTTCTGAAGAAGGCCATGGCCGATAGCTGAATGTGTTGTATGTGTGTGTCTTTTGTATGTGCCTGTCGCAACTCGTCGCCACGTCTTTGTGGTGAGTTGTAAACTGTCCTCACTATATTATTTATTCCAACCTGGACTTTCCATTATTAAATTATGATATATGTAATTCATGTAACTTATCATGGATTAAGTATATATTATAGTTTTCCAGTAGTTCATCTCCTCGTTTCCCATCTCTCCCCCTCCCCCCTCCGCGCTCTCTCTCTCTATACCAGTTTCCCCCTCTACCCTCTATTTGTTCATCTCCTCCTCACACATCTTCATCAACACCTCCTCCCTCTTGTCAATCTGTTCCCCTATCTTCGCCCATCTCCTCCCTCTTCCCCTCTCTGACCATCTCAGCCAATCTTCTCCCCTCTCTTTGTCCATATCCCCCCTCCTTCTCTTCTCTCTGTCCATCTCCATCTCTCTGTCAAATTCTTCTTCCTCCCCCCCCCCCCCCCCCCCCAAATCCCAACATACACCCCCATACACTATAAAAAATTACTTATATATAGAAACTTCTGCAAAGATCATTTGAACGATGTTAAGGTCTGTTGCAAGATACTTTCAACAATACAGCACATGGCAACTGTGTTTGTTCAAAGTATAAGATGTCTCATTTTCTGATTTCATCCAAATCTGTCCAGCTGTTTCAGTGTAAAAGAGTAACAATCATACAAACTTATTATTTTAAATAATGTTCATTGATGCCTTCATAATCTTGTGCTTGATCTTCTGCATGGATGATGCCACCATTCTTGCAGCCCGACAAGGCAGATTAGTATAAAATGATTTCCAGTCCATGGTGTACAGCAGTCAGTGAGAATAAATATTCCTTCAGTAAAAAACCATCTTGATTGCAAATTGTTTTATTAATTAATGATGTGTTTCGCACTTTAGCAGGGCATCTACAGATTATCTGCATGACAGAATTTACACAGAATTACAAGGCGGAATTACAAAATGGGTATATTGGTACGTGGGCTTATTTTGTGTTAAGAAGACAGTATAAATGGTAAACAAAGCTTACAATGTGCTCTCTGTGGTGTGACAGTTTTTTTACTGAAGGAAAATTTATTATTTTTTTTTATATATTCAAGATAAGTTGCTTTGTGTTTTTTAACAAATATTTAAAATATTATAATATTACTTGAATTCATAGGAACATTTCTAATATTGCCAGTAAATTTTTGTTTTGTAATTATCAATGTAATTGGTCTTTTACTCTTAGGAACAATAGGTTTCTTCGAGTGTTGTGTGGCATGGATAAAGAATACATGTATTCAGGGGAAGAAGAATTATGTAGCCTAGGTGAAATATTGGAACAGACTCACAAGACTCACACAAAGTGTTCGTGGATCATTGGCCAAATCATATGAGAAATAAATGAATACTTTTAAAATACACTTGTATTTGCAGATAACAAAAGAAATAAATAATTAACTTGTGCAGAATGCTTTGTTTGGGTTTGATAATATATTTGAAACATTCACAATATACCATAGTCATTACTCTTGGTAGCAGTCTGTTAATGTTCTTGAGACAATGCAAAAAAACTTAAAAAAGAGGCCTTGGCTAAATTGTTAATTGTTTTGTTTTGGACTGTGGTAGGACAACAAAACTTTTTAACTTTTGCACAGAACTTGCAATGAAGCTTAAAGTCTGTCTGAGTTCATAATGATGTACTCACACAAAGACTTAACTTCACTACTACTGATGGGGCTACTCAGTTGATTTCTGGCAGGTGGATCATATAGCACTTATAGACTGAAGAATGAAGAAATGACTCTGTCTTGATAGCTGGGAATGTTGCTGATGCAGCTGCAGGTTCTGGTTTTGAATTGGATCTGTGAACAAAGGACTGGTGGCAGAATCTTCAGAAACAAAAGGCTGAAATTGACTTTGGTGCTGACTGTGAACTCTTGTCTGATCCTGCATGGTGTATGTGGATCTGGAACATCATTTGAATATAACACTGTGCCCCCACTTATACTTGGTATCTCATACTCTATAGAAGGAAATCTGATTAATTTTAAACTTAGAAAGGGTGTCGGACCCGGTGGTCTTGGGGTAATGTGCTCGACCGAAGGGTCGCGGGTTCAAAACCCGGTCGAACATTGGATTTTTTCAGTCTGCACTTTAACCCATCCTTCACATCTCAATGATGTGAGGAGTCGCCAGAAACGACATGTGGTTCGGATTCCACGTTAAGCTGTAGGTCCCCTTTCTCCGGTTGGATAACTGGGGTAGGCTAGGGACACCCAAGTCGCCGAAATGGCGTCCAATTGAAAGACTTGCACCAGGCTAATGAGCCACATGAAATTATTATTATTATAACTTATAAAGGGTGGTGGAGTGAGGACATTCTGAGGTTAACATATTGTTTTAAGTATTATCTTATGCCAGACACATGAAGTAGTTTCACTGGCAACTTTCTGTCCATTTACAAGGGGTACTACAGAGACAAAAGCACTTTGAGGACTTGGTTCCATGAGCGGATGACCTACAACTTCCCCATGTGTGGCATGTTCTCAAAAATCTTTTCGTCTCACCATTTGAATGAGAATGTATATGCTGTATCCTGTTGTTACTACAAAACAGTCCAAACTGGCAGGAGGCAAATTGTTGTTCGTTATCTGTCACTATTACTTCTGGCAACACTTCAGTACAAAAAATTGTTGTCAGTGCTGTCACTGTAGTTCAGAAACTTGCTGTATATGTCATCACCACTAAGCATCTTGTATCTTAGTATAGTCCTACAAACTCTTATTGAAGCTATTATTGATATGGTGTCTGTTCTTTTGAAACATCAGTAATTTTATTTGTTTCCCTCACAGGCAATTGGCAATTTATGTATGTACGCACAGAATTAAAGTTCAGGGTGAAGAATTAAAAACATTGCGTTTTGCCGATGACATAGTAATTCCGTCAGATACAGCAAAGGACCTGCTCCCCAGGGGGCCCACAGCTCTTTTGTGGGTACGTGTGTGGTGCGCACGGGTCCCCGAGCCATTGCAGCCTTTTTTCCTGCTTTCCCCAGGCTGCATTACCCCTCCTAGTTCCCCCTCCTTCCCATCCCAATTCCTCCTTCCCACCCTCTCCAACCCCGTCTCTCAGTGTTACTCTGGATGACGGCTTGGCTATCCCATGGTACCGATTGTCCTGCACTTTGGTTTTGTCTGCTGTGTACACTGTTTTTTGGCCCAGTTTGGTCCCCCTCGGGGTTTGACCTTCCATACCAAAATTGTCCGATAATGTGTGAGCCAATTGGGGAAGAACTCCCGACCTAGCCCCTACGGCGCGGGTCCTATCCTTTCCTTTCCACTTCCTTTCCTCGCTGTAGCCCCCATCCCCTGCTAGGTCCCCAGCACGTGTAGCCAGTCCGTGTGGGGGGGGGGCTGTTATGTAGCCTTTGGCTGAGCCCCCTGACACCACAGGGATCACACTACTGGTGTCTGAGCTGCAACCTCTCCATGCACGCCAAGGAGTTGATGCCTGTCCTCGGGGGTATCAGAACTCCCGGCAATGGCCATCGTGCCAGGTGGCCTCACACCTACCACGAGCCAGGGTACCCCGCTGGGTTTTCCGTCGTGCTAATTGGCCGCTATATACATCCCAGGTTGTTTTCCCATCTTCCCCCTCAGGCTGTATAGATGATATAATAAGCCAAATGACCAACATGATTACCCAAGCTGCCAACGCCGCTGTTCCCGGTCGACAGGCCCTCCTACTCGCCGGCCGGTCCCTTGGTGGAATGCAACTGTTGCCGCAGCCATTCGCGAGCGCCGTAGGGCCTTGCAACATCTTAAGCGCCACCCTTCCCTCACTGGTCTCATAAATTTCAAACGGCTGCGTGCCAAAGCTCGTTACTTAATCAAACAAAGTAAGCGGACATGCTGGGAGCATTTTGTCTCCTCGTTGGGCTCTTCTGTCCCTCTGACAAGAGTGTGGGCTATGCTCCGATCTATCCAAGGTAGCTGGCGGCCGTCTTCCGTCCCTGGTCTTGCCCTGCCTGATGGGGTCTGCACAGAGCCATCTGTTGTTGCAGAACATCTTGCAACTCACTTCGCCACTGTATCAGCGACAACCTCATATCCGGCGACCTTTCTCCTTAAGAAACACCAGGCCGAAACCTTCAAATTAGGCTTTACTTCTCACCAGGTGGAACCATATAACGAACCTTTTACTGACTGGGAGCTATCGCTGGCCCTCTCCTCTTCTCGTGATTCAGCACCTGGCCCTGACGATATCCATAATCAATTGCTGAAACACCTCAACCCCTCACAACGACAATTTCTCCTAAAAGTTTTAACCGTATTTGGCTTCAAGGGGTGTTCCCCTCCCAGTGGAGGGAGAGTATTTTGTTCCCTGCCATCAAGCCTCGAAAGGACCTGTTGGCGCTGGACAGTTATCGACCAATAAGCCTGACAAGTGTCCCCTGTAAACTACTTGAACGGATGGTAGCCCGCAGATTGTGCTGGGTTCTTGAATCCCGGGGACTTCTCTCATCTTACCAGTGTGGGTTCCGGGAGGGACGATCCCCTATTGACCATTTACTTCGACTGGAGACTGCGATCAGACAGGCCTTCTCTAAAAGACATCATCTGGTAGCAGTCTTCTTCGATCTTTATAAGGCATACGACACTGCTTGGCGTCATCATATTTTATGTTCTCTTCATGACTGGGGCCTCAGAGGCTCCTTACCAATTTTTATCCATCAGTTTTTATCCCACCGCCTGTTTCGTGTCAGAGTTGGCTCTTCCTTTAGCTCCCCTCGAATACAGGAGAACGGCGTCCCCCAGGGCTCAGTGTTGAGTGTTACACTTTTTCTAATCGCCATAAATGGGTTGGTTAGCTCTGTTGGGTCACTGGTAACCCCGGCGTTGTATGTCGACGACTTTTGCATATGGTACAGCTCCTACTCAGTAGCCTCTACTGAACGTCAGCTCCAGAGCGCCATGCGGCGGGCTTCAGTGTGGGCTACGTCCCATGGTTTCCAGTTTTCCTCATCAAAAACGAGGGTGGTGCACTTTTGTCGTCGTACTACAGTTCACCCTGATCCAGAACTGTTCTTGGGTAATCAGCGCCTGGAAGTTGTAGCACAGCATCGTTTCCTGGGTCTTCTCTTTGACAAAAAATTGACTTGAGTGCCCCATATTCGCCACCTAAAAATTAGTTGTATGAGGAAACTTAATGCCCTACGTTTCCTTGCTCATTCATCTTGGGGTGCTGACCGAACAACTATCCTCCGTATCTATCGGGCTCTCATCTTGTCCCGATTGGACTATGGGTGTCAAGTTTATGGCTCGGCAGCTCCTTCTGCCCTGAAATTATTAGACCCGGTTCACCATTATGGTGTCCGCTTGGCTACAGGTGCATTCCCGACTAGCCCCGTCGACAGTCTCCTTGTTGAGGTGGGAATCTGCCCTCTTCAGGTCAGGCGGCATCAGCTTCTGGCATCTTATGCCATCGCCATCCGGCAATATCCTGATCATCCGGCTTACCAGGTTCTTTTTGCATATGAAGGGCTTCGACCCCCTGATACCCGGCCGCGGGCGGGCCTCCCCGTCGGACTGCGGCTTGCCTCTCTTTGCCGGGGTTTCCATTTCCCTTCCCTAGATTGCGCCCCCCATTTTACTGCACGCACACCTCCGTGGATGGTGCCACGACCACTAATTCGGGCGGATCTCTTCCAGGGCCCAAAAGCTTTGATTTCCCCCATGGTCTTTCGGCGTCTGGTGCGCCCAGTACTAGAAGAGTTTCAGGGAGCCTCTATCTTCTACACTGATGGCTCGAAAACAGCGGACCACTCCGGATATGCTTTTACATCTCCTGTTGGGGCGGAATGCCATTCTCTGCCAGAGGCATGCAGTGTGTTTACGGCAGAGCTGATGGCGATTTATAGAGCCCTCTGTTTTATTAAACATTCTGCCGTGGAACGTGGTTTAATCTGTGCTGACTCCATGAGCAGTTTGCAGGCCATTGATCGTTGTTTCCCCTCCCATCCTTTAGTTATTTCCATCCATGATCTCCTTGCTGACCTTCATCGTGCTGCCTGCTCCGTTACCTTTCTCTGGGTGCCAAGCCATGTTGGTATTACAGGGAATGAAGAGGCTGACCGGTTGGCTAGATCGGCAATTACTCGCTGCCCATCTCCCTTTCGAATTCCAGGTGCGGATCTGCGGGCGCAAGTCAGATCTTTGCTTCACTCCTCATGGGATAGCAGTTGGAAGGCTACTGCCCCTTCCAATAAACTCCGCACCATCAAAGATACGACTGCAGCTTGGAGTTCATCTTTACGCCCTTCCCGGAGAGAATCAATTGTCCTCTGTCGCCTCCGTCTTGGACACTGCAGGCTGACCCATGGATTTCTTTTACGAAATGACAGTCCACCACATTGTGATTGTGGAGCCGTACAATCCGTGTCTCATATTCTGACTGAATGTCCTCTCCATTCGACACTTCGTGGCGACTATGGCCTACCGCCTGCATTGCCTTTAGTTTTGGCGGATGACCCACGGATGGTTGATCGCGTCCTTGCCTTCCTCCGTGAAAGTCGATTTTATTGTCAGCTCTAGGACTCGCTTGGTCGGGGTGAGAGTGGGTTTGTGATTCTTGGCTGATTGTGGGGTTTAGAGCCTTATCCCCACCAGTCCCCCACTCTTTTACATTTTAATGTAGCTTTATTTCTCCCTGCTCTGGAGCTGTGATACGTTGACCACTGTGACATTAGTAACTTGTGGTTTAGGGTAGAGGTCGCTTCCGGAGCTGTGGGAGCGGACACTGTAGCATTTGCTGCCCTGGGATGGTCTTAGTCTTGTTGACGAGTCGATTTTACTTCCTAGTGTAATGGTCTTTTGGCTTTCACCTATTTTTCGTCGAGTTCCGTGGCGTATACAATTTGAGGTTGAAGGGACTGATGACCTCGTTGTTTGGTCCCTCATGTCCACCACCACCACCACCACCACCACCACCACCACCAGCAAAGGACCTGGAATTGCAATTGAACGGAATGGACAGTGTGCTGAAAGGTGCATATAAGATGAACATTAACAAGAGCAAAACTAGGGTAATGGAGTGCAGTGTAAGAAAATCAGGTGATGCTGAAGGAATTAGATTGGGAAATGAAGCAATAAAGGAGGTAGATGAGTTTTGTTACTTGGGCAGTAAAATAACAAATCATGGTCGCAGTACAGAGGATATAAAATGCAGAATGGCAATGGGTAGAAAAGCGTTCTTGAAAAGGAGAAATTTGTTAACATCGAATATTGATTTAAGCCTAAGGAAGTCCTTTCTGAAGGCATTTGTATGGAGTGTTGCCTTGTATGGGAGTGAGACATGGACGATAAACAGTGTGGACAGGAAGAGAATTCAGGCTTTTGAAATATGGTGCTACAGAAGAATGCTGAAGATTAGGTGGGTGGATCGCGTAACTAATGATGAAGTACTGAACAGAATTGGGGAGAAAAGAAATTTCCGGCATACCTTGACTAAAAGAAGGGATAGATTGGTAGGACACATTCTTAGACATCAAGGAATTGTGAATTTAGCGTTGGAGGGAAGTGTATGGGGTAAAAATCGCAGAGGAAGACCAAGAGATGGATACAGTAAGCAGATTCAGACAGATGTAAGTTGCCGTTCTTATGTGGAGATGAAGAGGCTTGCTCAGGATAGGGTATTGTGGAGAGCTGCATCAAACCAGTCTCCGGACTGAAGACCACAACAACAACACACACAGATATGAATCATCTCTTGCAGGATTACAGTTAGGCCGCAAGGAAGAGTAACTGATGGTATGGGGGCACTACCATTGTAGTGTGCAAGATGTTGACAACTTTGGCAGCTCAGGAAGCATACCTAAAATAGCTCATTTGGTTAAGGTGACTATTGGCTAGGAAATCTGGGCTCAGATACCAGTCTGGCACAAATTTTCATAAAATTTAATTCAATGCCCAACAATGGTCAACAAGTGAGAAATTTGGAATTCATTGTATGTGGAGCTGTTGTCAAGGACGTCCTGGGTGAAACCAATAAGAGTATTTTTGTGGGGGTGTGTGGATGCTCTGTACATATTACACTCTCTAATTTTATTTGCTCAACATGCTTATCTTTTATGACTAAATGAAAAACCAAGATCTCAACTAATCAAACTGTGTATTGGTGCAGCCATGTAGCCATGACAGTAAATTTTTATTTTATTGCTTTATTGTGGGCCGGTATGTGTAATTAGACAGTATAAGGTCCTCCACTATAGATTCTGCACTGTTTGAGTTCATATAGGGTGTAAGAAGTCTCTAAGTTTTGTGGTTTTTGATTAATTGAAAATGTCATCCACACCAATTTGGATGCTACTTTGTGACACCATAAACAATTACTATAGAATTATTTGCCATTTGACTATAATTTTTCTGTGCATTGTCTATGTTTGTGGTGCTAAGGCTATTGACTTGTCTGTGCAGCCTGTTCATTAGACAGGACTGTACTGATTTCACAAGAAGTAGTCTTGGAGAGAAGAAATCTTGGAGAGGTCACAAAATACAAGAAATCATCACTTCACAAGACATCTTTTAGATGCTGTAAAGTGTTGTAATGCTATTTTGTCCATTCAAGTGTACCTCTTTGCAATGGAAAAACTTATTATGGGTTTTTGTTGTAATATGTTAACTTCCCTAGTACTGCCTGGAGTTCATTCACATTTTTGGGGGATACAAACCTCAAATAGCACACAGATTTGATCAAGACGGATGAATGCCTTGCACATTGATTACATAATTGATACACTGAGTATTGGTGTTGAAACTGGAAAATATTTCAAAACTGTCTCTGACAGCACTTTGAACAAAGCTTCTGCATTTTTTATTTTCTACTGGCCTATGACCAAAGACAGTTATGTCATCTAGATCTGTGATACTTTATAGTACCTTTGAATTCAATTGTAAAGAAATCTATAAAATATTGCTGGACCAGCTGCAGTTCTAAACAGACCATACAGTAACCAAAATTGAAACAGTACCAGTGTTTATTGCAAATAAGTTCTTGACTCCTTATCGGATGATAATTGCAAGTAGACTGTATTTAAGGCAGTCTTTGAGAAATAATTATTTTGAAGAAACTTGTCCATCAGTTCTTCTGGTAGTAGAAACAAATCAACAAGTTTTTGGTTTAACCCCACAAATTCTAACATGTGTGATAGTCTATTAGTGAAATGAGAGCTAATCTCCTCCAACTTGCTGACTGGTGTGATTAGTTGATAATTCTTCCAATGCTTTAGTACTTTTTTCACTTAATCTTGAACAAACCATGTGGACTGGACCATGATTAAATAATAAAATAAAAAGTGGACAGTCAAACTTATTTCATTTACTTATTTAGTGTAACATAGGCCTCAAAACTTGACATGTTAACTGTTCTTTCTTCAAATAAAGAACTGTACTTTTCACACAAAACATTAACACTTGAAAGAGGTAAACGTGAATTAACTTGCAACAAATTTCCTTTAACAGATAAGTCAAATAAATTGAAAATGACCACTCCAAAAAAGTTTAAACTAGAATGATATTTTCACTCTGCAGCGGAGTGTGCACTGATCTGAAATTTTCTCGTAGATAAAATTCTGTGCCGGAACCAGGATTCGAAACTGGGGTATTTGCCTTTTGCAGGCAAGTGCTCTACCAACTGAGCTATCCCGGCATGTTTCACAGTCCGTCCTCACAGGTTTACTTCTGCCAGTACCTCACCACCTACTTACTAAACATCACAGAAATTCTCCTGCGAAACTTGCAGGACTAGCACTCCCCAAAGAAAGGATATGGTGGAGACATGGCTTAGCCACAGCCTAGGGGATGTTTTCAGAATGATATTTTCACCCTGTAGCAGAGTGTCTGTTGATGTGGAACTTCCTAGCAGAATAAAACTCTGTGTCAGAACTGGGATTCGAACCTGAAATGTTTACCTTTTTTGTGGGCAAGCATTCTACCAACTGAGCTATCCTGGCACACTTCATGGTCTGTCCTCCCAGCTTTATTTCTGCCAGTATCTCTCCTCTTGTTTTCCTAAGGTATACCTCCACTATATCCTTTCTTCTAGGAGCACTAGTCCTGCAAGTTTCACACAGGAACTACTGTTTGGATTGTTGGAGGTGAGGTACTGGCAGAAGTAAAGCTGTGAGGATGGAGCATGAAGTGCACTGGCATATTTCAGTTGGTAGAGTGGTTGCCCACGAAGGCAAAGGTCCCAGGTTTGAATCCCAATTTTGGCAGACAGTTTTAATCTGCCAGGAAGTTTCAGTTAACTGTTTCTTGAACACAATAAATGAAAGAGCATTTTTGTTGTGTTACAGCATACGGCAGGTGGACTACAAACACCTATAACTGGAATGTTCTGTATGTTAAAGGCTGAAAATTTGGTCTCTGGGTCCTGTGAATGATGAACCCCTAATTATTCCTATGTTGTATTATTAAACAGTGTGACCATAGCACCCATGTTAAAGTAAAATTATATTTAAACAAATATGAAAAATAGAAAACGGATGACTTACTCAAAGGACAGGCTCGTCAACAGACACAAATAAAATCACACACAAACACACATACAAGCTTTCGCAACTGTTGGTCGCTTCTTCAGGAAAGAGGAAGAAAGGAGAGGAGAAAGGGAAGGATATGGGTTTTAAGGAAGTGGAAAAGGAGTCATTCCAATCCCAGGAGTGGAAGGACTTACCTTAGGGGAAAAAAGGGAAGGTAAACACACACACACACACACACACACACACACACACACACACACACACACACATATCCAAATACAAACACACCTATTCAGACATTTGTAAACAGCAAAGAAGTTGGACAGATACCACTTGAGGCAGAGGCTCTGTCCACAGAACCGAGGCAAAGATGCTAAAGATGGTGGGTGGGAATTTGAATTTAGCGGAGGTTGAGACCAGGTGGGCAACGGGAGGAGAGAATAAGCTGGAGGGCAAGTTCCAATCTCCGGAGTTCTGAAAGGTTGGTGTCGGTTGGAAGTATCCAGATAACCTGGATGGTGTAACACTGCACCAAGATGAGCTGACCGTGCATGTTTAGCCACAGGTTGATCTTCATTACCAACAAACACTATCTGCCTGTGACCGTTCATGCGAATGGACAGTTTGTTTCTGGTCATTCCCACATAGAACGCTTCACATCGCAGGCATGTCAGTTGGTAAATCACGTGGGTGCTATCGCAAATGGCTCTACCCTTGATCGTGTACACCTTCCGGGTTACTGGACTGGAGTAAGTGGTGGTGGAAGGGTGCATAGGGCAGGTTTTACAATGGGGACGGTTGCATGGCTAGGAGCCAGAGGGTAGGGAAGGTGGTTTGGGGATTTCATAGGGATGGACTAGGAGGTTACGAAGGTTAGCTGGGCGACGGAAAGACACTCTTGGTGGAGTGGGAAGGATGTCATTAAGGATGGATCTCATTTCGGGGCAGGATTTAAAAAAGTCGTATCCTTGCTGGAGAGCCACATTCAGAGTCCGCTCCAGTCCCGGAAAGTATCCGGTGACAAAAGGGGCACTTTTGGGGTTCTTCGGTGGAAGGTTCTGGATTTGGGGGGGAAGAGGAGGTGGCTCTGGTAATTTGCTTCTGAACCAGATCAGGAGGATAGCTGTGGGATGTGAAAGCTGTTATTAGGTTATTGGTGTACTGGTTCAGGGATTCGGGACTGGAGCAGACTCGTTTGCCACGAAGACCTAAGCTGTAAGGAAGGGAACGTTTGATGTGGAATGGATGGCAGCTGTCATAATGGAGGTACTGTTGTTTGTTGGTTGGTTTGATGTGAACGGATGTGTGAAGTTGGCCATTGGACAGATGGAGCTCGACAGCGAGGAAAGTGGCATGGGATTTGGAATAGGACCAGGTGAATTTGATGGGACCAAAGGAGTTGAGGTTGGAGAGGAAATTCTGGAGTTCTTCTTCACTGTTAGTCCAGATCATGAGGATGTCATCAATGAATCTGTACCAAACTTTGGGTTGACAGGCTTGGGTATCCAGGAAGGCTTCCTCTAAGCATCCCATAAATAAGTTTGCGTATGAGGGGGCCATCCTGGTTCCCATGGCTTGTTCCCTTTAGTTGTTGGTATGTCTGGCCCTCAAAGGTGAAGAAGTTGTGGGTTAGGATGAAGCTGGATAGGGTATTAAGGAAATAAGTTTTAGGTAGGGAAGTGGGTGGTCGGCGTGAAAGGAAATACTCCATCACAGCGAGGCCCTGGGCATGTGGGTTATTTGTGTATAAGGAAGTGGCATCAGTGGTTACAAGGATGATTTCAGGAGGTAACAGGCTGGGTAAGGATTTCAGGCGATCGAGGAAGTGTTTGGTGTCTTTGATGAAGGATGGGAGACTGCACATGATGGGTTGAAGGTGTTGGTCTATGTAGGCAGAGATTCGTTATGTGGGGGCTTATTTACTTATTTGTCACATCAAAATGCATAGCAGTTTAATTGCCTATTGATTACAGATCATTTATTCTGGTGAGCAGGTAGAGGCCTGAAATTTTGGCACAGGGCCTTAGCAGAAACAAGATTTACTTCCATCTGAATGAAGTTCTGCATGGACTTAAACGTTAGTAAGACAAGTGTTTCCTTCAGACACACATTATAAATTTAGCCCTTTTCCCCCCACATGTAACACTTGCTTTTCCTGCAGTTCAGTCATGCATACTGTGGCTCACCTGTAGACGGGAGACTGCCCATCAGCGTTGACCTGTGACGTCATCGCAACGCGGTAGTTTGAAGTGTGTGCGTGTTTGTAGAAGGAGTGAGAGAGTATGTGGTGGTTGAGTTAAAGACGATAGTTTATTTACAAACAAAACAGATTAATATTTTGTGTTTAAAAAGTGATTAGAAGCGTCTCTCTGGTGGTTAGGTGTAGGTTAACCGAGAATTTTTATTTTATTTTATTTTTATTTATTTATTTTTTTATATATTTATTTACTTTTTTAATTCCCCCCCCCCTCCCCCCCCCCCCCCGTATGTCAATGCTGAAGGCACAAATTTTTGGGCTAAGTCCTGTGATTAATGGTACATTATGTTATCTATAATAACTACAGATTATTTGTATCTACAATACAGAACTATTAAGATATCCTGTGTACTGTTTTTCCGACATCTTGATGATGTCATGGGTCAAAGCAGACGGGTGGTATCCCAGTCTACAGTTATGCCTGTACTGTATCTGGGTGGGCACAATTTCCTTATATGCCTAGCTTGTGTTTCTTACTGGCAAAATTGTTTTTCCACAACTTCAACTGTGGCACTATTATTATCAGTAGATGTCTGTGTCTGTAGTCCAGTGGACAGTGTGACTTGGTGCCACATGAGGGGTCTGGTGTTCGATTCCCGGTTGGGTCAGAGATTTTTACAGCTCAGGGGCTGGGTGTTGTGTTGTCCTCATCATCATTTCACCATCATAAACTTACATGTTGCATCACCTAAAAGTGTTGCATCAGATAGGCTAACACGACTTCAGTTGGAGTCTAATGGCCAAAAATGCCACACAATCATCAACATCATCAGTACACAGTAAATTATTTACTGAATAATAAATCTTTGGAAAATACCTTTTGGATAGGAGGTTGGAGATTTTATATATTTACTGTTCATGTTTAATGCATCAAACAGAGAATAGTCAGTAAATGCTTATTTCACTAATGGAATTATTGCCATTTAGTCTGTTCCATCTTGCTTATCACTTGATTTGCTGCAGTAAATGCATATAGCCAAAGGTGGGTGGAAAGATTTAGCATCAGAACCAAAGATTTGTGCAACATGAGAGAAGAGGGCTACAGGGGAAGAAAAATTTAAAAAAAGTATACCTTTCACCAAAAAAGTATGTGTGTTACTCTGACAACCCCCCCCCCCCCCCCCCACAACCTCACCCCTCTTTTCCCTCCTCACATGGATTCAAAATGCATTCTAAGAGACCATTGTGCAAAGGCCAGTATCCTGTCTGATTCAAGAACGATTGTACTAATGTGGATATAATGTTTCCTGATCATTGTAATGCTGTTTTTTTATTGTTATTTAGTAGCTTAACAACTATGTTATTTAAATGTGGTATTTGTAATCACTAACCAGGACTGCAACTGTATTATGAATCTCTCACTGGATGGAAAACGGTATAATGCTTTAAGCGGAGAATAACCAATGCAAAGAAACTTAACTTCAGGAATGTCTCACTTATTGCTTGTTAATTTAATTATTGAGAGGTGGATAAGAATGCACATGTATTTGCATGTATATCTGTTCAAATAACATAATTCTATGTGTTGTTCACTACTGGCCTGTTGACAATTCCCTGAATAGCACAGGACAATAAATTCACAGCTGTTTGCATTGTGGCACTAACACAGTCTTTGATCATTTTCACCTTAGTCAAACCTGAAGGACCCTGCCAAAATGTCAGTTCTAATTAAAGATTATGAACTTCACATTCACCAAGTATTTTTAATATTTTGCAAGACAAATGGTAACTTTAGATACCAATAAGAATGTTGTTGGTCTGAACCTGTTAAAAACTTTTGTACTTATACTAAAATATGAACTTTTAAATCAAACAATGAAACTCATCTTATACACATTCACGCAATCAAACAGACACAATTCCTGCACACATCTGCTGTCACCAGTTGCTGAGGTCTAAGTATTGGTTCAACTAAGAATTCAATCCAAACGTTGAGGAGGGGGAAGGGGAGTGATGCAGAGCAAGGATTAGGGATTAGATGGGTGGTAAAGGCTGTGAAATGCCGCTTTGAAATGCAGTAAAGTGAGGAAGAGGAATGGACAAGAGGAAAACAGAGGTAAACAAAGAGGATGAGAGACAAATTGTGAGGTGTGTAGGAGGGAGACAGGTATGAATTTAAAGGAAGTGTGGGATCCTACACCTCACACCCCTAATCATGTCTCACTCATTGTTTGTTGCTATTCTCTTTCCTCTCTGTGCCTCCCCTTTTTTATCCTGCTTGTTGTTCACTCTTGTGGAGTCAATGCCATTGCTTATGTGATTACAAACCTGCAAAGTGAATAAACTTTTCCCTGCCCTAATCATCCGTTTGTGATAATCATTAAACATTGATGAGCAAGCTGTAACAGCCCAAGCCCAGTTACCTTGGTTAAAATAATACTAATTGACTTAAGCATATTGGATACTGATAATTTGAATACCATTGTCTGCAATTATTTTGCAAATATGCCATTTGTCATAGCACATTATCCACATTGTAATGTTGTGTGTGTGTGTGTGTGTGTGTGTGTGTGTGTGTGTGTGTGTTTTACATTATACTCCAGATTTCTATTCTTGTCTCTTCCTTTGTCTGTTGATATTACTTCTTACAATGTTTTTCTTTTTGCCATTCCACAGGAGCGCCCCCTCTCAAAAGTTCTTCAGAGAGGTGAAGATGCTCAGTTTGATCAACTTTTAACTGCTTTTGGGTCAGTTGCTGAGCATTGTTTACCGTCTATTTTGAGAGCACTTTTTGCTTGGTATGAAAGACAGGTGATAGATGCTGGTGGGACAGAACAGAGGAAGACAGATTTAAAAGGAAAAAGGTAAGTTCTTCAAACATAGCACAGTTAACAGTTTTCAACTTTCTGAATCTATGTAGTACAAAATTAAATAATGTGTGTATGACAATAGTGACTCCAACAAACAAATCTTATTTTTATCTTGTAGTGGCAGCTCCTTAAAAAAATTAAATTCCCAGTGTGCATTATATTCATTGCCAATTGCTGCTCCAGCCTGTGATTGATTACTTAGTTACAATTGGGGCTTCTGTATAGACCAAAACATAAGATCTGATGCTGTACATTTTAATATGATGCATATTTCTCCTTCTGTGGACATAACAAAAATAATATGTGAAAATTTCTATCTGGTAAAAAATATACATGCTACAAATATTGCTTACAAATACTGCAGTAAGTGGGAGTCCATTTGTGTTATTGTACTTACAATATATGCAAAAAATTGTGGTGGTATATGAATTTCTCTTTTTTAAACGATTACATGATGTAATGCAATATTGTAAGACATTGGACAGTGCACATGCCAATAAACAATGTCTTGAAAAGTGCAAAGCACCTTTCTGTTCAGTAAGCTATATAAGGGTGTTTTTAAATTTAAAAAATCTTTGAGGGCTGTAGAGACACTCTTGAGGAACAAATTGCAAATAGGAACCTATGTCTGGAAAGTCTTATTGAATCCATCATCGGTGGTGGAAGTGGGACAGCGGCTGGTCAAGAATCTGAAGGAACTGAGATACCAACAGCTGTAAGTATAATGAAATATTTATTCTATTACTACCAGTTTCGGCATTCCACTATGCCATCTTCAGGTTCCTACATCGGAGCATGATATCCAAAAGTAGAAGCACTCTATCTTTGATAGTGTGAAACATATATCTTCTACTGTATGCTCTTTTGTTTTCATGTTTTGGAGGAGTTAATATGAACTAAAATAAGAAAAAAAAGGTCTACTAAACATGGACTCTCAAATGCATACATTAAAAGCTATGAGCAGAGCCCTTAACCACTAGAAAACATGGGTTTTGCAGTATCAAAAACAAAGAAGTGGTGGTATTTTTTTCTTGTTTTGATCCATACTACCTCCTCCCAAAACATGGAAACCAAAGAGCTTACAATAGAAAAGGTATATTTAACAGTATCATAGCATCGTTGAGTAACATTTGTTGAAACAAGTTATTACTCTGTTTGTTCCTCAATACAGCCTCTACAACCACTTGAAGTTTGTTGGTCTATATAGCTTTGCAGTAATAATTGCTTGTGCGTGTTATTTTTCAGTGTACTCAGGCAGTGAAGGAGGCAATTAAAAAGATCATTTCCAAGTGGTGCATTTCATCAAACAGAAATTTATTTATTTATCTGTGTGAATTATGCTTTCTTATAAAAATCTGCAGTAATCTTTAGTGATTTACAGAAGCTTTATACTATTTGCATTTTTCAGCACTAAAGTCAAATTTTCATATCAGAACTGCTTATTTTTCACACCGTGTAATTAAAAACGGCGCCGACACTAGTGCTATAGGCCGCCACTTAGTGCGCCATGGGCGCTGCACAGAGTTCAGAGAAGGTGTGCACTCATGGTGCAATGCTTCGGCAGTTTGATGTGTGACTTCAACCAAGTGTGTTATGTTTTCATGGGTTAGCAGTCAACAAAGCACTCGGCGCTGAGTCGGTCGTATTGCACGCGTGTTCCTCGGCCTCCGTACTGACCCTGTTATACGGGCGTGGAGTCTGATCTCTTCCTCGTTTCTCTGCATGTGTGTTTCCTTCGTCCTCTACAACTATTTTGGACTGTGTATTACTTAAGGTGCTGCAACAGCAACTGCTGCAGCAGCAGCATGAGCAGATTGACCTATTAACTAAACTGTTTACTTCATCGTGCAACATTGTGGTGCCGTTGGGTCGTCCTCCTTTTCTTCCCTATGATGAGGCCATGGAAGACTGGGCAAAGTACGAGCATCATTTACATTAACACTTTCATGGTTTTGGTGTTACAGACCCTATGTTGTATTGCACCTTATTTCTTTCATGGTGTTCTCCTCAGGTGTATTGGGTTTTGTGTAAACTGACATCATTGCGTTGTCCATCTACCCTTTCTTCTGACGAGATGTGTTCTTTGCTTCCTAGGTATTACTGCCAGCAGACGAATACAGTGATATCTAGTATGGAATTCATCCAATGTCATAAACAATCTAATCAGATGTACTGGGCCTGGGTGGCCGAACTGCAGGGACTTTGCCATTGTCGTAATTTTACTTTGGACATTCACAACGAATCCAATGCAGATCACATGCTTTGGGACATTATACTACGCTTGGCTCCTGACAGGGAAATCCGTGACTGCCCTCCAGCAGGATGATCCCACCTTGGCTGATATTTTGAAAATCGCTCAGGCTTTCGAAGTTACATGGGCAGCAGCCTGCCCTTTCGACACATGGGGTGATGTATCTGGCATTCAACCGCCTGATTCTACTTGGCCCCCTTCAGCTGTTGTGACGGGGGAGGTGGCGGCGATTACCTCAAACTTTCCACTCTAGTCAGGCCTGGCAACAGAACAGCTCAGCTCAACAGTATAGTCGACGGCCTTCTCGCTCCGGTAAATGGGCGGCGCTGTCCCCCTCTTGTCCTAAATGTTTTTCTAGCCATGAACATGATGATTGCCCATGTCATTGGGCCACATGGTGGCACTGTAGGAAAAAAGGGCACATTTCTCCAGTATGCCGCTCGGCACCAGTGCCACCCTCACATCTGAAGATCAAAAACAGTTGCAGAACAATCTAAATAAGAAGGAAGAAGGAAGGAAGATTAGTATTTAACGTCCCGTCGACAGCGTGGTCATTAGAGACGGTCTAAATAAGATATCACTATGGTGGAAAAATTGGCAATTGACTCTTAATAATGAGTAGTCTGAAGTCGTCCACACGAGTAAAAAAAGAAATCTCTTAAACTTTGTTTACAAGATAAATCAATCAAATGTGAAGGCTGTAAACTCCACTAAATACCTAGGAATTACTATTACATCAGACTTAAACTGGAAAGAACATATAGATAATGTCGTAGGAAAGGTGAACCAGAGACTGCGTTTTATTGGCAGAACGCTTAAAAGATGCTATATAACTACTACAGAGACTGCATACACTACACTTGTCCGTCCTCACTTGAGTATTGCTGCCCAGTGTGGGATCCTTATCAGGTGGGTTTGACGGAGGACATCGAAAGAGTCCAAAGAAGGGCAGCTCGCTTGTATTGTTACAATACAGGGGAGAGAGCATCACGGAAATGATACAGGACCTGGGATGGGAATCATTACAACAACGGCGGTTATCACTGTGGTGTGGTCTACTTATGAAACTCCAATCACCAACATTCTCTTCCAAATGCGAAAATATATTGTTGACTCCCACCTACATAGGTAGGTAAAAGGTGATTCAGTGAACTCTCTACCAGGCACTTAAACGTGATTTGCCCAGAGTATCCCATGTGGATGTAGATGTATATGATATGGCTATGGCTATGGAAATTAATAACATTGCGGGGCACACACACACACACACACACACACACACACACACACACACACACACACACTCCTGCCAAGCTTTTCGTTGAAGTATCTGTTCATCTGTTCTGAACTGTCTGAACTGCACGGTGCAGATGCAGGTAGACACACGGCAGCAGCCACATGACTGAACTCTCAGACATACATATATCTTGGATCACCTCCACCCCCTCCCCCCCCCCCCCCCCCGGCGCAACCGGCATCACAGAAGCTTTTTTAGTAGTGGATCAAGCCTCGACAGCCAACGTGTTAGGTATGGATGCTTTTAGAGCCTTTGGGTTTTTTATATCCGATGAAGTTCATTTAGTATTGGACCAAGTGCCGTATCCATCTTTAGAGTCTCTTTTTTCTTAGTATGCTCCTCATTTCTTGCCAGGACTGGGCTGTGTTTCCTCCTTCCAAGCTCACATTACACATGAAACCAACATCCCGTCCTCGTTTCTTCCGGGCGCATGAGACACCCATTTCCCTTAAAGCAGAGGTGAAAAAGAAATTGGGCTGCCTTACAGATGCCGGCGTTAATCATCCAGTTGTGTCTAGTGTATGGGCCACACCATAGGTAGTCATTATCAAACCCTCTGGCAAGCTCCGCATTTGCGACGACTTTAAGGCCACAATTAATGCTCAATCCATCATAGACATATACCCCCTGCCTCGACAGGATGAATTGCTCTCAAAATTGTCTGGTGGACAATATTTCTCAAAAACTGACCTGGCGGAAGCATACTTACAATTGTCATTAGACGAGGAGTCGCAAAGCAAACTGGTAGTAAACACCCCGTTTGGACTCTATCAATACTTAAGTCTTCCCTTTGGGGTTGCAAGCACACCAGCTATTTTCCAACGCTTTTTAGAGGAACTTATACACACGATTCTGAGATGTATCAACTATTTGGATGACATTGTAGTCACTAGGTGCACTAATGAGGAACATGTCAACAATTTGTGAACCTTATTCTCTGTGTTACAAGACAAGGGCATCAAATGCAATCTCAAAAAGTGCCAATTTTTTCAGCCAACTATTGAGTATCTCGGATTGGAGTTATCGGGACGAGGTGTTTCCCTCCATTACAGACTACGTGCATGCCACAACAGCGTTGCCACACCCTTCATCTGTTAAGGACTTACTAGCCTTCTTGGGAAAAATTACATATTATCACAAATTTATTCTGGGGGGGGGGGCTCCACTCTTTCGCGTCGTCTCTATGACTTGTTACGGAAAGGTGCCATATTTGAGTGGTTCCCCACGTGTGAGGCTGCCTTTTTATCACTTAAGAAGAAATTACTTTCTGCCCCATGTTTAATGATGTTCCACCCTGCCCAGCACTTGGTTTTGTGATGGATGCGTCTCAGTACGGAGTGGGTGCTGTTCTTTCGCACCGATTCCCTGATAGCTCTGAGTGTCCCATCGCATTCACTTCCAAAACGCTTACACCAGCCCAATTAAAGTACTCTCAAATAGAAAAAAAAGCTCTGACATTTATGTATGCTCTTAAGAAATTCCGTGTGTTCTTGTACGGTACGAAATTTCATCTAGTGATAGATCACAAGCCTTTGGTGTCTCTCTTGAACCCCTCGGCCCCACTACCAGACAAAGCTGCACACAGGCTTCATCATTAGCGTTGTTTCTCATTTTCATTCTTAGACCCATTTCCACCCTACAGCGAAGCATGCAAATGCTGACGCATTGTCCCGTCTGCTGATTGGACCGAATGCTGCTTTTGATCACAATGAACTTCTGTGCTTCCACATTGATGATGAGGCGCAGCAGTTGGTCGAGGGATTCCCCCTCACTTCGACCGCCTTGCGTCAGATCTGGTTTTGCGTCAAGTAGTGCATTATGTTCAATATGGGTGGCTGGAGTCTCCTCCTCGATGGCCTTTGGATCCCCTCTGCAACTATTACTCCTTCTAATATCAGCTGGCCATGTGTGATGGAGTGCTTTTCATGCAGCCAGCAAATTCTCCACCTTGAATAGTAATTCCTAGTGCTCTCCAGCGTGAGGTTCTTCACATCTTGCACACGGACCACTGGGACATCCTCTGTACTAAAGCATTGGTGCGGTGTCACATTTTCTGGCTGGGTATTGACTCTGACATTGTACAACTAGTAAATTAATGTGAGAAATGCCACACAGCAGGCGGCCTCCGGTACTTATACCATGGCCCTAACCATCCTCAGCCTGGGAAAGCGCACATGTGGACTACAAGGGACCCTTTTCGAACTTGTACTGGCTCCTTGTTGTAGACATGCATTCAAAGTTTCCTTTTGTTGCTTGCTGCACACACCTGTCTTCCTCTGTTACAATTGCAGCACTCTTGAAGATCTTAGCCATTGAAGGGCTTCCTGTTACCTTGGTTACAGACGATGGACCATGCGTTACTTCTCATGAAATCAGAGTTTTGTGCACAACGGGTATCCGCCATGTCCTGCCCTCTCCCCCCCCCCCCCCCCCACCACCTTTCATCCCACATTTTAATGGGGAGTTTGAGAAATCAGATGCACAAATATATACAGTCGTCCTCACCTGATGTTGCAGAAGACAGGTTCTTGGCTTCATATCACTTCACCCCCTAGGCAATAAGAGCCCAGCAGAATAGCTACATGGTCGGCAATGCTTCACTAGCTAGTTCCTCCACTACAGATGCAGCAAGAGCACCCCCGTCATAGGTTCCATCCAGGGGTTACGGTTACGGTTTGTACCAGAACGTATGGTAGGCACCCCAAATGGACACCAGCAAAAGTCACACACTGCAAAGGCCGCCTCTCTGCGTCCTTCGTACACAGGATGGGGAAATTATCCGCCACTCAGGCAACTCCGCCCTCAAGTTCCTGCTTGGTCACTGAACTCCGGGAAGCAGCGTGACGTGCCTACCTCTCCTGCAGATTTAAACTCGACACCGATAGTTGAGCAGCCCAATCCGTCAGATGTCAGTGCAAATCCTGAGTGAGATTCCTGAGGAGAGTCAATGCCACCCTCCTCAGAGTGTCTGTCATCCACCTGGTTGCTGCCATCTACACAGCCACCTTTGGCCCCGGGTTCCTAGCTGCAGCATAATCAATCACATCATCATCTATCATCTCCAGCTGGAAACCATCATGACAAGCAATATGTCGTTACCATCTACCGCAGCCTTATACAGTGGTTCACCCTTGATGTCTGTGCAACAGTGATAGTGATAGTGGCTGTGTGCAAATGGACATTCAGTGTTGTGAACCTTGGCTCCTCAAAGAGGAGAGGTGTGTTATGTCTGCACACCGTGTAATTAAAAACGGCACCAACACTAGTGCTACAGGCCCCTGGAGCACCACGGGCGTCCACAAAGTGTGCTCTATATGAGAAGGTGTGCACACATGATGCCACGCTTTGGCAGTTTGATGTGTGACTTCAAACGAGCGTGTTATGTTTTCTTGGGTTAGCAGTCAACATAGCATTGTCCATCCAAAGTATTTTGAGAATCACTGTAGATTATACTCTGATGAACAAACTGCAATGTGAGGATAGAAGATTGAAGGTGGGAGTCAGAAATAATATACTCCAAAGAGCATTGGAACACAAGCAAAATGTTACAATGCTTTGGAGTATGCAAGCCTGTCTGGTACAAATCTACTATACAAACACCCATTTTAAGCACCAGTTGACTCAATCCAGTATTTGCTGTTCAGTCAACCACTCTGTGAAAAGTATGTCTGAATGAATGTTCTCACACATCCCAGTCAGTTTCGTCCACCTTATTGGATTAGTTGTTATTTATTTACTTTTTAATTTCTAAACAAAATTTAAAAAATGCCTAAAGGTGGTCTTTTGATACTTTTTATTAAGTGTTTACTCTTCTGGTTCATATTCATTCATGAGAAAGGTCTATCACCACCTATATTACAGAGAAGATCGACAATGAAAGTGTAGAAATGGTAGAAAAACCATGGCTTTTGCAACAGAACGAAATCGCTGCAGAATGAAATTGTGCCATTACCATTGCAGTTCTTGTGCCTTGTTAAATGCATTGTCATCTCTGCTGGAATACTGTATCAATTTGTGACCAATTTCAGTAACATATAAAAAAGGTTGCTGTTGTAATATTTTGTTTAATTGAAAATCATGATTATAGAAATACAATTATTTTGTACTTCAGTACAAGTTAGGAGGGTTAAAATGATAAAAATTTAATACATTACTTTCTTTATGAATCTTGCTAAGGTGTTAAGTCATTGAGGGGTGGGGGGGGGGGACCTTATCAAGCAAGTAGAATCTAGCAGTGGTGGCTTGTAGCTAATTGTGTTGGCATACACAAATGAATTTGGAAAGAATACATGGCAGTAATTCTAGACAGTAATTAATTTTAGAAGTCCTTGTACACCTGTGACCTGTTTTCTGTGGTATCAGCTCACCATATTCTCTTTCATTTATCAAATTATTTAATTTTACTAAAATGTGGTTTATTGTAATTTTTAGCACTGAAACTACAGAAAGAAGTGAAGCTGACATATTGCAGGAGCGTCGAGATTTGGCAGTAGAGTTCATTTTCTGCTTGGTGTTGATAGAAGTACTGAAGCAGTTACCATTCCATCCAGGTCAAGATGATCTTGTGGGTTACATTGAAAATCTTGCTTTCAAGCATTTCAAGTACAGAGAAGGGTAAGCAAATGCAACTAAGTTTTAATATTCATCTTTAAAAATATTTATCTTTAAGCTGGTAAATTCTGTTTGTAAACATCTATAAAAATGTGGTTGATGCAGAACAGAGGTAATTATTGAATTTTTTAGGAATTCAACATACATAAAGAGTAACACACAACTCTCAACTGTTTTAAGAAATTCAAGTTTTAAAGCTTTTGGCTTGCGTATATAGAGAGTGATTCAGGAGGAATGTCACATTATTTGTGAGGTGATTCTGCATGTTAGAATAAACCAAAAAACTCCTGTGAACAGTGTCCGATTTTCAATCATTATGAATATGGAGCAGGTTGAATACTACACACATTAATGAATGAATGAATGAATGAATGTCTAGACACATGTGAATATTACTGCTGTGTGGCTGCTGTGTTGAACAGAATAATTGTGGAGTTAATCCAGATCTATCCTGCAAGCGGTGTAGGGCTTCTCCAACAGATGGCAGAACTGAGGCAAAAACTGCAAGCATACAAAGTGATGTGCAATCTGCAATTCGGTTTGTGGGTAGTTATGAGGCCAGGTGTGTGTCATGCTGGAGTATTGCTTAATCGAGCAAGTCCATTGTGTATGTGAATACCAACATGCATACAGTTCATCATGCAGAATATGCAGACATAGTGTTTGAATGTGTATACTGCAATGGCAGTACCCATGTGCCTGTGGCAGAGTAGCAGATATGTTTGCCTGATCAACAAATTCCTTGTGCCAGGGTTTTCCAAACATTATGTGAAGCTATAACACTACCCATTGTACACATAACATCAGACTGGAGACTGTCCAGTCAGTTGAGGAAAGAGAAGACATTATTGCCCTGTTGCAATGGAATCCCACCACCAGTACATGGCACATTAGCCATCAGCTCGATATCCCACAAACATGGGAGTAATGTATTCAAAGAGCTTGAAGCCATTCCATGTGCAGCCTGTGCTGCATCTGACTCACTAAGTAGACAACAGTTTTGAGAGTGATTGACAGTACACAGAAAAAAGAAAAGAAAATAAGATAAGGGTTTACCACCCAGTCAACATCAGTGTCATTACAGATAGAACATATGCTCAGATAATTTGTCAGGGATGAGGAAGGAAACCTGCAGTGCCATTTGAAATGAACCATCTTGCATTTGGCTGGAGTCATCAACAAACTCTACATCAATAATTGGATCTTTTGGTCCATTACGTCTTCTTTAAAACTGCTCAAGCCATCTATTCATTGGTCTTCCTAATGATCTTTTGCCTTTTGGTTTATATTGCTTTACAATTTTAGTAATTCTTCCCTCTGGCATATGGTCTGTGTGTTCTTTCCACCTCAGCTGATATTGTTTTATTGTGGTAATTATGTTCTGCATATTCAGTTCAGCAAACATATCATTTCTGTTGTACAGTAGAACACTTTTAACATGGCTGTTACCAACACTACATATTTTATGAACAATCTTACAATTTGGGAGTCTAATGGAGATATGAAAAGAAAGTTGTGATTGGGTAACACTCTAGCCGACGGTAAGAAACTACACTCATAATTAGTAGAATACAAGTACAAAGGTCTGAATAAGGCAAATTACACAACACAAATGAAGGTGTGAACTGCTCTGCTAGTCCCTACATCTTTTCCATGGCTGTGAGGCAGTGGCACTGCTGCTGCTGGGGCCGCTGTCTGACGGCTGATCAAACATGCACAACAATGTGTTGCATGCTGTTCAATCTTGCACATACTGCAGAGTTACAGGAATTTCTCTTTTTATCCATTACAGTATATCTAGCCACATATCCAAGCTTAATTCTCTTCTCTTCGCTCCTGTTTTCGCGACCATAGAGCAATGCTGCTGGTATTTTCATAACTTTATAAAACTAGTAGTACATCTCTCAGGACTTTCACCCAATGTAAAGTCCCTCGGAAATAAGTATATAGTTCTAATTTGTTCTCAATTTTATTGTTTGCCCCATATGTAATACTGCATCCTAAATATGTAAATGCATTCACTTGCTCAGTGACGTGCTTGTTAATTTTAATCTTAACACTCATGAGAAGGTGTCCTAAAAAGGCCATTGTTTTCGTCTTTGTAAATAAGCTGTTCATAAATTGGGCATATCTTGTCTATATTCCATTCTTGAGGCACATAACCCCCCTCCCAGCACATATTCATAAAACTGAGAATTCTAATTATTGCACCGTTTGGTTCATATTTTATCAGTTCCATGTTGATTTTGTCATATCCTGGAGTCTTCCTGTTTTTTTCTAATTGTTATTGCTTCCTATAGTACTTCAAAGTTATTAGGTCTACATTCCTGCCTGGTTTGGCCAGAACCATATGTGCATCTTGGATGTTTGTCCAGACTGGTTTGCAGTATTGCAACCAAGAAGATTCAGGTATTTTGTTTATTTGCAGATAGTTCTTATCTTATTTATTTAGATGTTTCATTATTTTGAATGATTTATCTTGCCTTCCTCGTATGTCATGTTCATTCATCAGTAATATATTTTTCCCAACAATTGTTGCAACTTGCCTGCCTTTCCTTTCCACTAGGGCTGATTTTCTTCTATAATCTATTCCGAGATCCTGATCCACTGGGGATTTAACATTTTTAAATAGGCATGTTTCTGATCTTCAGTTGGACTACATATTTTCTTCATTCCAGTTCCACAGACCCCTTTTTAAAAAACTGAGATGTTGATGTACGGCATGGGAAATATTATTTTAGTCTACATGTGGGGGGTAGTGACTAGAGGCCTTGGTGAAACTGTGAATATATTGGCCAACAGGGTACTCATCGCTGTAGATATACTGTCCATGGAGGGGGCGGGGCAGGCAAGCTGTACGGGAAGTGTTTTTGGTGTGGAAGGGATGGCAGCAATCAAAGTGCTGGTACTGCTGGTGGTTGGTGTGTTTAATGTGAATATTAGTGTGAATGGAGCTATCAGTTATAGAGATGTTAACGTCTAGGAAGGAGGACCAGATGAAGCAGATGGGAGGAGTTGGATGTTGTGAAAGGACATATCCAGGTGTCCTGACGCTGAGTCCAAATCATGAAAATGTCTTCATTGAATCTGTGCCAGGTCTTGTGTTAAGGATTTTGGGAGGCCAGGAAGATTAGATGGCCCATAAACAGGTTGGCATAGTAGAGTGCCAAGTGGATGTCCAGTCTGACCACAGATGTGCCTGTACACATTCCCTTCAAAGGAAAAAAAAAAGTTTTTTGTTAGCATATAATTTGTAAGGCATATGAGGTGGTTGCGTGAGGTAGTGTTCCAGAGTGGACAGGCCATCGGCTTGAGGGAAGCTGGTGTAGAGGGAAGTGGCATCAGCAGTTTCGAGCAAGAATCCACTTCCTGGCAACTCTGTCCTACACCTTCTTGTAATTTATGTCCCTCCCTCAACTATCTGCCACTGTTTCCCCTTCTCTGTTCCTTCCATTTTTGCCTCCCCCCACCCCTTTCAAAGCTGCATATGACATCATTTTGCAACGATCCAATACCTGCACGCTCCATCACATAGCATGGATATCTCTCCCTCTCCCCCTCCCGAACTCCACTCAGTGATGAAGCAACACTAGCTCACAGTGCTCAGAGAAGGCAGTAATGTATGTGTGAGGTTTGTCTACATGATTTAATGACTGTTTGTATGCTTTCTTTTTCTGATGAATTCTGGGGCTGAAAGCTTTCAGTTTGTGTGTGTGTGTGTGTGTGTGTGTGTGTGTGTGTGTGTGTGTGTGTTTTATTTCGGCAATCTACATGGCGAGTTGCAAACTAGCTGCAGTATATTATAATTCACTGTCATATTCTAGTGTAAATTTACTGTCCATTTGATTGTTTTATTACTTTTTATTGTTTGTTTAATGATCTTTTCATTATTGATTTTCCTGCTTGAACTCACTGTTCACTTAATTGTTTCTGTTTATTAATTGTTTTTACAGCTTGTCTTTCTACACTCTATTGCACCATACTTTTGCTCCTCATATTTTTGTATATATTACACACATCTTATAGCTAATATGCATAATATTTGACATATCAGTAATTATTTTCTGGCTTCTCGTCTCCAGTAATGTAAATGTATCATATATGTCTTTATTCCAAACATAGAATATAATCTGAAAATAAAAGAACAAATGTCTGATAGTGAGCTTTCATACACTGTTCCTATCACTGAAACAAAGTGTGAAAATGTCTTCAAAGGTTTGTGGTGTTTGTAATTCTGGTAAAATGTACTATTTATTAATTAAACAATGGAAATTTCAAGGACAATTCAAAAATATTTTTGAGAAGGATAGGTTGCTACTCACCTCAGAGAAGTCCCAATGAGCCTCAGAAATGCACACATAACAGATACAACTTACTACAAAGCTTTCGGCTTTTATGGTTTTCGTCAGTGTCAAAGAAACACATGCTCTTCACACACACATTGACACAAACAAACATGACCACCTTCTCTAGCCGCTGTTAGTTTTATTGTTTCTTGTTAAAAATATTTTTCTTAAGTTTCTCCATGATTTTCTTAACTAGTCTTTCCAGTTCACACTCGTGTGCTGAGTGTTGCCTGCATACTCTAATGCTTATAATATTCTTTCCATATTTAGACTAGTAAACTTTATTTACATTACAATAATTTGTGCTTAAAATCCTTATCTTTCTAGTCTGTTATTAATACACTTTATATTATTTTTTAGTATCCAGACTGGCCCAAATGCTGCAAATATCCACATAATAGCAGACCTTTATGCTGAGGTAATAGGAGCCTTAGCACAGTCTAGGTTTATGTCAGTGAGGAAAAGGTTCATGGCTGAACTGAAGGAACTGAAAAGCAAGGAACCAAATCCAAATACAGCTCAGAGCATTATCTCTCTTCTGATGGGCATGAAGTTCTTTAGAGTAAAGGTACCACATTTTCTTCAGTCTCTTCGATAATATTCAGCAGAAATTAACTGTTATTGCTAAACATACTTGATACTGGGAATTGTTGGAGTTCCTTTCTTATGAATCCCTCTTCTTTTAAATTCCTTATTTTCCTTTCATATGAAGAATAAATGTATAAATAAATAAATTTTATTTGTTTGAAAAATCAGATGGTGCCCATAGAAGAATTTGAAGCTTCATTCCAATTCATGCAGGAATGTGCTCAGTATTTTCTGGAGGTCAAAGATAAGGATATAAAACATGCTCTAGCTGGCCTCTTTGTTGAAATTTTAGTTCCAGTAGCAGCTGTAAGTATCTGCAAATGCTATTACTGCCTCAGCTTACCATAATGAGCTATAAATGTTTGGTTGTATATCAGGCATTCCACAAGTGATGGACGGGACATTCAGTCTCAGAGAAATTGAAATGAAATGTTTGTTTTTATTTTATTCTGTGGTTTCTTCCTGGAATTAAAACATTCATTATTTGGTACAGAAGATTAATGGGAATTTTTGCTAGTCCATCATTATTTTTGCCTGCAATATATAAAAATAATGGGTGACGGATGGGACAAAAATGAGCCAGAAGTGTTACAGGTTGCAAAACATTGCCTTATTTCTGTGATTTATGTATACATGTGAAACTATAAGTAACATGTACATGAATTTCAAACTCCAAAATGACATATGCTATGTACAATATACGACCATTAAGAAATTTAAGTTTCTGAAACAATAAATATTAAGTGATGGACAGAACAGGTAATGTGACGGACTGGACTTGTTCAATGAACTGACTTCTAAATTTATATTTTCCACCTTTGAGAGAGATAACATTAAACAAAATGGTGGTAGTAAGATAATTAATGCTTAATTGAAAGAAAGGTGTCTTAAAAACAAGCAAAGCAATGAACTGTTAGTCAACTATGGGGGGAAAATCATTGCTAATTTGACAGCCTATTTTACTACTACCACCCACGATTGTAATGTCTCTAAGTTGATGGTGATAAATTAAAGGAAAAGAGGAAATTGCAAAATATTTTTATCCAGTACAGGTAACTTCAGTACCTTAAGATTTTTGTGGAAGTACTCATAACCATGAATTTCAGATTTTCAATATTCACTCATAGGGTCACTCACTTGTGGAATGCCTGACATTCAGTTGTATTACTTGTCACATATGGCAGAAAAGTGCTAGCATTGTGCATTTTCTAAATTTCATTGTGTGCAAAAGAAATCATTAGGTATTAAGTATTATCTCAAAGAAATAAAGTTGTACAGTAATGCAACAACAATTGAAAATACTGAATGGAATAATGTGTCAGCTAAATGAAGGGCAACAACTAAGACATGCAAATGCACTGGCCTGCTACTGCAATGAGAATGTTTGTTATCGATAGTAATTGCTTGTGGGAGGTGGAGGTAGGGAGGGGATAGAAAAGGAGCATGGTGTGATGAAAGGATAACAGTGTAATGTGAGAAAGATCTTTCAACAGATGGCTCAGCAACTGCAAACAAATCAAAAGGTGATCAGAGGTTAGAGCTCTATTACCTGTTTGTATGCAGACAAATGTTTATGTTTACATAGTACACATTAATGAATATGAGGCATGGCATTGCATTAAAGTTTGAGTGAAGTTGAAATATTGTGGGGGGTAGTTAATGACAAATTTTTTTGAATATTTAATTTGCTGAAAAAATTTTAAATTTCACAATGGATATTGTGTTAACAAGGATATTTTACGTATAGTGGTTTGTTTATCAGATGTTGTTTTTAGATTATGTATATCAGACATTAACATTCCATTTTTATTAAATCAGATGTTAATTCTAATAACTGTGATGTTGTTACATTTGGTGTGTATACTCTAATTTAAATCAGCCAATCTTAGTTCTTTCCCAAGTGTCACATGCATGCTGTGTTGCCTGTTTTGTATGTGTGTGCAGCACCTTGTGAAGAGTGGCTGACTGCTCTCGCACAACACTGATACCTGCCTCTGCAGTCTGTTGGACACAAACTAATTTTAATCAGGGTCTAATGATATTTTTAATGAATACTATTCCTCACATTTTCAACCTTTTTCTTATTTTCATATAGTGTTTTAATTTTTTCAGACTGTGAAAAATGAAGTTAACGTTCCATGCCTGAAGAATTTTGTTGAAATGCTTTACTCTCAGACACTTGACATGTGCACAAAATCAAAGCACCGTTTAGCTATTTTCCCATTGGTGACGTGTTTGCTGTGTGTTAGTCAGAAGATATTTTTTCTTCAAAACTGGCATTATTTTTTAGCCATGTGCCTGTCACATTTGAAAAATCGTGATCCGAAGATGTGCAGAGTTGCTCTGGGTAAGTTTAAAAATCTTTTGCTGCTATATTATGTTAATGAATTAATAATGGAAACTCCAGGTAATAATTCAACAATATAACGATGGCAGTTTACAACTCACCACAAAGATGTAACTATGAGCTGTGACAGGCACATAAAAAAAAATCTATCTCTCTCTCTCTCTCTCTCTCTCTCTCTCTCTCTCTCTCTCTCTCTCTCTCTCTCTCTCTCTCTCTCTCACACACACACACACACACACACACACACACACACACACACACCCACACACACAAAACACGTCAGCTATTGGCCATTCACTTTCTTCAGAATAAATCACATTCACACAATCACACAGGTAAATTTCTGTCTCACAACCGACGTCTCCGAGTATTTATGTAGGTGTAGGTTTTATACCTCAGAAATGATCACAATTACTTCCAGTTTTGAATTTGTAAGTCATCTCTGTCACTCTATCATAGGTGTCTTGTGAACTGATTTCATCAAAATGGGGGAAAAAAAACATAACTTAAATATATATATGTAAAAAATAGATGAAGTACACTTACCAGGCGAAGGGGCACAGGCAGTGATAGCAACAAATAAACACACAGACAGACACACACACAAACGCAAGCTTTCACAGCCTAGCTGCTTCGTCAGGCAGAAGGGAAGGAGAGGGAAAAGGAAAGGGAAAAGGAAATGATGAGGGTTTTAAGGGAGTGGATAAGGAGTCATTCCAATCCTGGGACAGGAAAGACTTACCTTGGGGGAAAAACGGAGGGTAAACAAATACACACACACCCACACATTTACACAGACGCAAGTACACTTAGGCAGACATACTGTAGAACTGTAGAAAGCAAAGAAGTTAGAAGTTAGACAGAGATGCCACTTACATTTATTGTCATGACATATGAAACAAGAAAATATAATGCAATATTACAGTCAAGCATCTCAGAAGATTGGTGTATGATGTCAGTAGCTGCAGAAGTTCTTACTAATTATTGTCTTCATCCAATATGTTGGCATCGTCTCTGACTAATTAGTGACAGTGGAACAAGACTGCTACAATAATTCCTTCACTGTTCAAACTGTACTCTAAAGTGGTCTTCAGCATACTAAAGACATTAGTGCTACACATAGAAAATCTCTTCTGTCCCTTTGGAAATATAGTAATTTGCCAACAAAATACCATAGATTGAGTGTGTGGTGGCCCCCTCTCAAAAACTGTCATCGAGGCCATCATGTTCATATTGAGCACTATAGTGGACTGGACAAAACAAATGTGTTTGTGACCCTAGCGGTCGAGTACCAGTGGATCATGGTCAGCCAGGTCTTGCTCTCTTGTGCTCTAGCTGTGCTATAGGCTTGTTTGCTTATCGATAGGACAGTCTTTGTTTCCACAGCAACATGATATAGGTTGCATTCACTGATTGGACTTACATCTTTAACTGGTTAGTTTGTATTTCTGCTTTTGTGCTATATTCAGTATTCTGTTATGCCACTGATATAACTTGTCTTTTTTTGTGATAAATAAAAACTAGATGTAGACATTACAGTTTTTGGTGATAAGTTAGTTTTCCTATGAGTGTGGATCAGATGTTGGTTCAGTTGTAACAACAACAACAACAACAACAACAACAACAGCTGCTTGCTAAGCAACACCACCATTTAGATCTACTTTGTCAGTTGCTTATAAAGTCACAAGGCAATATGATAGCTCTGCAACTGACTCCTTCATGGCCAATTGTGTTCTGTTTTCCCGTCATTCCAGGACCCTTCTGACAAGAGCACCTTGATGACCTTTGAAAATTATGTATTTGCAGACATGACTTTTCAGGTAAATGACCTGTCATTGGAGAAATATTTTTTCTTCTCATGCCCAGAAATCTTTGATTTCCTTTGAAAATAGGTTCTATTGAAGGACCCTACAGTGTTGTAATTTATTGAAATTTGTGAGTTGCTTTGTGCTTATTTCATCAGAAAAAAAGGAAAGAAACAGGCCAGTCCTATCAAGTATGGTAGCTGACAACTGTGGGCTGAGTAGAAATTGTAAATTTGTTTCTGCTCACTGTCAGCAGTCCCTCTGATTCATGACAATGGTGCCTGAAAGACAGTGAATGCTTTCCAAAAATTTCTTTGGCTGACACCGGTTCATACGGTTTCTGTTTCCCAACAGATTACCATCAACAACACATTTTGCATTGTACCACTATACACACTTGCTATTATGCATTGGTAATGCTGCCACCATCTTTCAATGATTCTTAGAACAGCCAGCACAATATGTACCATGCAGTGCAAATAATCTGTGTGGCATAATCATCACAGGACCCTTCTGACAAGAGCACCTTGATGACCTTTGAACCTTCTTCATATAACTGCAAGAGGCAGGCCTTAAGTGCGACCTGCAGAAATGAAAGTTTTTTATATGTAAATAGAATATGTGGGCCACTTTGTTCCAAAGGATGGGGTCCAGCTTATACATCATCTAGTGGCTATTGCCAATCTCCCTCAAGTTGCTGCTCATGTCTGTGTTGCGCCTTGCTACTTTTACACATTACATTCTGACAGAATATGCTCTGCATGACAACAGTTGGGAAAAGGTTACTTAATCAATGCCCGTACTTTTTTATACTTTTATCTTTTTTTTTTAATAAAATATGGTTATAACTGACATCAGTTTGAAAAGTTATACATTGTTGGACACTTCTTAATTGGTCATAAAAGACTGGCAATTTCAAGTACTTATCAACAATCTTACACAGATATCTTTACTGCATATGCAATACAGGTGGAAACAACGTATTTGTGATACGTCATCTTCCTCTTTATCCTGACTTATTCCCGCACTTGTCAGCAAGTTACTACTGTTTCAGCATGATTAGTTTTTAAGGGTTTGCTGGGTGCCCTTCCTTCCACCAACCCATTAACACTCAGGAGTGTGTTGGCCCTTGTTTGCACATAGTGTTATACATGTGAAAAGTGTAGATGTTTCATAAATGTTTATGAATTGTGTAACTGGGGGAGGGGGGGGGGAACTTGGGTACCAGCCCAGTATTCACCAATTGGGAAGTGGAAAACTGCTTAAAAACCACATCCAAACTGTCAGGTTAATCAGCTGAGCAGATTCGAATTAGACAGGTGCACCTCCCCATCCTGCAAGTGGGCACATAATTTCAAAATTTTATTTTCCCCTTTCCCCTAGAAAATGCTTTTGAATTCTACTAGTTGGAGCACCAGAGAATGAGGCCTGATTGGCCTTGGTCTGCTGGTACTAGATGCTGGAGAGAGTGCAGACAGCCAGCAATGTGATCGGTCTTGTTTTGTCCAGTAGCTGGTGGTGCTGAATATAAGTGTAGAAGTCTTGGTGACTGCTTCTAAGGGTGCACCACCATATCTCTCCTTCTGCAGAGTCAGTGGCAGAGGAGGTAGAAATGACACAGTGCAATTGCTGCTGTGTTGGTGTGGGTGAGGACACAGGGCTAGCCCAGATGACACAACTGCAGCAGTAGTGACAGTGCAGCATGATGCCAGCTGCACAGCTTCCAATGGTTCATCAGCATCTTAAGAGGTAATGTTCTTGCAGAGATTGCCCATCAGTTGCCTGTTGCCCTGTGGGGTATACATATGGAAGTGCCCAGAATACGGCAGAGGCACGACCCACTCGCTTGGAGTGGCAAATGGTGGTGGCAGACATAACGACATGGGGCAGACATTGTATGTCTCACTTAATGGGGAGCATCTGGGCAACTGTTCAAACACACACACACACACACACACACACACACACACACACACACAAAGGTGAGGGTCTGGAATGAGTGAGGGCTCGGTCTCAGTCACTGATGCCTGCCGGTATTCCTTGGGAAACAGCTCTGTGGTGCTCTGTCCCTTGGAGGGGGCAGTGCACAGAAGAGAGTACTCCTTAGGTGACTGCTGTGGCAGTGATGGCACATCCACCTAAGGTACCACCAAAACACCTGAGGTAGCACCAAAACACCCAAACCCTTGGTAGGGTGGGCACTTGCAGGAGGGCATGCCATCATCAGTAGCTGAGGAGAGAGAGGGCTGTTGCCCCACTGAAATCACAGCTGGTTTTGGTGATGGGAGTGTGATACTTCACCACCATCCACAGTGAACATGTCTGGCTATGAGTCGCCACACCATCAGCAGTGTCTATCCTGGCCACAAGCCAAACTTGCACACCCAGACAGGATCACCCACAGGCATATCTCATAGCACACATCTGGGCCATGGGCCTTGGTGCAGGGCAGAGAGGTACAGTACCATCCATGGTTGAAGGCCATGGAGAATTACAGTGGGCTTCTGGCATTCATCGAGATGGTCCCACCATATCAGCAGATGAGTCCAACAACCACTGTTTTAAATGAGTCAAACTTTTGTAATTGAGCCTGAATGGTGTGAATCATATGCTCTGCCTTAACAATCAAGTGGGGATGGAATGGTAGAGATGTAGGTGGGTAACAGCATTGAGGCTGCAAAAATCATGTAACGACACTGACGAAAACTGTGGATTGTTACTTAAAATGATTGGCAATGGCAATACTTTGATAGCACAAAAACTTTGGATAGAGCCTACACAGTAGCTCCTAATGAGGTGGAGCTCATGTGAATGACACATGGGGGGGGGGGGGGGGGGACCAACCACTACCAATTATTTGGTACTACAGAAGAGGGCCAAAAAATCAAAATTGATGCTGTTCTACGGCTAATCTGTAGTAGGCCGTGGAGCAAATATTTCTAGGTGAGCTGCCTGATGCTAGACATACTGTTTGCACCCCTGAACCAGCTTCTCAATCACCAAATCAATGGTGGGCCAGTAGAGAAAACATCTTGTTAGGACTTTCATGCAGGTCATATCCCAGTGGTTGCAGTGTAAAAGTGTAAGAATATGCAGCTACAGGACCAGCAAAGTGACACAGATGTTATCCAAATCTGACAAAAGGAGGAGTGTTCCATTGCCCACAGACAGGCAATTAGGTAGGAGGAAAAAGTTATTGAATAACTCAAACTCCTTTGTGGGTAGATGCTTAGGTCAACCATTCGACATAAAATGTGACACCTGACAGAGCACAGAATCTTGCTGGTTTGCTTTCACTATGCTCTGGGCTGTGATTGGAAACCTATCCAATGCCTGCTCCAAATGATCATCAGTTGAAAACACACAACTGGCACCTTGTCAAATTCAAAAGTGGTTTATGATCCGTAACAAGATGGTATTTGTTACCATAAAGAAAAATATGAACTTTAGCGCTACACATACAATTGCCAAAGCTTCCTTTTCTATCTGCAAATAATTCTGCTGTGTAGCCATCAAAATATTTGAGGCATATGCAGTGGATCAGACGGATCGATCAGCATTTTCATCTCACAAAACAGCCTCGACACCATGTTTGGGGCATCTGTTGCCAGAACTAGCTGTTTATCTGGTGTAAAAGTACCAAGGTGCAGCACAGACGTGAGCAGCAACTTGAGGGAGATTGGCAATAGCCACTAGATGATGTGTAAGCTGGATCCCATCATTTGGAACAAAGTGGCCCACATATTCTATTTCTGCAGGTTGCACTTAAGGCCTGCGTCTTGCAGTTATATGAAGAAGGTTCATAGGTCATCAAGGTGCTCTTGCCAGGAGGGTCCTGGGATGATTATGCCACACAGATTATTTGCATTGCATGGTACATCTTATGCTGGCAGTTCTAAGAATCATTGAAAGGCAGTGGCAGCACTACTAATGCATGATGGTTCCCATCTTTTTTCTTCCCTTCTCTCCCACCTGACAAAAGAACTGTGTTACAAAATCTTGGACAAAAATGGACGTTTTTTATTTGTGTCACTGTTGGCGGTACAGCACAAAGGTAAGTACTGGCCAGCCCATAGATTGATTTTGAAAAATAATTTATCATCTCTGAGGAGAACTTCCATCATTAATCAAACAATGTAATGTCTGTTATTTATGAGTTCATTGGTTTGTAAGTTTAGGGACTGATGACCCTGTAGTTAAGTCCCATAAGCTACACCTGAGTTCATTGGTTGTCTACTTTCATTTTTGTAGAATGACTTGTGGTGGTTACATCAGTGTGCAAAATTGTACATCCTGTTAATTAAATTTTCGTGAGTAGTGGTCACAGCACTTTATTAGACTGGAAAGTAAACTGAAACGGCTAGTAAGTGTTGTTCTAGGGAGCTCCAAGGATATAGGTTGTGACTTCTTGTACTTTTCTTACTTTTTACTGGCCTATTATTAACCAGTTTTTGTATTTTGCTTGATAAAGGAAATTGAGATCCCAAAAGCAGTTCCTGTTTGTGTGTAGTAAGTAGAAAATCTCTTGTTGGTTCTTGTTGTGTGTTTTCATTTGAATAATTCTCCCACCCCACCTCCTTGCCTTCCCTCATTTGCACTGGTGACATGACATAAAAGTAACAATGATGGGCATACAAAAACAGAACAAATATATTTGTCTCAGAAGAACCTACTTATTGAAATAACCTAATTTTTGTTTCAGAATCACTTTACCGATTGCTATGGGTCTACATGATTAGAATAAAATGTGAAAGCAATTCAGCTACACAGTCCCGTCTTCAGAGTATAGTCAATTCATTGTTTCCAAAGGGATCAAAAGCTGTTGTTCCAAGGGACACGCCACTAAATATTTTTGTAAAAATTATACAGTTCATTGCACAGGTAAGGTGTAGAAAAAGGAGAATTATGATTTATAGTTTGCATATGTTTTTATGTTTCACAACTAATTTTATTTGTTTAATCCTGACATTTAAGGAACGTTTGGACTTTGCAATGAGGGAAATAGTTTTTGACCTGCTGTCAGTTGGCAGACCAATCAAAATAATTTTAACTCCAGAAAGAATGAGCATTGGTCTCAGAGCTTTTCTCGTTGTTGCGGACAGCTTAGAACAGAAGGAGGGTGAACCACCAATGCCCCGCACTATGGGAGTCTTACCATCTGGAAATACACTTCGCGTCAAAAAAACATATCTGAACAAGGTGTTGTTGTACCTCTTTTTATCTCAATGAATTTCCAATTTTCCAAAAGTGGAACCACATATTACAACTGCAGATATAGTTTTATGTCTGCATTATTTGTGAGAACTATTTGTCCTATAATTGTTATTTTAATCAATAGCTTGATTTTATGAAAATAATTATGCATCTTCTTCACATTACAGATGCTAACGGAGGACACGGCTCGAACAATAGGAATGTCTTCATATTTCCCCCATGTTCGAAGAGTCTTTGTGGATATTCTGCGTGCTCTTGATGTTCACTATGGTCGACCATTAATGATGACAAGCACTCAAAATGTTAATAAGGTAAACATATTCATATTTCCTTATGTTGACACCATGTGCTGTTAAAATCAAGGGGGGTTTATAATTAAGGATTGTCTTTAAAATAAAAATATGAGCATAATTTACTGCAGTAAAGTAGTACCTGCGCTAGGAAATATTTTAGTTGTATAAAAATAATCAATAGATCACACAATTTATAATTATGTTTTCTAGGGTGCCCAGTTTCAATCAGTAGAGAGCCTATTAAGGCCGCGGTTTTAATGTTGGCTTGCAGATATAGGTTTTTTTTATGATTGTACTGATATAGTCACCCTAAAAAATGATAGGTTGTGTGATCTGGACTGAGTATTTTATAGAATTTATTATCACAGACCACTGCACTTCCTATAGTGTTTTCAAATTTCATTAACTTGTAGTTTTGAGGTGTAGTTATTTCCATTATTGTCTGAGTAATGTATGTTAGTATGCATGAAAGAATTTGTACATCTAAAAATAAAATTTAGTAATAAAGGAGAACAAAAGGTAATGAGACTTACCTGTGTATCATCAAGCATATAAAATTGTTTGCCAGCTATTATGTGGAAAAGGCAATAAAGGTATCCTTCACAGCCTTGTCCTAAACTTGGGGTGTGCAGTGGATGGTCGCATTGTACAGGAAATTTGACTAATGTTTGATGTCTTATCAATATTTTACTAATTAGCTGAAGACCAAACCAAAGCTCGGTTCCATGATGGAGTAAGGTAGTAGACATTCCATCTTGTCAAGAATTATGTTATTGTTTGGAGAGAGTGATTTACAGAAATAGTGTGAAATGTAAACCATGATAGCCTAGCAGAATTGTAACCTCAGTTCTGAATAAGAGTTCATAATTTAACTATTGTTACCTTCCATATGATGTATGATCCAAATTTGAACTGGAATTGGTGCTCTCAAATGTCAGAAAATGACTAAATCATATGTAATGTAAAGTCCATTGGAAATACCAAATTAAAAAACAAAAATTAATCTTTTAATTCTTGGTACAAAGACACTCTTCTTCTTCTTAATTGTTGCTTGGGCCTTGGAGACCATACGTGTTCTCTACATTCCTCTTCCAGTCCTCTCTGTTCCTTGCTTTTGCAGTCCATTATCCTTGATGTCATCTTTCCATCTAGTATGTGGCCTTCCTCTTTTCCATCTTCCCTCCATAGATTCTGAGAATACTACATTAGGTAGCCATTCCTCCTCCATCCTAATTAGAAGTCCAGCCCACATCAGTCTTCTTCTCTTTATCCTTTGATTAATATCAGCCTGTTGATGTAGCTCTTTCAGTTCCTTGGTTTTCAGTATTATCCTGCACTCCCCTGTATCTGGGTCTCTCTTGGAGCCAAAAATATTCCGTTATATATATATATATATATATATTCTTTGGTTTCTACAAATGTCTGCCTAGGTGTGTTTGGATGTGGATATGTGTGAGTGTGTGTGTATTTGTTTACCTTCCTTTTTGTCCCCCAAGGTAAGTCCTTCCACTCCTGGGATTGGAATGGCTCCTTTTCCACTTCCTTAAAACCCGCATCCTTCCCTTTCTCCTCTCCTACCTCCCTCTTTTTCCCGAAGAAGCCACCACTGGTGGCGAAAGCTCGATTGGTTGTGTGTTTTTGTGTGTTTCGTGTTTCTATCGACAAGCCTGTACTTTAGGTAAGTCAAAAATCTTTATTTTATACCATTTTCCCACCTGGAAGGTCTCCTTCTATAATATATATATCCCGCAGCTATCCTTCTGATCTGGTTCAGAAGCAAATTACCAGAGCCACCTCCTCATTCCTCCAAATCCAGAACCTTTCACCGAAGAATCCCAGAAGTGCTTCTTTTGTCACCGGATACTTTCCGGGACTGGAGCGGACTCTGAATGTGGCTCTCCAGCAGGGATACGACTTCCTTAAATCCTGCCCTGAAATGAGATCCATCCTTAATGACATCCTCCCCACTCCTCCGAGAGTGTCTTTCCGCCGCCCACCTAACCTTTGTAACCTCCTAGTCCATCCCTATGAAACCCCCAAACCACCTTCCCTACCCTCTGGCTCCTACCCATGCAACCGCCCCCGTTGTAAAACCTGCCCTATGCACCCTTCTACCACCACTTACTCCAGTCCAGTAACCCGGAAGGTGTACACAATCAAGGGCAGAGCCACTTGCGATAGCACCCACGTGATTTACCAACTAACATGCCTGCACTGTGAAGCGTTCTATGTGGGAATGACCAGCAACAAACTGTCCATTCGCATGAACGGTCACAGGCAGACAGTGTTTGTTGGTGATGAGGATCACCCTGTGGCTAAACATGCCTTGGTGCACGGCCAGCACATCTTGGCGCAGTGTTACACCGTCCGGGTTATCTGGATACTTCCCACCGACACCAACCTTTCAGAACTCCGGAGATGGGAACTTGCCCTTCAGCTTATTCTTTTGTCCCATTGCCCACCTGGTCTCAATCTCCGCTAACTCAAATTCCCGCCCACTATCTTTAGCATCTTTGCCTGGGTTCTGTGGACAGAGCCTCTGCCTCAATTGGTATCTCTGTCCAACTTCTTTGCTTTTCACAAATGTCTGTCTAGGTGTGTTTGCGTTTCGATATGTCTGAGTGTGTGTGTATTTGTTTACCTTCCTTTTTTTCCCCTAAGGTAAGTCCTTCCACTCCTGGGAGTGGAATGACTCCTTTTCCACTTCCTTAAAACCCATATCCTTCCCTTTTCCTCCCCTTTTTTCCTCTTTTTCCTGAAGATGCTGCCAGTGGTGGCGAAAGCTTGTATGTGTGTTTGTGTGTGATTTTATTTGTTTCTCTCGACGAGCCGATCCTTTTGGTAAGTCATCTCTTTTCTATTTTTATTTTTATATATAATATATATATTTTTTTCATCTGCTTTTCTAAATGTATAGCTGACCCGTCTAGAACTACTCATAGAATTACATTCTGATAGAATCTGGTTGAATTTCAATTTCCATTTTATTCTCTTCACTGATGATGCTTCCAAAATATTTGAAAGTGTCTACTCTTTTAAAAGTGAGATTATCAACTATCAGTGGACTGCCATCATAAGGTGCCTTTGTTTTCTTCTCGTTGATCTCTAACCCCGCCCCCCCTTTTTTTTTTTGCAATCTTTCTGTAAGAGCTTGTCATGTATTGCAATTCTTAGTTATTGCTACTTATTAGGACAATATTGTCCACATAAGCAAGATGATGTATTTTATTACTAGCTGGAAACCCAGCGTTGCCCGAGTATTTATTTATTCAAACCTTGAGTTAGTATTTTTCCTATCCCTTCTCTCTCTCTATCCATGTCCTTTTTTCTGATAACATGTTAAATTTATTAGATATTATATAAGAAATAAGGCTGTCTTACATAATGTAGAAAATTTCAAGTACAATATCCAAACACAGAATCAAATTAAAAATGATGTGTAACATTAATTCAACTCAAAACTTGACTATAAATAATATTTCTTGTTACTTGTCCAGGATCTAATATGAATATTTTTTGTTGTGAGCCCATCCCTGAGCAAGTGACATAAAGTTGTCCGTGTGAGAAACATGAAGATTTCAAATACACTCCACAGAATTAGTAGATTGCCCTGTTATTTATTAATCACAAGGTCATGCCTGATGACAGTTTTACGGCATCTACAGCGAAACTGTTGTGAGCGGTAGACTTCTTTCATTTCACCAGTTACAAAACACTCCATAAACATCCGAAATAACATACAAACTTTGTTGCAGGTTCCTAATTACTCCCATTTTCCAATAATAGACGCATAAATCTGGGTATTCTCACGCGGTGGCCTCTCATTATTTATGACGTCATGTGTCGTGTTCTTTTGTTTCTGCGTCAGGAACCTTCGTGGGCGTACGTGAACAGTTCACCAAAGTTACACTGCAATCAAATGAATGGTCTATGAACACATGTTTTGTGTTCCCTAGCTATCTTTTCTAAAACTAAATTGAAAAGTATTGGGTATAATGCATCTCCATGTCTAAGGCCTGTTCTGACTTCAAAGTCCTTAGATACTCCTGTGTTGGTCTTTACTTTGCAATAGGTTTCCTCCAAGTACATCTGAACTAGGCATATTAACTTTCCAGAAAATTCAAACTCTTTGAGGACGTTGGTTATTGTGCTCCTTTGTATGCTGTTGTAAACTTTTTTGAAGTCAAAAAATACCATGTGAGTGTCAACATCATATTTCCAAGCCTTCTCAATTATCTGGTGAAGTGTGTAAACAGGTGGTCGCTAGTTGACCTATCTCTTCTAAAACCACACTGATAATCACCTATAATTTCCTCTGCTAGTGGTATCACTCTCTTGAGTAAACACTATGACAGGATTTTGTAAGTTACATTAAGGAGTGAGATTCCTCTGTAATTATCACAGTCCAGGGGTCATTCTTTTTTTAATATGAGGCAGATTATGGCTGTTTTCCAGTCGTCAGGCATTTTTTCATGTTCTCATACTTTCCCTATCAGTTTTTTTACTAATTCTGGTCCTCCATTCTTTCTTAGCTCACCCACAATTTTATGTTCACCTGAAGCTTAATTATTTTTTTTACATTTTTAAATATTCCCTGTACAAAGACTGTATTATTGCAAAATAACTTTGAGACCTTTTCAGGTACTTTCCTTTGTAGAAAAACTCTACATTTTATTGTAGTTACTAATATTCTGACTACTACACATTTTAAAAGGGCACATTTCAATCAGTATTTAGCAGGTTAAATTCTTGATATTGTTTGTCATTTAATTGGAGACTTTATATTAAAACAAATAATTAATTTTTGTATTTAAAATATCTTCTACTCAATCAGGCTATCTGGTACAGCAACCAATGCTGTCTAATTTCTGATAAAATACAGTCTTGGTTGCAATAATTTATTTTTATTAACACATTTTGCTTTTTTAAATTTTTTTTTATTTTTTTATTTTATTTATTTTTTTATTTTTATTATTTTTTTTTATGTAAATATTCACAGTGTTCGCACAAATCATATCAACTACTCATTTGCTCTATTTTGTATCATCTCTGTGGCATGTACCACTATTGACCTGGATGGCGATCACCAGAAACCAAGCAAGGTGGCACACAGATAACACACTGAAATCATTTTCAGAAGCTATTGTGTTATTATGATATAAATTTTCTGTTTCTCTACATTATTTGAAGCTACTTCCTTATAAGAAAAAGCATTGCCAATTTCTTTGATCGTCTTTGCCCTGTCTGAATATGAGAGCCATTGGTAGTGAGATACTCTTCAGTGGAATATTAAATACTAATTTTTCTAATGTACTATTAGGAACCAAATACTAAAGTCTCGAAGTGGCAAACTATTGCTTTGTTTGAATTGTAATATTGATAGCAGAAATGTTGTACTAGATCTTCACTACTGTAAAGTGTGGTTGGTAAAACTCCTGACAACTGTTATCAATACAAATGCAAGGAAGACAGAAGGGAATTAATTAAAATAAACATAAACATTGTACCACGTTCCAAGTTTTCCTCTTCTTCTTTTGTTAAAAAGGGAAATAGAATAATGTCTAATAATGGAAACTCCAGGTTGGAATTCAACAATATAATGAGGACAGTTTACAACTCATCGCAAAGACGTAACAGTAAGCTGTGACAGGCACCTAAAAAGACACATGCATACAACACTTAAGCTACCGGCCTTGTGCTGCTTCAGAATAGGCACACTTCACAGTCGCACATCTGACATCTCCGGCTGCTGGATTTGGGAGTGCGGCAGTTGGAGATGATGGTAGTGTGCCTGCAAGATTGCGTGAATGTTCTTTATTCCAAAGAAGGCCAGGCCGGTAGAAATAAAATACAGATTTCATTTGATTTCATATGGTGCTACCTTGAGTTGGAAGGTACTGAAAATGCAGCAAAGGAGAAAAGAAGAAGAAAAGAAAAAAAATTACATCAATTTGAGTTGCTCACACCACTCTGTGGTGTTTTGCAGCGCTTGCCTCTGTTGACTACTGTGCTTTTGCAGTAAAAGAGAGGGATAAAATTAACAGGTATTGCAAGTTTTCCCAGAAGAAAGGGGGAAAGGGGGTACCTGAGATTGCACATTCCTGGCTATCTAGGATGGCATAGCCAGTCAGAATGAGTGTTGTGGGAGACCTGTTTAAAGAGAGGGTAAATAAATGGCTATTGTCTTCTTGATGTTTACTAGTGTCCTCCTCCTTATAATGTAGGCAATTATAACTCACAGAGCTCAGTAAGAAGCAGTGTGTTAAATCTGGTATGAGAGTACTTTGTAAGTAGATAACATACTGATAATAGACAACAAATAAAATTTTATCAGAGAAACAATTAAGTAAAACGTAACAGTATGAATGTAACAGTAGTAAATGCACTTTCTGTTAATGTTCCAGGAGCCTGATGAGATGATAACAGGAGAACGCAAACCTCGCATTGATCTCTTTAGAACATGTGTGGCGGCAGTGCCTCGCTTGATACCAGATGGCATGACAGGTGCTGAACTTGTTGATTTATTATCAAGACTTACTGTACACATGGATGAAGAGCTCCGAGGTCTGGCATACCAGAGCCTTCAAACCTTGGTCTTGGCTTTCTCAGACTGGAGACAAGATGTGATATATGGTGTGTTATAAAATATACTTTTTCATAATTTGAGTCACATTATTATCCACTTCATAGTAAAAGAAAGAATTTATTTCCATTTTGTAGATAAATGGTTTTTGCTAACTAAAATGAGTATTAGATAATAAGTAAGAATGAGTGTATATGTGTTTGCTAAAACTGTATTGATTTCTAAGTGATATATTGTCATTATTGATCTAGATAGAAACCATCTTTTTTAACAATTCCTCTTTGTCATTTATCCATTTTTGTATTTTGTAAATTAGGCAAACTATTTTATTACATGATGTATATTTCAGGAAGGATTGAACAATATCTTTGAGAAAGATAGAATGCTACTCACTACAGAGATTTCTCTGTGGTGAGTAGCAACATAACATTCTCAAAGTATTAATTTACGTTCCATCCCACGTGAACCATGGACCTTTCTATTGGTGGGGTGGCTTGGGTGCTTCAATGACACAGATAGCTGAACCAATAGGTGCAAGCACAATGGAGGGGTACCCGTTGAAAGGGCAGAAAAACTTGCGGTTCCTGAAGAGGGGTTGTAACCTTTTCAGTAGTTGCAGAGGCGACAGTGTGAATGTTGAACTGATCAGGCTATGTAACATCAGCCAACATGGCATTGCCATACAGTTATTGCATTTCTCTTGGGTAAAATATTCAAGAAGTGAAGTAGTCCACCATTCCCATCTCCAGGTGCAGATTATTCAGAGTGTGTCATATCAGGAGGGAGAGGTGGCGGGGGCGGGGAGACAGCAATCTCTGGGTCTGACTGTGGAGTGTTAGATCACCTAATTTAAAAAATAAAATGCAGGAGGCTCTACACTGTATTCATACTTGGTTGGCATAGGAAGTGGCAGTTGACCATCAACATAAACTACTGTAAAGTGTTTCAAATACAGAGAAAGAAAGATTCTTTATTATATGATACGTGGTTGTGGAAAAATTACTGGACACACCATACTTCCATAAAATATCTGAGAATATGCTATGAAGCAATTTAAGGTGGAAAAACTACATAAAATTAATAATGGGTAAGGCATAAAATTCATCTGGGCATATAGCCCATAAACAAAGGAAGTAGCTGACAGAACACTTATTAATATTGCTAGTCAGTATAGGATCCATACCGGATAGGATTGATATAAAAAACAGAGGAGATCCAAAAGAGAGCAGCACACTTCATTATCAGTTTATTTAGTAAGCATGAAAGTGTCACATGGATGATTGGCCAACTTAAGTGGTCATTCTGCATCAGTAGAAGCTACTGTCAGAGCTCTGAGAAAATAAGTTTCTAGAAGAGTAAGCCAATATATTGCTTCACCCTATGTATATTGTACAAAAAGAATGTGAGAATAAAATTGAGCCCACACTGTGGCTTTCCTGATGTCATTTTTCCCATGGATTATGTGCATCTGTAAGAGGAAGTGACTGTAGTACACAAAGTTCCCTTCACCACACTCCGAAAGGTGGCTTGTGGAGTATAAATATATATATGTAGGTGGATAGGTTGAAGTTAGATATAGTGGGGTAGGATGAAGTTCATTGGCTCAATGAATAGAACCTCTGTTTGGGTGAGTACAGGATTATAAATATAGAAAATATTGGGATATTTCAGAAATAGGTTTAGGGATGTGGGTAAGCTACTATGACTGTTCAGTGAACAGCCAAGATAGACACAGAGCCAAGCTCACCTCAGTTGTACAAATGCCAACTAGTTCTGGAGATGATGTACATCTACATTCATACAGTTGCCATTCCCGAGACTGTGTGTCGATATGCTGCAGATCCACCTGCATTTCGCTAGCCTTTTCCAGCCTATTGACTTCTCGATGTGTTACAGAATCATCCACAAAAAGCCTCTTTGAATTTCTAATGTTATCTGTGAGGTCATTTTTATATATTGCGAAAAGCAACAGTCCTATAAAGCTCCCCTGGGGCAAGCCAGAAATCACTTTCATGTCTGAAGACTTATCTCCATTGAAAATGACATGCAGTGTTTAGTTAGCTAGAAACTCTTCAATCCAGTCATACAGATGGTCTGATATTCCGAATGCTCGCACTTTGTTCATAAGGCAAGGGTGTGGAAACGCATTGAACACCTTGCAGAAGCAAAGGAAAAAAAGCATTTACCTGGGAGCCTGAGTCGACTGCCTTCTGGGACTCATGGATGAACAGTGCAGGCTGGGTTTCACATTATCATTGCTTTTGGAAACCATGTTGATTCCTATAGAGTAGATTTCTGGTCTCCAGAAATGTCATGTCTATGTGCGGCTCGGTAGCACAGTGGTAGAGTGTCAGACTACAAATCCGAAGGTTCTGGGTTTGATCCCCACCAAGTCCTAGGATTTTTATCTGTCACTTTCCACTTCTTTCATCTCTGGCACTGTTGCTGATGTGAAACATATCGAGTAGCATTTTGGTTCGGAACCCATGTTAAACTGTAGGTCTCCCGAGGTAAGTCAGTTGGAAGGTCAGAGGAAGGCAATGGCATACCACCTCCAAACAGGACCATGCCTAGTAAAGCATTGTGTTGTTCAAACCATTCTTCGGATTATTGACTGCTTTAACTTTTTATGAAGAAATATAACAAATTATTCAGATAGTTAAGGGAGAGAAAAAACTTTATTGAGATGGGACACTGGAATTCGATAGTAGCAAAATGAGGAGAAGGAAAAGAGTTGGTGAATATCTACTAAGGAATAGGAATGAAAGAGGAAGCCACATGTATAGTTTTACACAGAACATGATGCAATCATCACTAACACATGAGTTAGGATTCCTCAGAGAAGATTGTATATATGGAAGAGACTTGGAGACACTGGAATATTTCAGATTTATTTTATAATGGTAAGACAGTGATTTCAGAACCACATTTTAAACTTTAAGATATATCCAGGGGCAGATATAGACTCTGACCATAACTTATTGATTGTTAAGTGTAGCTTAAAACTGAAGAAATTCTGAAAAAGATTGGATGATAGGGAGATAGGACCTGCTTAAATCGGAGGCTATTGAGAGTTTCAGAGCTGTGACACCAAAATAGGACAAAGTAACACAGTAGAAAATGAAAAGGTAGCTTTGAGAGATGGAATAGTGAGCTTCTGCTGGGTATCAAACAGGTAAAAAAGACAAGACCTAGTAGAAATGCTTGTATATTGTAAGAAATATTGAATTTTATTGCTAAAATGAAAAAAAAAATATAAACAATACAACAAATGAAGCTGCAGGGAAACACAAACATCTAAAAAATGTGATTGACAGAAAAAGCAAGATACCTAAGTAGGAATGGCTAGAGGAGAAATGTAGAACCATTTATAAGTAGAGGAATGGTAGATACCACCTTCAGAAAAATTTATGAGGCATTTGGAGGGGAAAAGAAAACTGTTGTATGAATATCAAGACTTCAGACAGAAAACATTTACCGATCAAAGTATGGGAAGCTAAAGTATGGAAGGAATATATAAAGAGAGTTTCTACAATGGGAATGGACAAGGATGTGTTGTAAAGAGGGAAAAGGGAGTAGACAAAGATGAGATAGAAGATACTATACTGTGAGAAGAATTTGACAGAGCACTGAAAGTCAGAACAAGGCCCTGGAGAAGATAACTTTTGGTTAGAGCTACCATTGGGAGAGCCAGCTTTAAAACTATTGCAACTGATGTGCAAAGTGCGCAAGACATGTAAAGTAAAAATTTAATTTCCAGAGAAAATAGGTGCTGACAGGTGTGAACTTTACTGGACTATCAGTTTAATAAGTCATGGTTGTGAAATACTTGCACAAATTATTTACTGAAGAAAGGAAAAACTGGTATAAATTAATCTTGGGGAAGATCAGCTTGTATTCTGGAGAAATGTCAGAGTTACTGACTCTTGACATATCATAAGACTGATGAAGGAAACACAAACCTATATTGATAGCTTTTGTAGATTTGGAGAAATCTTTTGCCAGTGTTGACTATAATATACTTTTTCAAACTCTGAAGGTGGGAGGAGTAAAATACAACAAATGAATGATTATAGGCAATATAACTGTTGTAATCACAGACAACACCACTCTCACAACTACTACACTGAACACCGATGTCCAGATCGCAGGTCAACCCCGCCACCTGCAGTACTGTGAACAGTGCACAGTTGCGTAAATGTTCATCTCATCAAGATAATTGACACAACCGGGCACCAACAGTTAGAGTTGTTCGAGGAAACGCTAAAAAATTGCTGGAGTGCTGCCCACCCTGAAGGGCAACTTCAAGTAGTGGTACAAACCAAAGGGCATGTTCAGGACCAAGAGACGTTGAGAGTCAGCATCGAGAGGGACTTGAGGTATGCATTGGAGAGATCTGTCTTGGAGAAGTACTGTCCACCCACCAATCTTGCAAGAAGCTCGTCTTGGTGCGGCAATCGATAAGTGTTGATGATAGATTGGGCGTTCACAGAACGTTTGAAATCGCCTTAAAGGCGCAACTGCCCCAGCGGTTTTTTACAATAACCATGGGAGTCGCCCATTCACTGGACAGAATGCATTTCACCACCCCAGCTTCCTCTAGGCGGTGCAGCTCCGCTTTGACATGGTCACAGAGTGCAATTGGAACCGGCTGAGTGCAGAAAAAATGGGGCTGGCGGAGTGCTTCAAGACGATGTGGGCTTGGAAATTATTAGCACAGCCCAATCCCGCTGAAAACAGCACCAAAAATTCGGCGCATAAAGAGTCTAGTTGCGGAAAAGGTACCCGGTCAGAGACAATATTGACTTCGTCAGAAATAGTGAACCCAAACCCCTGAAAGGCGTCAAGACCAAACAAGTTGTCCGTGTGAGCATTGTTTACAACAAGAAGTGAGCCTACGATTGACAAATTTATATGTAACAGGGGTTGAGAACTGTCCCAAGATCGGAATATTTTGTTTATTGTAACTGACCAATTTCCATGACACCAGTGAGAGAGAGGGAGAACCCAGATCCAAATACGTCTTTGATTTTAATAAGGTGACGGCCGTGGCTGTGTCCACTTGCAAACGCAACTTTTTGTGAAAAACTGTGACGTCAATAAAGAGCTTCTTGGGTGCAACCGAAATCGCTGAGATGCAATTGACGTCCATCTCGGCTTCGGAATCTTGGATTTTGGAGGCACAAACAGAAGCAATGTGACCTTTCTTGTGGCACTGATGATACGTGGACCACCGGTTGGGGCAGTCAGGTCCATCATGATCGACAAAACAGGAGGGACACGAAGAAAGCATTTTCCGGTTGTGTGACTGCACGCCGCCTAGCCCAAGTTTCCGCTGCCGTGCAACGAGCTGATCGCCCTGGCGACGAGGCTGCGCGCGGACTGCCGCGACCACGTCATCCCTTTGCGACCCTGTTTGTAACGGGGAAGAAGTGGGTTGGATATCTGCCACCTCACACAAAGCCTCAATTTGGTTGACTGCTGCCTGTGAAACCTCGAAAGACTGCACAATGTTAAGGACCTCAGAAAGAGGAGGATTTTCGCACAGGAGAGCAAGTTCGCAAACCTCGCGATCGGGGGCAAGCCAAATAATAGCGTCACGGACCATTTGATCAGCATATGATTCTTTTTGCACATCCGTAACAATAATGGCTTAAACCATCGAGGTCCGCGGCCTATGCCCGATAAGACTGTTGTGGCTGCTTCCTGCAGCGGTAAAACTCAACACGGGCTGCTAGCACATGAGTCTGTTCGTGGTAATATTGTGAAAAAGGCCGCACATTTGATCGAAAGACAGTGGCGAAGAATCCTGCAAAGAGGCGAGTTGGCAAGGAGCTGATACAGATGAGGCGACAGCCATGACAGGAATAACACACAACATAAGGTGCTATCAGACCAGCCAAAAGCCTGAAAATGTTGTCTTAACCGAATTTCATAAGCGTCCCACTCTTTGATGGAATCGTCGTACGCCGGAAAGGTTGGCGGATAAGACAAAGGGGGCGCGGGGGGCGAAACAACCTGTGGGGTGGACGGGGTTTGGGACCCACTAGACAAGGCTGTAGCAAGAGATTGTAATACCTGGTTTTGAGCATGAATCACCATTGCAGGAACCTCTTGTTGTTCGATGAGGTGAGTGGAAGAACCAGTAGACATTGTGTAAGATGAACAACCACTTCAGACGGAAAACGTGCGGAGAAAGGGTGGGGAAAAAAAACCCATCCTCATCGCCAAATGATGTAATCACAGACAACACCACTCTCACAACTACTACATTGAACACTGGCTGTGCGAACAGCTGTGAGCTGGGCTCATACCTAGTAAATAACATACTGGACGCGGAGCACAACTCCGCACTGTTTGTCATTGACTCGCCCGTGGCATGCTCTGGCATTTGCCGCAGTTTCCCACGGTGCATTCTTGCGGCCGACTCCCGACATATGTTATCGGCTGTGTCTGTGCCTTACCGCAATAACATGTATAGAACAAGAGGCAATTATAAGAGTCAAAGGCAAAGAAACATAAATAGTAACTGCAGAAGGAGTTGGACAAAGTTTTTGCTTATCCCCAGTGATACTTAATCTGTACATTGAGCAAGCAGTAAAGGAGCCAAAGAAAAAATCAGAGAGAGAATTACAGTACAGGGAGAAGAAATAAAAACTTATGAGTTATGCCAATGGCAATGTAATCCTGTTAGAGGCAGAAAAAGAAAGAAAGAAAGAAAGAGAGTGAGTGGAAGAGCGTTTGAACAGAGTGGACAGTGTTTTGAAAAGAGAGTATAAGAGGAAGATATGATTGCTGTATATAGTGGAATTTTATATAAAAATCATTCAAATCAGTTGATTGGATGTAAATAATGATCAAATTCATTTCAATGCAAATATAAAAATAAAAACTTTAAAAAATCCTGGTGAGATTCATACCCACAACCTCGTACATCAGTGGTTCCCAAGCTGTGGATTGTGTCCACTAGTGGCTCTAATCAAGTATGTCGCTAGATGGCTTTAAAATATCAAAATAAAATATCTTACTGACTGTAAAAATATGAATATTTATTTCAAAGCAAGTTTCATAATCTGAAAAGCTATGCACAGAGCCTTACTAAACAAGAAAACAATGTGACTAATAACATACCCAGCCCAATACGAGAACAATGCAGTTGTGGCATTCATTTGTAATTATAATATGGCCACCTTGTGTCCTCTATCACTTGTGATAAGTGTCATGTGAATCACCTTCCTATGATGTACTCTTTCTCTCACTGAGAGATTGTACTTTATTTGCTTGTTGTTTAGTGTGTGTACCTTTTTTTGAAGTTGTGATTTGTTTTGTTTAATACTATATTTGTATTTTGTATTTATTTAATTATGGGCACAGTGTATCATTCCACATTGAGCGGGCCGGCCGCGGTGGCCAAGGAGACTAAGGTGCTCCAGTCACGGTCTGCACGGCCACTACGGTCGGGGGTTCGAATCCCCCCTCGGGCATGGATATTTGTGCCGTCCTAGTTCGTAAGTAGTTCATAAGTAGTTTGTAAGTTTAGGGACTGATGACCCCGTAGTTAAGTCCCATAGCCTTTACAAACATTTGAACTTTTGAACACATTGAGCGGAGAAGTGGAGTATTGAGTATTTGAAATAGAACAATGACATCTACTACTTAGTTATGTATGGATCAATACATTTATTAATGTGTACATAAAAGTTTACATCTAGCACTTGATGTGACAGTAGCTCTCCAGCATAAAGAGAGCCACCCATTTGTCACTTTTAGCACTAGCTTCCTGATTGTTCATGTCTGTAGGGCAGCTATTGTTGACTCTTTTCACAAGGGGCACTACTGTCATTCCAAGTGCCAAATGTAAACTCTTAAGTATATGTTACTTGTCATATTAGTATGTAAATATTGATTATTAAGCATGGTACATATTATATTTAATCATATTAATTGGAATATAGCAACTAATACAAAACATACACATCAGTTATCTAGAGCAGACTGGTACTCCTTTGGTGACCCTTGGCTCTGATTCATTTTCTAGAGTTCATAGTCCTTCCTTTCCATGTGACATGACAGAATAGTTCCTAGCACATAGTCAGAATCATAGCAGCCTTGACATTGTCTATGAACTTACACACTGATATGAGTGGTACCCATTCTGGACATGTCACTCAAACAAATTATGCCTGAAATTAAATCTTTTTGAGTACATCCACTTTGTTTATCATGCTTAGATGTTTGAATTAATTTGTATGTTGTGGATATTGTTTCTTACCATATTTTACAATATCTGTCTTAAAAACTACTGTTGGAAAAATTCTGCAGTGCTGTCGTACTGATCGAAGTTCACAACATTTTAATAAATGTAAGCACTTGAAGATGGGATACCAGGCATTTTCAAACAAAATTGTAAAAGAAAGTGATTGCAGCTAATTCATGATAAATTACCTTCAGCTTCAACAGTTGCAGTGTTCTAATAGATCTACAATGGGAAAGAATTATTTACTAATGTTAATATGCTGACAAATAGAAAAATGAAATATACCAGTGAGATAAGACGTTCTAGTCGACAAGCTATTAGGAGTGACTTTACATTTTTTGACCACAGCAAGATCTTCGAGTATTTGAAATTTTAGCCTATTAATATCCACAACAACTATTGGGAAGCAGTTTAAAATATTTGTCATTTTGATTGGCAATTAAAAAAAAAGCTTCATAGTGATTGTGTTTTCGGTTAATTATATAAGAAAATGTAAGTACAGGGTTTCAGCAACACTCACTAAATGATGTATTGACTGCATAATACGGAAGACAAATTGTAAAAATGTGAACAACAGAATCACAAATTCTCTCTCTCTCTCTCTCTCTCTCTCTCTCTCTCTCTCTCTCTCTCTCTCTCTCTCTCTCTCTCTCTCTCACACACACACACACACACACACGAGATCTTATTTGCGAGTCAGTTTCACAGTATTCTTCATGTGTACTTGCTTACAACTTGATTACAGCTGAATAGTTGAGTAAGCTGGGAAAATAGCTATGAATTTGGACATTAGTTATGCTAAATGAGACTTTATCTTCTTCAGTTTTGAAATGGCAGAACTATTCAGAGAGTGTACGATTGTCATATTTACTGACATATATTTTTTTAATATTTTGGTGTGTATCTGTTTCCACAGGTTTCACGCAGTTTCTTGCAAGAGATGTACAAGACACATTTCCTCAATTAATGGATAATGGATTAAGAATGCTCTTGCAGCTGCTGACAAGTTGGAAAAATGCTCTGACACCAAACACGCTTGCTCTAGTCCGCACTACAAAGGAAGGGTCTACTGGAGCTGAAGTAACTCGTGTGGGAATGCGTGATTTAGGTGGTGGAGCAAAAAAGGCAGAACATGGGGTAAGAAGAATAATACAGCCAATATTTTTTTATTAAATTGCTGGACGTACTGACACACGTAAAACTAGTTATTATTTCAGCTTTAAAATTTTTGTCACATAGTCTATAGGCATATCTTTAGGCACTCTTCTTGTTTGAAGGTAACCCAAGACATCCATTGTTGAAACTTACCTATTTTCTTCCATATTATTGAATGACAAAGGACTAATAAAGAAAACACATCTATCATGTGTCAACATTTCAGTACATACTACCTAGTCCTCTCTTGGCAAACATGATATAAAAGTGTTTTTTACCTCATTTACACTGCTTGTGTAAATGACATTGTTTGACACTCATCTCACCCTGTCTTTGTTAGGGTGTTAAAGACTTTTATGTCATGCACCCTGATACCATACTCATCACCACCAAATGTCAGTATATATATATATATATATATATATATATATATATATATATTATAGAAGGAGACCTTCCAGGTACGAAAATGGTATAAAATAAAGATTTTTGACTTACCTAAAGTACAGGCTGGTCGATAGGAACACTAAACACACACCACAAAAACACATAACCATTCGAGCTTTCGCCACCAGTGGTGGCTTCTTCGGGAAAAAGAGGGAGGAAGGAGAGGAGAAAGGGAAGGATACGGGTTTTAAGGAAGTGGAAAAGGAGCCATTCCAATCCCAGGAGTGGAAGGACTTACCTTAGGGGACAAAAAGGAAGGTAAACAAATACACACACACTCAGACATATCGAAACGCAAGCACACCTAGACAGACATTTGTGAAAAGCTCTGCCTCTGCCTCTGCCTCAAGTGGTATCCTTCCCTTTCTCCTCTCCTTCCTCCCTCTTTTTCCCGAAGAAGCCACCACTGGTGGCGAAAGCTCGAATGGTTGTGTGTTTTTGTGGTGTGTGTTTAGTGTTCCTATCGACCAGCCTGTACTTTAGGTAAGTCAAAAATCTTTATTTTATACCATTTATATATATATATATATATATATATATATATATATATAAAAGAGATGACTTACCAAAAGGACCGGCTCGTCGAGAGAAACAAATAAAATCACACACAAACACACATACAAGCTTTCGCCACCACTGGCAGCTTCTTCAGGAAAAAGAGGAAAAAAGGGGAGGAAAAGGGAAGGATTTGGGTTTTAAGGAAGTGGAAAAGGAGTCATTCCAATCCCAGGAGTGGAAGGACTTACCTTAGGGGGAAAAAAAGGAAGGTAAACAAATACACACACACTCAGACATATCGAAACACAAACACACCTAGACATATATATATATATATATATATATATATATATATATATATAAACATATATATATATATATATATATATATATATATATATATATATATATATATATAGGGTGATCCTCGTTACCAACAAACACTGTCTGCCTGTGTCCATTCATGCGAATGGACAGTTTGTTGCAGCAACAAACTGTCCATTCGCATGAATGGACACAGGCAGACAGTGTTTGTTGGTAACGAGGATCACCCTGTGGCTAAACACGCATTGGTGCACGGCCAGCACATCTTGGCACAGTGCTACACCGTCCGGGTTATCTGGATACTTCCCACTGACACCAATCCTTCAGAACTCCGGAGATGGGAACTAGCCCTTCAGCATATTCTCTCTTCCCGTTGCCCACCTGGTCTCAACCTCCGCTAAATTTGAATTCCCACCCACCTTCTTAACATCTTTGCATCAGTTCTCTGGACAGAGCCTCTGCCTCAAGTGGTATCTCTGTCTAACTTCTTAACTTCTATAACTTAACTTCTTTGCTTTCTACAGTATGTCTGCCTAGGTGTACTTGTGTCTGTGTGAATGTGTGGGCATGTGTGCATTTGTTTACCCTCCATTTTTTCCCCCAAGGTAAGTCTTTCCTCTCCCGGGATTGGAATGGCTCCTTACCCCCTTCCTTAAAACCCTCATCATTTCCTTTTCCCTCTCCTTCCCTACTGCCTGAAGACGCAACTGGGTTGCGAAAGCTTGCGATTGTGTGTGTGTGTGTGTGTGTGTGTATTCATTTATTTATTTGTGATGCTGTCACACCTGTGCTCCTTCGCCTGGTGAGTAATCTTCGTCTATTTTTTATATTTTATATATATATATATATATATATATATATATATATATATATATATATATATACGTAAAAAATAGATAAGGTACACTTACCAGGCGAAGGGGCACAGGCAGTAATAGCAACAAATAAACACACAGACACGCACACACACAAAAATGCTAGCTTTCGCAGCCTAGCTGCTTCATCAGGCAGAAGGGAAGGAGAGGGAAAAGGAAATGATGAGGGTTTTAAGGAAGGGGGTAAGGAGCCATTCCAATCCCGGGACAGGAAAGACTTACCTTGGGGGAAAAATTGGAAGGTAAATAAATGCACATACACCCACACATTTACACAGACACAAGTACCTTCCAATTTTTCCCCCAAGGTAAGTCTTTCCTGTCCCGGGATTGGAATGGCTCCTTACCCCCTTCCTTAAAACCCTCATCATTTCCTTTTCCCTCTCCTTCCCTTCTGCCTGATGAAGCAGCTAGGCTGCGAAAGCTAGCATTTTTGTGTGTGTGTGTGTCTGTGTGTTTATTTGTTGCTATTACTGCCTGTGCCCCTTCGCCTGGTAAGTGTACCTTATCTATTTTTTACGTATATTTTTCCTGTTAGGAATTTTTCCTCTATAATATATATATATATATATATATATATATATATATATATATATATATATAATAAAAATAGAAAAGAGATGACTTACCTGAAGGACCGGCTCGTCGATAGAAACAAATAAAATAAATAAAATCACACACATACAAGCTTTCGCAGCCTAGCTGCTTCGTCAGGCAGAAGGGAAGGAGAGGGAAAAGGAAATGATGATGGTTTTAAGGGAGTGGATAAGGAGTCATTCCAATCCCGGTACAGGAAAGACTTACCTTGGGGAGAAAAAAGGAGGGTAAACAAATACACACACACACACCCACACATTTACACAGACACAAGTACACTTAGGCAGACATACTGTAGAAAGCAAAGAAGTTCTTTGTGTCTGGAGGGAGGCGTGCTTAGGTAGTCCTTGCAGATGCGGTGATCACTGTGTCTGCAGTGGTGTAGGGGTCAGCGCAACTGCCTAGAAAGCAGTAGACCCGGGTTCGAATCACAGCTGGGTACACATTTTCAGCTTTGCCCATTCACAGTTGATGTCATATATCTTTGAATATGGGACTGTATTTGACTTGTAGAAATTTTCAGCAATCAGCCATAAAAACATTTATTTATTGGCAGATCAGTACGAACGCAACCTCCAATATGGAGGTCGAGATGTTTTAATTATTTTAATCTTTTTTTCACCATTGATAATGACCAAACAGTGGTCAAAATCTAGATCTGCCAATAAATAAATTTTTTTACAACTGATTGCTGAAAATTTCTACAAGTTGTATATCGCATGTCCCACATAAATGCGGTACCTTCACGTCTGAGATTAAAGTAAGAATGAACTAAGTTGCTTTTATGAACCTGTCTGAGAGGAACAACGTTTCCATGAACATTTTGCTGAATCATTTGAAGACAATTTTCTTTGACTGCAGGATGGTACTTTCGAATTTTCTACATACGCTAGTTTAGTTTAGCCTCTGGACAGGTCAGTAAAGGATAACTCGCAATTACTTGTGAAATGAGGTAGATATCAGTACAAATACCATTTCAAAAGCTTCTATCTTCTTTTAGCTCCATTTCACTCGCTGTCATGTATGGTCTAAAATGCATAGAACACTAAGCTGCTTGCTATCAACTTTTTCAATACACAACTTGTAAATCAAGCCCACACACTTGACAAATCGCGTCATTTGATAACAACTGTTATGAATTATGAAAAGGTGAATGATTCATTGAAATGCTAAGATGAAGTACTATTATGGGTCCAAAAATAAAATTTTTTAGTCGTATACTTTCATCAAAATCGAATGAGGAGCATTACAAAACTAAAAACTCGGGCGGAATGAAAAATAGACATTTTCTCGTTTTTACAGACAAGGCAAAGCTTGTAAGGAAAAACTTGATTGATAAAACATTGTAGATTGTTCTTATATACTGTCAATATTTTTTCCATCATGAAAATCAGAACTTGGATTTTCCCCTTTTCTTCCGTCTCAGCCAGCCCAAAAGTGCGATCGCAGCCTTATGAAATGTAGACGTGTGTCAGGTGGGTGCTATAATTATAGCGCGGTGAGGGGGGCTGGCCGTGCGCATGCGCATTGCTGTCAGCTGTTCCGCATGCCAGTCGGCAGTACCAAGTAGCCTCGCTCACGAGACTGTATACCCGGCAAGGCCAGCTCCCGTGTGCGGCAGTCTCGCCAGGCACTCTTGGTGGCGGGAACAAGTGGGAGCCAGGCTGCATTTGACAGCCTCTACTTAAGGGATCAAATGATTGTCAAACATATGTATGATTATTTCGTACATTAGTATGTGAGGTGATGAAGATACCTTGCTGATTGCTGTGGGGCTGTATGTACCAGATGATGAGATTGTTGACAATCTGTATGAAGAACATGAAGAGGAGATACTGCAACTTCAATTTGATGCTATTTCTTTGGGTTACATGAAGTAAATGCTTCAATACATACTGTCCAAACAAATTAAAAGACGAAAATATAGATTATGGAATGAAGTAAAAAATAAATTTAAGAAATTTAAAGGGATGGAGGAAAAAGGCACACTTAAATATTGCATAAAAATCATGGAACCTGAAGACGCTAGTTCAGCGCACTAGAAAACCATGTATATCAACAATTTATTAAAGCCGGAAATGAATTAAGTGCATTGCATGATACAGACTTACAGATTTGGGGATTGAATTACGCTAAACAAATCACCCTGGACTTGAGGCTTCATCTCATTGGCTTGTCATGTTCAAAAGAAAATACAAAATTTTGAGCAGAAAGAATATGGATTATATAAGCAAGAAAAAAGTGCATAAACTGGAAGAACTTTTAGAGTGTTCCAAGAAGTTTGTTACAGAAACTAATGTCAGATTCCAACAATATGAAGATGCATATATCAACACAGATCTGTCCAATTTTTAACTATGAAATGAAATCAACCTGCACATTATCGTTAGTTGGAGAAGGTGACATGAAATGTACTATAGACCAGCTGCATGCCACTTCACACAGTTATACCATACAATATGCTCTGAACAAAGCGGGATTTCTTTTACCTACATTTTATTAATGTTTGCAGGAACAAAATGGTGTATTTGGACCGCATGTTCAGCAACAGGTGAATAGGGTACTTGTGCAAACTGCGAATGTCATTGTGAATTGCAGTGAGTCGGGAAAAATGCAGAAAAGACTAGTGAAAGACTTTAATCAACGTGTGATTGCTCCTTACGCGGACAATGATTTTGCTTTATTCCTTGACATCTATACAGGACAGAAGGATCAGGGATTGTACAGTTTATTGTAAGAGTAGACATGATTACAATTCCTCCAGGTTGTACACCTCTTGTGCAACCTGTGTCGTTACAAGAACATGCAAAACCATCTGGAGCACAAAGCGTGCTAGTTTGACAGCGAAGAGCATTGAAAGGGAATAGGGCATGGCAAGGAGGTAAGCCTTGCCGGGTTTCCCATCAGCACAGTGGGCCGATAGCACAAGGTGATGGGACGCCCAGCTTCGCTTTGGCAGGACGTGTACAAATGGAAAGCCCGTGGCGGATATGACATAAAGTCCAACTGCCAGTTTCCCCACTGAAAAATGGCATTGTCTTTAATTTTAGATACTTCGCTGACACTACTAGAATTACAGACTAGCACATAGTAACATAGCACATGAGGAGAACAACATGATGCAGATGATGGATTGATGTCATTTATATCAATAGTTGTTCAGAAATAATATTTATTCACTTGGAAAAATCCAGAGGCTAAACTAACTGAACTACAGTAACGAGCAAGGGCTCAAATGAAAAGTCTTCTCAAAATGCAAAGTTTGGTATAACCATATCATCTGCAACATTCATATTGAACATAATAAAGCACTTTTGAGGAGGAACAATAGTGATTTGTTAATAACAATTAATACGAGACAGATAAACAAACAACGAGGCAGTGGTTAATTACAGATGTCGTAAACAAACATTATGACCTGTTTAGAATATATTATTTTTGTTTATTTTAATATGTTGTCTTTGTGAAAAATAAATTACTTTGTTTATCGACTGTAATCTGTTTAAATTTATAAGCACAGTAATTCGGAATAGTGCATTGAAAAGAGGACTGGAAAATGTACCTCAAAAACACTTTACGCAAGTGATTACTTAAATATTCATTGTGTGACCACTGAAAGACTTATTTGCCATGCTGAAGATACTCATTTCTTTAAACTTAGGTTTTTGGGGTATTATTAGTGTTAGAAATTAAAGTGAAGTATATATTTCCATTAGAATCATAGTGATGCTGTCATATCAGCATTTCAATCATTATTGAAAAAGTTTGTACTCTACTGGGAGAGACACTGAACCTTGTTAGGGGGACGTATTACTGGAAAGACCCAACATATCGCATATAAGGGGGTGCTGCGAGTGGCTGAAGATCAGTCGACGGCAGCTCAGTCTTGGTGGCAGACGTGTGTTGCGAGTGCAGTGAAATTGAGTGAGACGATAGATGATGAACATAACTGCAGACTCCACCGTGCTGGACTCTGAAAGTATTATCGAATGTGTGTGGACTTTTATTTTGAACAGTAGTCGGAACTCAGAAATTTTTCATTACATTCAGACTTTTTTTTATTTTATTTATTTATTTATTATTTTTTTTATTTTGATAGAACAACAAACTTTAATAGCAATCATTTTAGAAACATTATCCAAATGATTAAACATTCTTATAGCTATTTTGTTAGCAATATTGGGGGCTCGAACTAATCATTCCAGACAGAAACTAACGGATTTAGTGGTTCTTGCCAGACGTAATCATGCAGTGGGATATAAACAATTTTAGTAAAAGTACAAACCTCATGTTCTAGTCAGTTATTTAGTTGTTGCTGACCTAGTTAAACATTCCCTGACTTTGAAATTGAAATTTTAGTTTTACAAATAATTGTATACGTGTGTGGACAGCAACGAGCCAAAAGTAGCATGAATAAGTCATCCCACAAGACAAAGTTAGTTAGTTTAAGGGTCCATACCATTACAAACCATTAGATGTGTTTGGTTTTCAGCAAGTGAAATACTTTGTGAAAAGATTCTATGATTTTGAAAAGCTGCATAGGTACACAGTATTGTTTATGTGATTGTGCGTCTATTATCAAAGTTCATGCTCTCAAACATAATCAACTTCGTTCTCTGAAATTCCATGACATGTTCAGATTTGCTTGGACATATGCAGGATTTGACAGTCTACATATGGAAAAAATTCATAAATGTTAAAATCACATGTTTTGACAGAGTACAGGGAAAACTGTGACTGTGAAACTGTTGCATTCATTTGTTGCAGTGTATGTGACAAACTCTTATCTTTTCATCACTTTTATGGGAGTGATTATCATATGCACAAGAAAACCTAAATCACACAAGGTAGAATCTCTTTACCCATTCAGTAAGTGTACAAGTTAAGTGGGTCGAGAAGAGAGTCTTGTCACATAACGCACATACCGTCATTAGTGACGTACAGAATAAATCAGATGTGTTTTCCTGTGGAGGAATCGATTGATCTATCACCTTGCTATCAAATGTTTTAGGTTCCCAATGGAGAGGCACTTCCTTTTGTCTGCTAATCGCTTGTTTTTGCAGTGTGGTCGCAAAACAGAGACACTAAACTTATTAAGCGAACAGAGACATCAGGGAACAAACGGACAGACAGATCATAATTTTCTGAAAATAAAAAAATAAAAATAATAATAAATAAATAAAAATTTTTGCTCAAGGGAAGGCTTGAACCAAGGACCTCCGCTCCGCAGCTTCTCACGCTAGCCACAGGATCACGGCGCTTCTATTAACGATAGTACTGTATCTAATGACGCACCAGGCTGTTTCAAAATTGATGCATGAATTTTGTAGTCACTAATATTTTGCCTAATTGCATTCCGTAGCATAACATCACTATACGATTCTCCACATCGGCACAAAAATTTGGAAGTCTAGTTAAACCCTGCAATTCCGTTAGCCACTGTTTGTACATTTGACCTGCTGCCTGCTGAAGGTGGGAAAACTTTTATTTCACCTCAGCTACCAAGATTTGATCCTCGTAATACATATTTAATCTCTCCACAAGAGTGTCAGACTCAATTGCCTCTGGTTTAGCATCGGAGAAGAGCTTCAAAATCAGCCGATACACTTCCACGTTTGGTAACTGGTGAGCCTCCATGTGGTTTTGTAATTGAGCCAAATACTCAGACCATTCTTCCTCCTTGGCATCAACACTTCTAAATGGTGGAATGGCTGCTGGAGGCGGAGGCTGATGTGCTGCTGAGGCCAGTTGTTGTTGTTGTTGTAAGTGCTGCTGCTGTTGCTGGGTGAGCTGTGTCACAGCCATCAGTAACACTTGTCTTTGCTGGTTCTCTAACTGAACAGTCTGTATTAATGACAAATCCTGTACTGCAGAAGCGATGCCTAAAAATAATTTGATTGCACACCACGAACACACACACACACACACACACACACACACACACACACACACACACACACACACACAACTGTGTGTCAGTCCCGTCAAATTCCACAAAATCGAAATTTTAACTTTTGTTTGAACATTTCAGCAATTGAATTATTTGAGTCATTGGTCAGTCAAAAAGAATTATTTATTTTGGTTGTGATGTATAACCTCTACCTATACGAACTCACAGGAACTATCCACTTCAGTTTCACTGTAAGATAAACTGTTTACAAAAAATGCATTTTCACATAAGTATCTGTTACACTACCCATATTTTCATATTAAGTAGTGAATCTGAGTGTGTAATATGATCTTGTTTTGAATTACTCTTAATAGAGAAAATATATTTATACTGCATTTTATTTAGTTTATAATATGAAGTATGTTGTGTAAGAATGTAAAGTATGTTGTCTTAGTAATCCAGTATGGTCTTTTCTACAGAAGGCAGAACCAGTCTCAAATGTTTTCCATATGGTGGAGGGTTTTGCACTGGTCATGCTGTGCAATTGTCGTTTGTACCCCAGACGTCTGGCAGTACATATACTGAAGGAAGTAAAAGCATTGCTGAAGTGCCTTGGTTGTTCAGATGATGACCAGCCTGTGATAGATGTTATTGATCAGTGCTGCCCACAGGTTTTGGAAAAATGTTTGAGTATGCTACCTCCAGCAGAAAAGGCAGCAGCACTATCCATGTCAAATATTGATTTACAGTGGATAGCAGATCGTAATTCTTGTGCATGGACAGCAGGTTGGTAATGATATGTATAGTGGTATGATACATTCTTTAGCAGATCACAATATTAATGCCTAGATGATTAATAATAATGTGTATGATGTAACGTCGTGGTATAATGGTGTAAGTTTATCTGCCATATGTTGTAACTTACCATTCCCTGATACAGTCCTGCTTCCTTTACATGCCTACTTAAAGGCAATTTTTTTCATAGTTTGAAATATAAAACACAGTGACACTTTTCAAAAATAAACAATTTTACTAGTTTCTATAGTTTTTCCCTGTAATATTAACAACTCGTAACTCATTTGCATTTAAACATTGATTATTTGTTAAATGGGTAATAGCACTGTTACAGCCACAAGAAGGTTCTTGAATTTATACCTCCATTCAGCAGAATGTGAGCATTTATGTGCTTGAACTGTACAGTTTCCATGGAATGCCTGTCATGAAATTGAAAATGCTGCCCTACATCATATTTTAAGCTTAAACATTTGGTACTCAAGCCACCAGAAACAAATGTAACAAACATTAACATAGTAAGACTTTTTCCTAGATGTTTAGGTGTTTGTTCACAAGCCTTGCAGCATTTTTACCATTCAGTTGGCTTGGTCCATTAATGCTGTAAATGTATGTTTGTTTCAACACATGATTCCAAGCATTTACAAATTTATAATGAAAATTCCAGGTTGGAATCCAACAATATAGTAAGGACATTTTACAACTCACCCCAAAGTCATAACGACGAGTTGCGACAAGCACATAAAAAGAGACACACAGATACAACACTTAAGCTATTGGGCATGGCCTTCTTCAGAGTAAAGATCATTTACACAATAACACTTCATAGTCACACATAGCTGGAGTGTGGCAGTCAGAAATGGAGGTTGTGTGGCTGTGAAGTGAATGTTCCTTATTCTGAAGAGGGCCACAGCTGATAGCTTAAGTGCTTTAAGTGTGTGTGTCTTTTTTATGTGCCTGTCAAAGATGTCCTTAATATATTGTTGATTTACAAATTTATGATATTCATTCATAATTTACATTTGTATATTTCTACACAGTTATATATAAATGAGAACACACTATTTAACAGTGTAAAATCCAGTTGGAATGTCAGTAATGTAGGATAGATAACAACTCACCATAACGACGTTTGCTAAGCTGCTGACAGGCACGAAAAATTGACTATCAAATTCAAACCTCCCTTGGGCATGGATGTTTGTGTTGTCTGTAGTATAAGGTAGTTCATAAGTAGTTTGTAAGTTTATGAACTGATGACCCCGCAGTTGAGTCCCATAAGCTTAACAAACATTTGAACATTTCAAATTCACACAACTTAAAGTTTCGGTCATGGCTGCTGCCAGAAAAAGAAACAACTACATTCAAATAATCATTTAGACTTGTCTGTCAACAGCTCTTTGATCGTGTTAATGGTGAGTTGTTAACTATCCTCCACTATTAACATAAAACACAATTTCTTCCACTATATATCTGCATGGTGATTAGATAAGGCTATACACTTTCTTCTAGTTTCAAATTGTTTGTGGTATACCGTATTTATATTTTACACATTTGAAACTGTTTGTTCTGATTATACAAGGGCTATTCAGAAAGTAGGGAAAGTTTTAGAATTAAAAACAGTACAGGAAAAACATTTTATTACATCTCAAAGAGCGACTATAATACTACTTTTCCACAGAGGCACCAAACAAATTGAGGCACTTATCATAGCAGTGGACAAGCTTTGAAATTCCTTCATTGTAAAATTCCACTGCCTGAGACTTCAGCCTTTGACAATGTCAAACAACAATGTCTGTGAAACTTGTGGAAAAGAAAGTGAAAGCTCCGTTATTTTGATGTGATGGTTTTCACGAATCGTTTCATCAACTTTAGTGACGAGATCATCAGTCACAAAGCTCGGGTGTCCACTGTTCTCTTCATCATAAAAGTTGGTTCGGGCACTTTTAAACCAAATGCACTATTTCTGGATGGAACATTCACTCAGTTCACAATAAATTGCTATAGGTTTTAGGGGTTTTAGGTTTTTGGTGAACAAAAGCAATATCAGAGACTGCACCTCACAACTGACAGGATTTTTGATTGCAGCACACATTTCAAATTTGACTAAAAAAAAAAAAAAAAAAAACACAGGACATTTTTAAAGGCCATAGAGTATGAGAACTAGTTAACATGAACAGTAAAGAGAAGTGCTTCAGATACAGAGTTTTGTGGGCTCTTTTATTTGATTTTTATTAACTTTGATATACACTTATTGTTGCCTATTAATCAGTAAAGATTTAAAAATACGTATTTAATGTTTCCATTTGCATCTTTTTTTGTGTGTGACTATCGTCAGTACCAAACTAATTACTGCTCAGCCATTCCACCACTTTTGAATAGATTTTCATGATAAATTTTTAGATAGCTTCCCCAGCTTGCAGGATGTCAATTAGATAAAATAGAGCAGAAGCTGTAATTTGCATCTTGCAAATAACAATCACTTAATGTAGTTGTGTACAACATTTTTGTTTCTTTCTGTACTTAATTTTACCTTCATTTCCTGAAGTTAAAGTTCTGTCTATCAATTTCTCGTAAAAAATAAAAGTAAAGTTAATGTAGAATTTTCAGTTATAAAATAATTTGTTGTGACTAACATGTACCTACTTTAAAACAGGTTTGCAAGATGAAAATAACATTAAGGCATCATCTTTAAATTTAAATGGTGCTGATCCTTGGGCTACGTGCTTATTTGGGTTCATGGAAAGAGGACGTGTACTTACTATGTGTCCAACAGCTGTAATGCATTCATGGCCATTTGTGTTCGGGAGAGTCAATACACTTTTCACAGTTATAGACCCAACGTAAGTACAGTGTGTGTGTGTGTGTGTGTGTGTGTGTGTGTGAGAGAGAGAGAGAGAGAGAGAGAGAGAGAGAGAGAGAGAGAGAGAGAGAGAGAGTGAGTTTTTTTTACATTGAAGCATTTTATTGCTCGATTCCAATTAAGTTACAGCTAAGGAACTTTGTACTTGTTATGAAGTGGTGGTGTCTTGACAACAGGCATTTCTGTTCTGGAAATTAATAATAGGAGAAATAACTGAATCTGAAAGGAGAAAACAGCAGTGTATATTATACACACAGTAAGCAAGAGTTGCAACTCCTGTTGATGAAACAAATATTACATGGGAAAAATAAACAAATATGAGAAAATGAAATGACATTGTAAAGAGAAGAGTAAGGGTGTATAGAGAAACAAGAAATACTGCTGTTACAGCAGTGGTGAGCTGTCTCAGCTAGAGTGGACTGACCTAACTGAAGTAGGATGGGTGGGGGAACATGAAAGAAACATCTGACAGGAGCATTAGAGGTATGAGTGAGGTGGTAGGTGTAACTTCACATGGGTAGTAAAGAGCAGTATGAGGCATCTATTGAAAGCATGATTTCGTGTGTAACAGCCAGAGATAACAATTGTGTGTCTGTGAATTCTGTCTATGCTTGCCGAAAGCTTGAATTCTGTGTGTATGCATTTCTTTTTTATGTTCCTGTTGCAGGTTGACCATCATAATTATATTGTTTTCTTTTTTGTGAAAATAGGTTTTGTTATAACTGTGAATAGAGTACAGCAAATGGCAGTAAAACATAATTAAGCACACAGGCACAACATCTGAGGGCACAGAGTCTGATACAGCTCATATAAAGGCAATCTCACATCCTGGGGTTGCTGTGTTTGCGAAGCACATGCAAGATGTTATTGTACCACTGGCACAGGCCAGCCGGTCCCTTGTGAGTGGAAGGCATGCTACTTGAAGGCTGAAACACACATTGCCAGCCACATGGTCCTGAACTGCAGCTGTTGTTGTGCAAGTGTAGGGACTAAGAAGTTTCTTGTGGGAAGGAACAACCAGATGTGACATGCCCTTGCCCCACTCCTCCCCTCCCCTCCCCTCCCATCATGTGATGTTATGGATGTTGTGGCTGGGGTATCAAGAATCTGTAAAGAAGTGTGCTGGATTAACAGGACTGATACAGTATTGCCTATGTTATGCTGAGGAAGAGGTGGGAGGTAGTCTAGACATGGGAGTCCAGCTTCTGTCCCTTATGAAAGTGGCACCTATACAACACAGTAGAAAATGCTGGCCAATGAAGAGGGGCACCTGCATGAGGAGTCAGTAATAGTGGTGTAGCCACAGGCAAGATAGGTGGCTACTCTGGGACAGCTACCATGAAACTGATGGGAAGTAAAGAAACACAAAGTAAAAGTTTCATGTACACTTGTTTAAGTGTTCAGAGAACAAACATTGAGAAGAAGATCACCATATAACTTCAGAACTGAGCAGGAGCCCCATTGTCACTTATGATTTGCAGAGGAATCTGTTTTCCTCAATTCAAAAGGACACACACACAAAACCACTGGATTGCTTGTAATACTGGTATGTTTAATGTGTCACAGTGTATGTGACAAACAGGAGCTGTTTGACCCAATAGGTGGAAAAAGAGGCAATTTTGATGGCAAACCAACTTGGCAGGCTGTTATGGTGGGAGCAGCAGTGAGCACGAAATTTGACAGGTGGCAATTTGAGTCTCAGTACTGTAGCATAACCCAAGATGGCAGTCATGCATGACTGACTGCAGATAATGTGTTCAGTCTTGAGATGTAACTCAGTGCCTAAAGGCCATGCGATCTGGGAGAGAAAGGAAATTGGTTCTGGAGTTGTGGCCCAAGGATGCTAAGGGTGTGACATGCAGAAACAACAGGAAGCAGTATTAAGCAGTGGTACAGAGTCACTGGATAGAACTTAATGCTGCAGGGCCGTGTTGTAACACAGGCAACCTGAAAACAGAAGACATTTAGGCAACAGCTTCCATATGATAACATTGATGTCTACGGTGTAGTGTATTTTGAAGTGGAAGCAGCTAACACACATTGATCATATGTCAGCCATTTGTAACTATGAATCCTATGAATATGGAATAATGATACCAGTCTCATATGGATAGTATACCACAAAATGAGATAAAAATTTTGTCTGTATAGGGTGTAGTTGGCCACACAAAAATGAGCAAATGAATACCAGAACCACTTAGTGTCATGTTGCCTTTCACCTCAGAGAGGTAGCTTTTAGACCAGGAACCGCTGTTGGCAACAATTCCAGAGCTTTGTTTTACGAATCTTGTTTTACCAGTCTCTTATCCAACAAATGAACTTTGATAAAAAGTTTATTTTGACCTTCAGTCAACAATGTAACAGAATGAATGTTGTAAATCCATTACTTCTTCATGATAAGATGATTTATGTGCCATTCTTTGTCACACTTGTTGCACAAATCCCACTATTTTACTCATATTGAACAGTACAAGAGAGGCTCAACAGAAATACTAAATATTGTTCCTGCTCCTGTTGTTGTTGACAAGTTTGTTCATTTTGGCCTGGCTGCCAAGTTTGCACTCCTTTTTCTGCAGGACACTACAGTTGTCATGATGGAAGAACCAAGCCTCCACCTGTCACAGATAAGGCCCTACTTTGAAGAACACTGCTATGAAATTTTCTAGAAGTCTCCAAATAGAAAACTTGATTAGTCCTCTGACCAGTTGAATTGAACTATTGATTACACTATCTTTCTCATTTAAAAAGAAATGAGAATCATTTTGTGGTTTTAACTCACTTGACATGCTTTTTTTCTATAAGGCAACAGTGATGTGTTCCATTGATGCAATTGTTTTTTCATATGTAATACAACAACAAAGGTACGGAAGTTTATGGTTTCACGCTCCTTTGGCAGTGTGGTCATTAGAGACAGAGTTGCAACAACAGTTTCATGACAATTCACCAATAGTATCCTGGACTACTATGGATGTGTTATTGAAAGTGTGGCATAATTCCACCAAGTGTTCCTTTTCCAATCCATTCTGACCTGGATATGCAGACTTGGCACTGATTCCTTTCATTCCCAAATCTGCTAAAATTTGCTGAATTAAGCTCAGACATTGCAGTTAACTCTGCCATATTTCAATGCTGTTTCTAGTGCCTTCAGACATAACTTTACAATTTTTCCCCACATTTTCATCCATTCAGGCAGTTAGCAGATATACAAAATGATGTTTTTTCAATCTCAATATCACAGTTTTTTAAACTTGTACATATTAGTTTCTCATAGCATCTTCATTTTTTACCATTTTCAAAATCACACTATTTCTGCAATGAGTGGAGAATTAAAATTTAATGATTGTGTATTGTGCACTTACACCAGCCATAATTAATGAGTAATTAGAGATGAAAACAATGCTGGGCTGGCAGATCCCACATGAAATAAGAAGCAGTGATTAATGTTTATAGATTTATACATCACATCTGTGGTGAGAAATGTTAGTATATGTAAATACAACTACTGTTACTGCAATGAAAGTGAAGTAGCGTGTGTGTGTGTGGGGGGGGGGGGGGGGGGCTGGCCGATACAACCAATTGTGAAACTACTAGTATTGTACTACTTCTTTTGTGACTAAAATCTGTACACTCTAATTGTTGATGTAAAGTTCTTTCATGTTTTACTCTAATTTGTGATTCTGTGTTGATTACAGTATTTTATATTTATAGGCCTGTGAATGATAACCGAGCTTCTCTGCTTCGTGGCTCAGCAACAGTAAAGAAGCCTGTAAATGAAAGAGATATGTACATGCATTTATGGAAGAATTATGTAACATTTGCTTTTCGTGTTGTTCCTCCTGTGCCAAGTCCTATTGTCAGATGTGCATCTCCAGATCTAAGTCTGAGGTAAGTACTATTCTCTCTGTCTGGGCACGATGCTACGGTGATATAAAAGTCTTTTAATATTGACAGTTCATTACATAATGGAAGACAGCATAAGTATGAATGTGATAAGAAGTTACTTTAAATGGGCAAACGTGGGTATTTTGTTAATGCCTTGAGCATATGAATGGGCATTCAAATAATTGTATGACACTTTTGGCCAGTCAGTCCCGTCAGGGATTATTCGGCCACCTAGTGCAAGTCTGTTTTTTTTTTTTTTTTTTCTTTTTTTAACGCCACTTTGGCGACTTGTATGTTGATGATGATGAAAATGATGATGAGGGCAACACAACACCCAGTCCCCTGCTGTGATTCGAACCTGGGCCCCTTGCATGGTAGTCACCAATGCTGTCGACTGAGCTACAGTGGTGGATAATGAAATAAGGGAAGACTTGATGACTACTACTGTTTGTTAATAGTCAGAATATGTAATTTTATACTGAAAATATAACTGAATTTTATTAACAATGTAAGTTTTGTGAAGTTAACAGTCACTAAATTGTTTCTTTTCTTTGGAGACAGTACTAGGCACACAGCTACATTTTTTTTTTTTTTCTCTCTGAAGTGTGCATCCTAATTACATTATCAGTTGAGTGTGCAACAATGAATCAAAACCTCTAAGGAAACAGGAAAAAGACAATATTTAAGAGCAACTTAATAAACAGCCAGTTACATGAGTAGTTTACTTTTACGTATATACTTTTTCTTATTTTTATGCTGATTCTGTTTGTAAATTTTTATATAGAAACTAAGTGATTTTAATTAATTGTCTGTTCTAAAAAAGAAGATTCTTTAAGAATGACGAATGAGAGTTTACAAAGTGGAGCAGCTATTTGAAATGCCTTAATAATTAACTGTCAATTAAGAGTTGTAAAATATGAGCACTGAGTCAAATCTGATGCAATCAATTGAAAAGAAAAATTGCTACATTGAAAAAAGTTTCTACTTTCTGAATTACATTATGGTTGGTTTCACATGGGGCTACTTTGCAGAACCACTCAGTGGTTTGCAAGCATCACTTTCACTAAAGTTTGTGTAGCTGTTGGCGAGTGTTCATTGGCGTTGTGCCACTACAAATGCATGTTTACAGTGCTGCAAGCTGTGTTTGCCTTGGTATAACAGCTGTCTATATTGCAGTGGACATGGACATAGAAGCTGATTTTATTCTGGCTATTATTAATATACAGAGGCAGAATGAACACAAAAATAGATGATGAGTCTGGGTTAATTCATATCTTTTAGAAAGATGCAGTCATGGACTTTTGAACACATTATTTGATGATATGCAACAAAATAATGACGTTTTGTTTCTTATTTTCTCATGTACAAAAAATTAATTTCAAAAACTTTTGGAATCAGCAACATGTTTAGTGGCATTGTCCCGAACATCACACAACCAACAGCTTCTACTTTCTTATGTGCCTGTGTGCCACTTGATGATTCTCTATGTGATGAGTTGCAGGCTATCCTCACATTGTTAAATACCAATTTGGACTTTGTATTGTTAGAGTTTTTAATTATGTTCTTTATGTGTTGTCATCTAATATATAAAGCAGTGTGTCCGTATATTTGTACGTGTTACATACAAATCTACAGTTTTGTTCCAATCTTTATGAAATTTTGTACACTTAAGCTTCAATTCATGAGAATGGTCGCTGTAAGTGTAAGAATCACGTACGATACATAGTTCACGAGATATGACATCATAAACAATGAGATGCGCAGAAAACTGCTGCATTTAGTGACACTGGACCGATTTCAACCAAATTTGGTACACACATTCCTTACCATGAGGTACAACGGCTGCAGGGTTAAGAATCATATATGACACATGATTCAGAAGGTATGACGTCATAAACAATAGGATTTGCAAGAAACTGCCACATAATGCGACGAGACTTTATAAATACACTGTATGAGAATGACAGTACTTGGCAACTTGCAACAAGCTTTATACATAATTTCAAACTTTCATTAAACTTTCTCTCGCTGACAACCATAGCAAAATGATGAAAGGAAAAAAGTTTCTCGCTTACTACTTTTCCGCTGTTTATTGAGTAAAACTACGGCTCTCGGTATGACGTTACAATTTATAATTTGAACACTACAAATTGTAGCGACAGGAAATTTTACAGACAGTATACACATATATAGTTGAATATAGCTTCTAAATTGTATCACATTCCAACACGTAGTTCATGAAATATGAGCACATAAACAGTAACGTTCCACTGTTCATGGTCTAAGGCTACGGCATTAGTCATGACGTTACAATTTATAATTTCTGCACTGCAAATTGTAGCCACAGCAAATTTTACAGACAATATAAATACATACAGCTAAATGTACCTTCGAAATTGTATCGCAGTATGACACGTAGTCCATGAGATATGAGCACATAAACAGTAACGTTAATGGCAAACTGCCCCATCACGCACCAAGTTTTAGTCTATTATGTCTGTACTACTAATTGTATTCCAAAGAGGTTTTACAGACATACAGCCCTGATACAAAATGAATATATACCTTAAAAATGTCAGGAATAAATAAGTACCCGGGCAACGCCGGGTTTTCAGCTAGTTGATTATATTACTATTACAAATTATTTTTCTTTATAATCTGATTCTCATAGCTCAACTTGTTAAAGTTTGACTGCCTGGTTACACAGCTTCCAAAGGATAGAACTTGTTGACGGACTCTAAACTGAAACTGTGAGACATATATCGTCTCCTTGACCTTTTGAATAGTTTTTCAGAGCTGACCATAATGCTGTCTTGCCACCTGAAACAGCAGCTCATATTGTCAACACTTCCTATGCATCTGCAAAATCATTTAAATGTCTCATTGCTAGATTGACTCTTCTCAGTGTGTTGTTTACCAATCTCTCAAACACCAAAACTTACCATCAACAGTTTTCATGTAGACTGTGTTACAATCTCTCGCATGAAAACGACACTGATTGTTCTTCTGGCCATAGGGCTAGGTGTACCCATTAGACCAACTAATTACTTAAATAAAACACATGAGCACTTGGAGACAATACCTGGAAACTATTTTATTCAAATAAACATTTCATGGGTTCTGTTCAAGAACAACTAGAATATATGTGCTGGTTGAACAATAACTGAGACTAATTACTAAGTAAGAACTATACAAGGTCAGAAATAATGTGAATATGTAAAAGGAAAAAACTTTAAGAAATAATGCTGTGGTAGGGTTTACCACATACTGCACTCTGGCTGCCAGCATGGAACTAATTCACTAGATGTGATTCACATCACACAGATGGCGTTGAGGTGGCACACATTTTGACACACCAGCATACTGCTCTTCACAGCACACAGATCTTAACTGCAGCTGCCTGCGGTTGCTGCATCCTCATGCTGATTTTCATCCTTATAACCTATATGGCAATTGAGACGTTTGCCTCTTTTGACAGTAAAATTGCGTGAGTTATTATGTTAAAAATAATTATTTTGTAAAATAGCATTCTTATGTAATATCCAATTTGATTAGCTTGCCTTATAGTTTTTAAATGAGACTAGTTTAGTGACAACATTGTAACATGATTTTATGTCTAGATATTTAACGTAATTTCTTATAATTATGAAAGATTAAAATTTATTATCTGTAAGGGTAATTTATCTGGGTTACGTGTTTGATATTTCTGTAATACACTAAAATGTTTACTGCAGTTGACTCAGGTTTCACTTAATTCACACACACACACACACACACACACACACACACACACACAGTGAGAGATAGAGAGAAAGAGAGAGAGAGAGAGAGAGAGAGAGAGAGATAGAGAGAGAGAGAATTTTAACGTAATAATGTGTCAAATTACTTTAAAGATTTGTGGAACATTGAAGGAATACAAAATTATGAATTACATAGATTGTGAAGCTGAGATATTGCTATATATTACTCATAATGTAACATGCATGTGTCTGAGATATTAGAATTTCGTGTTATATGTGGAAATGGTTCCTGGGAGATTGCTCCCCCCCCCCCCCCATTACTGAAAACTTTGCTGCTATGTAATGTCAATGACTCTTCTTATTCCTACAAAAACTGTCAAAGGTCTTGCAGTCTGTATAATAAACTTGAAATGTTATGCTAAGTTTTTTCTGCTTATCTAATCTCATGTGTAGAGCGGCACATCTTAACTTTCATGGCCAGACATTGCCTGTGCTTTGGGTAGTTTTACTTTTATTCTTCATGGTATTTTTTTTCTTTCTTTTTCCTATCTGAAGTGCACAGGAGGCTTTTGCATCACTAAGGCATGTGATGTTGAGTGATTCTCTTGAATCTCTCGTGCATCATACTCAGTCGTTAGGTCGTTTTGCTGTACCTCAGTCCAGGAGCCAACAGCATAAGAGGCGGAGGTGAGGGAGTCAATGTAGAACACTAACATGCAGTTAGTATTGTTGATGTATTGAGTGTATGGTGTAGTAACTCCTTGTGCAGTATATATAGTGTGTATTAATGCCTGAGTATTTTATGTATCAATTGACACACACTTTGTACAGTCACTGTCAGTATTTGCAGCTAAATAGATTTTAATGTCAAGATATTATGTTGTTTGTGTGAAGTATGTTAACATAATGTATGGAGCAATTTACACGAGCTGTTAATCAATTATGTGCTAATTAGCTGTAGTTCGGCAAGCTATGTAGCATATTGAAGGCCATATATTACTGGTGTATGCTATCAATCACAGATGAAATTAATTGTAAGACAGCTTGGCAAGTGTAGTCTTTAACCTAGTGGATACTGATTTGAAATGTAATTAAAATAAGCCTCTGTATATAGTTCATGTTCTTTATTTTATTCAGCTCATCTCCAGACAGCCTGACAATGGAACGCAATGACAACAAATCTCCAGGCAGCAATATATCTCCTGCTTCTCTTTACAAGCTAGTAGTGCCTTTACTGCGATGTGAAACACCTGACGTGAGGGATGCTGCAGTACATGCTCTTGGGAAAGTTAATTCGGATGCTCTGAAGTAAGTTATTTTGTTGTTGTTTATGATGAAAGTAACATAATCATTTTATTTGATGAATTATTGTATTGTCACCTTCAATAGGATTTATGAAGACCTTTGGTGTAATAATGTAGACAGTACTACTCACAGGCTGGATTTATCTAAACAAGTTTAGCCTGTGCTGACACATTGGAATTTTAATTATTTGTTTTTCATGTCAGAAGTACACATATTACACACAGTTTTGAATATATTACCTTTGCCCAAAACTTGGTAAATTCTAATGCGTTTTCTATTCCTTGGTGAAGTTCATCTTCTTTACAGGAGGCTGGACATAGTTGCCACTGAAGCAAGTTATGAATAGTATGCTCGTCTCACATGGAATGTAATCTTCCTCATTGTAGCTCCTTCTTGCCAAATTAACATTGTAGTTGACAGATCATAAGTATCATTTAAGTGTCTTATTTTAAAGAAGACTGCCTTCAAAAAGAACATTTCAACCTCCTCAGTTTCTGTGTAACATTCTGCTATTATTCACCTAATGTATTTGGATGGTGGTGATTAATCCTCCTATGTAGGTATTTATATTGCATTATGGAGATCCCATTAACAATATAACTCCTACTAGAGGAAGAGCAGGCACTCAAAAGCTAGTGCAAAGATTGTTTTCTGTTAGATGTGTCCGTGCTCAACACAATAATCAGATGTTGGTGAATTGATGCCTTATTTTATTTCACATATTATTCCATATAGGAATATCAAGAATTAAAAATGAACTGTGTAATATCGTAATAGTGGAACAGCAGAGCAGCAAAACAATCTCAGTAATTCACATAAAAAAAGAAAGTATATTTTTAAAAAGGTAGATAGCTATGGACCACATAACACAATTACAATAATATGTAACTTTTAACTTCTAGCTTTCAAACAAAATGTTCTTTGTCAACTAGATTCTTGAATGAAACTGCAGCTGAGTGTGTGGTGATGTGAAACTTCCTGGCGGAAACATCCCTTAGGCTGTGGCCAAGCCATGTCTCCACCATATCCTTTATTCCAGGAGTGCTAGTCTTGCAAGGTTTGCAGGAGAACTTCTGTGAAGTTTGGAAAGTAGGAGGCGAGTTATTGGCAGAAGTAAAGCTGTGAGGACAGATCATGAGTCGTGTCGGGATAGGTCAGTGGTAGAGGACTTGCCCGCAAAAGGCAAAGGTCCCAGGTTTGAGTCCCTGTTCTGGTGCACAATATTAATCTTCCAGTAAGTTCAACTAGATTCCTCTTCTGCACCAACCTCTTTTTTCCAGAGCAGCACCTGCACCCTTCATTCTCAGTTATTTGCCACCTGTATTCCAGTATTTGTCTTCCCTTACAGTCTTTCCTTCAACAGCTCCCCTCCAATACCATAGAGGTAATCTCGATGTCATAACACCTGCACTATCACCCTGTCTCTTCTTCTTGTCAATGTTTCCTTATGCTTCTTGCTTCAATTCTACACAGAACCACCTCATTCACCATCTTATTAATGAACTAGTTGGCACAATGGTAACACACTGGACTCTCATTCGGGAGGATGCTAGTTCAAATTTGCCTCTGGCCATCCAGATTTAGGTTTTCAGTTATTCCTGTAAATCACTCCAGGCAAATAGCAGGATGTTTCCTACTGGTTTGTTATTTGTTAAAGAACCGTGATTAGTGTTGCCCACAAAGGATTTGGATAAGGCTATCTTTTACAAATTATTGTGATAAAAAAAAGATAGAAAGGGAGAATTACCACAACGAATTATCGTAACAAATAATCTGTTTCTCCCTCTCTGCTCTCAATTGAAATGAAAGTTGGGACAATTAGTGTCAAACATGTATGTACCAAAGAATTTAGGAAAATTGAGCGCACAGTATCTACACAAATTTTGATAATGCAATTAATTTAGAAACGGTTAAATATGGTCACCAGCTCAGTAGGGCACCATCTGTGGAACATGAAATTAATGAACTACTAACCTCTTTGTTAAGTGTGAAACAACAGAAGGTTGTGACATACAAGTTCCACAGTACTCGTTCTACAAAAATAATGAAGTGTGATTTGCTGAAAGTAAAATTAAATTTTGAAAATAGATCTAATCAATGATAAATCTTTTTGACTGATTGATTGGAGGTAATTAATGCACCCAACAATTGATGTCACCTCAGATTAACACTGACTCAACTGTATCATTTTACCACGTTAGCAGGAAAACATTTGAAATAACTTTGATTAACTTGCACTTAAATTACTAAACTCCCGAACAATTCATCAAAACAAGTGCAATGGAATATCTGCACATGAACAATGCCGAAATACAAACCAACCATCAGGAGAACACACAACACAGGTCGACACATTTTGACTTTTTGTCTGGGGTTTGCATGAAAATGTGAATTTCTGACTAAATTGACCCTGCTGATCACAAATCTGCAGCCTGTTTCTCTGTAGCACGTCAGGTTTTTGCACCACCACTATCATCATCATATTCACCATTGTGTAACTCTGCGCCCAATGAAATTGGAAATTGGTAAGCAATTATGGGACAATAGAAACGAAATGGAACAGTAAAGTGGTTGAAAAAGAGTTGGAAGAAAGGTATATGAATTATAAGAAGCAAATATTATGGTGGGCACTTGCCAGGTAGAGGTATTACTTCCGTTTTCGTTTTCCCGTGAATGAACGCTTTATATCCTTCCTCTTGTGTGTCACTTCTCCTTCATGTGTGATGCACCAACAGTAGTCAGCCATCATTTTTATTCCCCAACGACCTTGATAACGATGTTCCATAGTTTTAAGTTTCTGATGACATCGTTCACCATGTTCCCCTGGTGTGTCAGCCAAATTTTCTTGAAAACTCTCTAAGTGTGACATTAGAAAATGTATTTTTAGAGAGACATTGCATCCTAACTGTTTAAAGGACTGTAGCAACACTGCTTTCAAACTTCTCTTTGAAGAATCTATAAACAATCTCCATTCCTTACTCTCATACTTCTGAGCTCCCATTTTCATCACTAATCCGGCGATGTCTTTGCAGAACACCATTAAACCATCTTCAACAAAAAATTCCCTGAAATCTTTATCACGATTTCTGTACAATGAATATGATGTACCGTGTGCAAGTAAGTTATTTTCACTGAGACGTGATCCCAGTAGTTGTGCTGCATCTTTTGAGAGTCCTAAGTCTTTCACCAAATTGTCAAGTTCTGTTTGAGTAAGAGGTTTTGGGCTACTATCGGTACCACACTCAGAATAGTCGGATTCACTGCTTTCTTGAATTACATCTGGTTCAGAGAATTCAAGATAATCCACTGATGTTGGTGGAGAGGGGATTGGTAGCACTGGGCCATGAGGAACAGGTCTAAGTTTGGATACGATATGTTTCTTCTGTTGTATCCCGTTACATTCGTCATACAGAAGTAACAGTCATCAACACGATTCTTCTGTTCACGCCATACCATAGGAATTGTGAAGTTCAAGCACTTGATTTTACCTTCACTCCATTTCCTTAACTGCTCCACACATGTATGGCACACAATGTGTGGAGCAAATGATTTGTCCTGATCGCCGAGCTTCATGCCGAAATATGCAAAATATGACTTCTGCACAAATTTTGTTATTTGTCGAAGTCTTGCACGTATCACATAATTTCCACAGATATAAAAAAATGTATCTGGGCTATTCACACACTCCCTGCTTGACATTTTTAACACACCTTCAGTGAAATACCACCACTCACAACAAACCGCAAAAGCACCTTCTTGTAGCGGTAGCACTGACTCGCTGATTTCTGTGGCGATCATGGAACGTCAGCTCCTGGCTCATTAGCCCCCACTGCATCACCTTCACACAAAAAATGCAGCTTTGCCACACTTCTGTAGTTGTGGACACTGCATAACATAGATTTCACAGCCAATGGTAGGTTTGGACGGGGGGTAGCTGTGCAGAAAAAACTGAGGGTGATGGAGAAAAACTGATATGATTTTCATATTCAGGGGTGCAAATTTAGTAAAGAACACCAGTTACTTTCCAAACCCCAGAATCCATGTCGACCTGTGTAATCAAAACCAGTGCAAAACATTACAAAATTAATACTAGTAATTTTAAGTTTTATCTTTAAGTTTTCATTTGTGACAGCCTCCAGTAACAAGAAAATCTATACTGTTAATCTTTCATTACATTTCAGTCTATTAATGCATCATCAAACTAATGAGATTACACCAAGAAAATGAACTTTGAAAAATTAAGTTTTACTGACTTGGCACTTGAAATAATTATTTTGTTTTAGCAATGACAGTCGGTTTTCACTTCACTGGATAGGGTAAGACCTCACACAGGTAATAATGACTTGGGATAATGGACATCAACTTCAAAAGATCATTGCTATTTCAATCACTAGACATAAGAGTTCTGGGTAAACACCCCACAAACTGCCTCAATTTTTGTGTGGTACAAAATTTTGGAGCCATCTTACAGTTTGTTCCCGTTGTCGAGAAGGCAGCTGTGCTGTCGTCGACAATGCTGAAGTTGAAGGTACGGGCACACTTCCATTAAATGAGCAATTATAGGGCAGGCTATTGATGAGACGAAAGCCTGTGACATCTGCCCTCACTCATCACTGGATAAACGTGCCACAACTTAGTACCCCGTCAACATAGGCCTGGTAACGTGGGACACGCCACTGCTCATTTCCGTGTCTTGACTGTCTCTCCTTTCAGTTCCAGCGATAGCACATGACTCTCCCCTCTCTTAGTGCCCTCCCGCACTCACTCACTCATCAAAGACCACTCTCCACACAATGCAAATCTCTGACAAAGATATTATCCCTACTTTTCCTGATGATGTATACCCAGTGCAATTACAATTTCCTTTACAGCAAAATTACTCATGAATAAGCAAAACATTGTTACAAAATATACAAATACACAATTATTAACACATATATAAATTATAAAACAAACATTTACATTAGAAAGTTTTGTTCTCGACACATCTGGATTAAAGTGTTACAAGGGCACTGCCTCTTTCCTTCCCTATCATTACCCAAATATCTGAGCGTGAGCCTTGTCTCCAGCAACTACCCTGTCGATGAGATGTTAAACCCTAAGCTTCCTTCTTTTTTCATCATGTTATCAGCCCACCTACTTTTCAGCAATCTTCTGTAGCACCACATCTCAAATACATCAGTTCCCTTCTGTTCCAGTTTTCCCACTGAACATGTATCACTTTTGTACCGAGCTGTGTTCTAAATCTGCAGTCTCTGAAATTTCTCCCTCACAGTGTCTAAATTATTTTTATATCAGTTGACTCCTCATGCCAATGAATGCCCTCTTTGCTTATGCCAGTCTACTTTCTGTGACCTTCCTGTTTTGCCCATCGTGGATTATTTTGCTACAAAGGCATCAGAATTCCTAATTTTTTTTCTGTCATGATTACCAATTTTGATGTTCTCACTGTTTGTTATACTACTCCTAGTGACTTTTGTCTTTATGTGGTTGACTCTCAATCCATATCCTATATTCCTTAGACTGTAAATTCCTTTCAACAGATCCTTTAATTCTTCTTCACTTTCACTGAGGATAGCAATGTCTTGGATGACTCATCATTATATTCTTTCACCATGAATGTTTAACTCACTCTGGAACCTTTCCTTTATTTTGGCCATTGGTTGTTTAATGCATGCATTGAACATTATTAACAGAAATTACATCCCCATCTTTCACCTATTTTCCTCAGAATTTCAAACTTATTACACCATTTTATATTATCAAACACTTTTTGTAGATCAATGGATCCTATGAATGTATCTTGATTTGTGCTCCTATTATTAAGCACAGTGTCAGGATTGTCTTCGGTACTTTAACCTTTCCTAAAGCCAAATTATTCTTTTTCTAAAAGATACACAATTTTCTTTTCCATTCTTCTGTGTATAATTCTTGACAATAATTTTGATGCCTGAGTTGTTAACCTAATTGTGTTTTAGTTCTCATACTTATCTGCCCTTTCTATCCCAGAACTGTGTGGATTATTATTTTTCAGAAAAACTCATGATGTCGCCAGTCTCACAGATAGTGCACACTAACTTGAATAGTCATTTTACTGCCTCTTTCTCAATTATTTCAGAAATTCCATTGTAATGTTGTCTGTGTCTTCTGTCTTAATTAACGTCTTCCAAAGCTCATTTAAATTTTGACTCTAATACTGAAACCTCTATGTCTTCAATATCAACCCCAATTTATTATTCTTATTCATCTATCACAACACCAGACAAGTCTCTTCCGTTGTAGAGGCCCTCAATGTATTATTTCCAAATATATGCTCTGTGCTCTGCATTTACCAGAAGAATTACCATTGCTGAAGGTTAGTTTGGCTCTTCTGTATGCTGAGTCACTACTTTGAATGATAATTTCATTTTTCATTTCTTCATATTTTCCTGCATCCAATTCACTTTGGCTTCCCTGAACTTCTTATTTATTTCATTTTAAGTTCCCTGAACATTTTTATACTTTTTTTGGTCAACGAACTATTTCTTCTGTTATCTATGGTTTCCATTCTTGTATATATATGTATTTCCAAAATATGTGATTGTTCTTTTTCTCTTCAATTGAACTGCTTACTCTGGTATCCCTCATTGCAATACCTGTCCAATCCACCCACTCAACACTTCCTATTCCAGTCCCATCACAGGCTTATCCTACACAGAGGCCAGGCCACCTGTGAAAGCAGCCATGTAGTTAACCAACTGTGCTGCAATCACTGTGCTTCTTTTTATTTTGGCATGACTACTAACCAGCTGTCCATTAGGATGTATGGCCACCACCAAACTAATGTGAAAAACAAGGTAGACCACACTGTGGCACAAGATGCAGCTGAGCTTATGCTTGATTTCAGCTGCTGCTTGGATCCTCGCACCAATCACCAGCTTCTCTGAACTACACAGATGGGAGTTACAGTACATTCTCTGATCCCAAAATTATCCAGGCCTTAAACTATGATAATCCCCTTTTTCTCCACACTCAACAGTTTCAACCTCCTCTATTGTACACCTCTCCCATTTCATGTGCTCTCTGCCTGCCTGTCTGTCTGTCTATGTGCTGCAACCATCCTCACCACCATACTCAACCTTCCTGTCCCCGTCTCCTCTTCCCTCTCTCCTATCCCCTCACCGCAGAGCTTTATTCGGAGTGCAGCACATGGGAATGATGGTTGTGTGACTGACTGTGAAGTGTGATTGCGTTAATCTCTCTTTTCTGAAGAAGACTAATGGCCAGTAGCTTAAATGTTGTAGGTGTGAGTGTTTTTTTTATGTACCTGTCACAAGCTCTTTGTATGTATTTGCAGTGAGCTGTAAAAAGTATGTGTATCTATAAATTTTCATGGCAGTTGATGAGAGGGTGTTGAAAATTATTGGAAGGCATCCTCTGCCATACACCTTAAGAAATTTTGTGTAGGCAGCTAAGTTCTTCATGTTGAAAGCTATAGGGTGCTAAATTACATCAATATCAGTATCAACATATGTTTAAGGTACCTTCTGTCATGTACCTTACAAAACTGGCCTAGTTAAGATATCGCTTAAAAAAATTATATATGTCAGAGACAATATAAATTAACTGATATTTACAAGGTGATTAATAAAATTGTTAACAATGTGGTTATTTTGAGACTAGTTTCATGTATCCAGCACTACGTAGACAGTACAAACATCATTCCCTATTTGCAATTGTGTATTGTACAGTGAGGTAGGACAATTGGGTTTCCATTCTGGAAAGTATCAGTGCCATTATCAATTTAGTACTGAAACAACAAACTGCCGAAACTACAGGTCACGTACTTTTTCGTGGCCTCTCTGTGATCGGCGGAATTCGGCTGAGTTCGTGTGTCTACAAAATGTTTATGCTCTCTACCAACCTTACCTCATAACAGCATTGTACACTGTAGACATCGTCAATGTATTGTTGATTTATGCTTGATATTGATAATTGTCTTCCACTTTATTTGCTTAAATAAGTCCACATACCCCGATGACTTCTTTTAGAAAAAGGAATCCTGTCCTTGAAAGTGGTGTGAGGAATGTTAATTCCGATTGTTATTCATTTATGGCAATAAAAATAGGCAGAAAGCATTGCTGCACCCACTTAATAAATCTCTAAAAAATATTAATATTTAGTAGATATACATTCCTGTTTTCTATTACCCAAACATTAAAGTGATAATTTCGTGTTTCATCTCTGACGCTTTAACCCCATACACATGTTGTTTCTTTTAAAATATTTAAGCTATAGGCCATTAGCTGGTGGCACTGAGAGAAAGACGCAGCTCTTGTTCTAACAGCCAATGTGCTACGAGCTGAATGCAAGCCTTAGTGTCCAACATTCTCCTCTCAGGGCCCATGTTTCAGTGCATGATCTGAATTGTAGGGATCTGCCTTCTGGAAGCAAGGTTTCTATTAAACTGTGATAGTCCAAACTTAATTCTGAAACAACAATCTACTGAAACAACACACACAACTAATAAATTGTTACTGAATTGTGGGGTTCTGCCTTCTGGAAGCAAACTTTAATAGAAACTGTGATAGTTAGAACTTGAGATAGGAATGTTAAATCCTACTACTCTCTCAAATATTAATCTTAGTTACTTGTTCCATAATATAGGCAATGATATACTTAAGAAATGAGTATCTGGAGAAAATTGAAATGGTGTCAGTGGTAGTTGAGTGATAGCTGTGACAGCTCTTTCAAGAATAAGATATGAAGAAAACTACAGTCTTCAAAACATGCACAATATAGTTCTGATAAATGCTGTCATATCATTACAATACTTAGTGATGTGTAGTGTAAGAGGAGATAATTGTAATTTACTTAATAGTTTACTTGTTACATGCTATTGTCCGTACTTGTGGCATGTTATTGAAATACTTGAATGTCACGTTGTTTGAAAAAAATGGTCAAACAATCAAAATATGAAAATTATTTTATTTGTGTTTATTTTTTCAGAGATCTGATGGAAGAGTTATCTGTATACATACGAGAGGCAGTGGACAGAAAGCAGGAAAATATGAGAAGACGGCGGAGACGAGATGCTCTTCGTTTACAATTGGTTAGAGTCCTTGAGCTTATAGCTGAATACGGTACCTTTGGAAGTTGGTATGTAGACTTTGTACAGAGTTTTGTTTACTCTGATCTTAAAATTGTTCCATTGTATAGCATGTCTTGTTTTTACTTTACAGTCAGTGGGTGCTAGATCGTGAAACTCAATCACTTCATCCTACTTTTGTTGAATATGTTGATGGAGCCCGCTTATATTTGGAAAGTGAAGCAGATAAGGATGTGCAGGCTGTCAAAGATATAAAATATCACTTCTGCAACTTTATAAGAAAAATGATAAAAAGCTTCTCATGTAAGTATATTTATCAAGTTTCATATTTGCTTTTTACTATTTGTAGCAGTAGTAAATGAATAATAAATTAGATCAGTGATGAAAATTCTCCTCAGAGATGATAAATTATTGTTCAAACGAGAAAGATTGGCTGGCCAGTACTTACCTTTGTGCTGTACCGCTGATAGTTACACAAATGAAGAAACAGGGCAAAAAAAAAAAGGGGGGGGGGATGAAAAAGGACAAGCTTTCGAAACATAGTTCCTTCATCAGGTGGGAGAGAAGGGAAGAAGAAAGGATGGGAATGGAAGACCTAGGTCATGAATTACCTTTCCCTTCCGTTCCCATCCTTTCTTCTTCCATTCTCTCCCACCTGATGAAGGAACTGTGTTCCAAAAGCTTGTCCTTTGTCGTCCCCTTTTTTTTCCTGTTTCTTCATTTGTGTAACTATCGGCGGTACAGCACAAAGGTAAGTACTGGCCAGCCAACCTTTCTCGTTTGAACAATAATAAATTAGATCCAAATACACACAGTGGTTTTTCATTCTACAGGTATCTGTTTCTAGCAGAGATAGTCTGCTATTAGCTGTCACACAGTCTTTGATCTCAACCATTTCTTTTAATGTAAAGATGCATAAGCATGGTCATATGTTGGAATATCAAGTATATGCTAACTTAAAGGACAGTGTTGTTTGAAGTGGCTTGGCAAGCTGACAGTGAATCAATAATAATGATAAGCTACACATTTCAATAACAAGTGGACTTCTTATTTCAGCCATTCAAATGCTTGAAAAGCAACCCATGTTTGAATAATATTAAAAGTATGAAGAGACAGTGAGGCAAAGCTTGGTTTTAACAAGGCATACTAATAGAATTTTAACTCTCCGTTGTTCGCGCAGATGACACCTGTCATCCGCATAATTTTCCTGCTCAGTTTTGTCTTGACTGGGCTGCAATGATTTCACACCATTTTCAGAACCTTTCCATTAGCTCTTCGTCTGTTAGCTTCAGCCATCACTGATTTTTCAGTTACCCAAATTACAGTGTTTAATAAATATTATTTTTTATCTTGATGACAGCAGTCATCCGCACAAGCACTGCTGTTGCAGTCTCAAGCGAAGTAAGTTAGTGAGCCTTCATAATTTTTTATGTCAATCTACATTTCACATGTGTAATTTTAGCCATGCTGAAACTGATCACAGTTAATCTCCTGTTTATATAATATTCTCTTTACTTTTACTTTCTGAGAGTGATGTCACAGGAAAAAACCTTGGGCAGAGTTTAGTAGAAACCCTCCATAATATATGGCTTGAATGGTTGCATGAGCTGTATTGTGAAGATTGTGACAGTGATGCTGCTCACTCAGAGAACAAAGACTGTGTACTTAAAAGCTATCATGGTTCCAGTCCAGACTGGAAAGTATCAGATGACTGAGAATTACAGAAAGAAGTAATTCAGGAGGAAACTTTTTTTTCTGTTTTTGTATGGGAAGGATGAAACAACTAAATGGAGGAAAAGTAAACAACTTTCCAGTTTTGGAACAAGATCTTGTAATATTATTACTAATTTTCCTAATTACAAAAATGAAGGCAATACAACAAAGACGGAAATAGATATTCCAGATTTATTCTGGGATAAAAATACAAAATGAGTTATTTACATAAGTAAAATTTGTGGTAACATTTGTAACCTGACATGCGACAACAAGAGCTAGCCTTGGCTTGGTCAAGGAGAGGATTCACTACTCCCAACAACAACTCAACAAGAATGCCAGAGAGCAGCTGCATCTGTATCTATGATTATCCTCTGCCCTACCGGATCACTCCTGGGAAAGGATGGACAATGTTACCTTGTCCCAAGCAGACTGGACCCACCTGAAATCCATAGAGAAGCAAGGCACCAAGTTTGCACGACTACCTGGCAAACTGCAGAACAAGATTAAGCCCACCAGGCACACAGTGATAAACCTTACAGGGAATCCACTTGACGACACAGCTACAGCCATACTTTAAAAGGACTCAACTTTGCACTGACATCTGTATCTCTTCCGTTCACAGAAATAATCTCTTCAGTAGGACAGGAAGTCTGAGGCTTACTAGTAGATAAGGCTGAAGAAATCAGGAGGGAAGCATGCTGGATTTTCTCGTGGGCAACACCACCCAGAAGCAACATCTCAAGAGCAGAAAGAGCAGCAATGTGGGCTCTTAGAGAAAACACGAAGATAGTGGCTCTCTGGACCTATAATGGAATGCCACAATCACCCAGGAAAGAAGCAACTATATACAGAAGATACTGCAACTTCTTGATGATCCAGTGTGTTGGAAAATTAAAACAGACCTGATCAAGAAGATACAACACCTCCACCTTGCTGAAAAATGGAGTGCTCATGGAGGAGGATATCAAGAGTCTTTGCCAATATTGGGCGGTAGTGCCGAGGATGTATGACCGTTTGAAGACACACAAAGATGGGATGCATCCCATAGTCAGCAACATAGGGGCACCTACATATCTTTCAGCGAAACACTTGGCGGACCTGCTACAACCTTACATGGACAAATGTATGTACTATGTCCAGAATTTGATGGACTTTATTGGCCACCTGATGAAGCTGACCCTACAAGAATTAGACTTTATTTTGAGCTTCGATGTCGTGCTGTCTCTAATGACCACGTAGTCGAGGGGACGTTAAACCCTAAGCTTCCTTCCTTCCTTCCTTCATTCCTTCCTTCTTTCCTTCGATGTCGTGTCACTATCCACTTGTGTCCTGCTAAAAGATTCCATCAGTTTAAGCAATGAGAAATTTGGGCCTGATTTGATACAACTGTTTAGCCATGTGTTAACATCTACATAGTTAATCTTCAATGCCCAAAACTATGAGCAGACCAACAGAATAACTGATGGCCAAACTATTCATGGAGCATTCTGAAGATGCATCGCTGGAAACCGCCAAACTGAAACCTGTATGTTTCTTTCGCTATGTGGACAGCACTTTCGTCTTATGGTCACATGGACAGGACCAACTAAAGGTGTTTCTACAAAATTTAAATTCACTACACAACAATATTCGGTTCACCGTGAAAATTGAGAAAGATGGAAAACTAACCTTTATTGATGTCCTGAAGGACCACAAGTCTGATGGCTCACTGGAGCACATAGACTGATCTGTACCTACATGCTTCCAGCTGCCACCTTCTGTCACAGCTTAACAGAATGCTTAACACCTCGATACACAGAGCACACTTGACCTAGGATGAACAGAACCTGAAAATTGAACTCTGACACCTTGAAACTGTTCTGCAAGAATGTGTATGGCAACCACTAAATTCAAAGGGCCTTCCAACAGCAGAAGTGCAGCAGGTACCAAGATAAAGAGCAAACTGAAGAGGAGAAGAAAACCCTGGTCTTTCTGCTGTTTGCAGGCAATGTGTTGTCAAAAATAGAAAGACTATTGAAAAAATACAATATTGTCACAGATTTCTGACCACCAGCTAAGCTGCACGCCCTACTAGGAATGGTGAAAGACAATTTAGGCCTCATAAAGTGAGCTTTTACAAAATTCTGTGCAGCTGTGGCAAATTCTACATTGACCAAAACAGTTCACACTGGCCCTAGCAGAACACTGTATCAACACCAAACACACAGCAAGTTATGAAGAGATGAGGATTCTGGCTTCCACAAATAGCTAATGGGACAGTGTCTCCAAGGTAGCCTTAGAAATTTGTATTATGAATGACCTCATCAATGAGGACACTGGATTTCAGTTCCGCAAGACCTGCAAATCAATTCTAAGCACCATCAAAGAGCAACAGTGAGCGCAGACACAAGATCCTTTTGCCACGCCTGCTGGAACCACCCGACACCATTGTGGCTTCTCCCACCACACAGTGCACTGCCAGTGCATGGAAACAAACCTGCACTTAGCCATCAACACTGGGAAACAAACCTGGAATTGGTGGCTATAAGTACTACCAACAGAGAGCAGACAGATCATTCCATCAGCATTACCTGATGATGGTGGATCAGTTATTTGCCAAAATATTATGGGATTTCAACAATTTGATCTGGCTGGACATCCAGAAACCTTGTAAACAGCACATACACCAGGAAAGCGTCAATCATATATTATTGTAATAACTTATATTTTCTTCTATGTTGCCCTTCAAATTGGAAATTAGTTCGTTATTAGCATTCCCTTGTACTCGATCACAATCTACTGCATGGAGACAATTGTAATGATGGTGTAAATTATTATTATTATTGCAATCAAGAGTTTTGTGACACCCAACATTGTGGACAACCATATGTCAGTGAAGAGATACAGTTCATACAGTAAAAGTACCTTTATTTGAAACATTTCATCCATACATTTGTTCATCTGATAAGTAAAGGGACCCATAACACAGACAATTTCCCTCTTGGTAATTTATCAGAATACTAATGTTAGCAACCTTATGGTCACATGATGATTGTCTTTAAAAGAATTTTTCATGATTTTCAAACAATGGAAATTCCAGGAAGGATTCAACAATATTTCTGAGGAGGATAGGTTGCTTACTCATGACAGAGATATCCGATGAGTCGCAGAAAGGCACACACAACATATAACAACATAGTAGCTTTCAGCCATTTAGGTCTTCGTCGGTTTGACACTCTCTCTCTCTCTCTCTCTCTCTCTCTCTCTCTCTCTCTCTCTCTCTCTCTCTCTCTCTCTCTCTCTCTCTCACGGATACGGCTGCCTATCCCATAAAAGGCTGGGCAACCTGTGAAAGCAGTCATGTTATTTACAAACTGAGCTGCAATCACTGTGCAGTTTTCTATGTGGGCATGACCAGCACCCAGCTATCTATGTGAATGAAGGGCTGTCATCATCAAACTGTGTCCAGGAGACAGCTAGACCATCCTGTTGCAGAGCGTGCAGCACTGCATAGTGTGACTCACTTCAGTGACTGCTACACAGCCTGTGCCATATGGATTCTCCTCACAAACACCAGCTTTTCTGAATTGTACAGATGGGAACCCTCCAATCCCCCAGGCCTAAACCTTTGCTAGTTCTTGCCTGTACCACCCTTCCATTGCTCTCCCTACCACTCTCTCTCTCTCTCTATAAATTCATCTACCATCCCACCACACATTTAATTCCCTTCCCTTACCTTACCTTCCTTTGGTCAGACAGCAGTGTCATATATCCTCCCCCTCCCCTCTTGCTTCCCTCTCCTTGCCACCTCCTCACCTGCACCACTGGTTGCTCCGCCTAGGTCATGCCGGGTAGCGCAGATCGGAGATGGAGATGGTGGTCGTGTCTGTGTGTGTGTGTGTGTGTGTGTGTGTGTGTGTGTGTGTTGCTGATATTTTTCATGATTTTCATATTTTTTGTTCATCTGATCTTGAAAGATGCATGTATTAAACACTGCCTGTGAACTACATAGAACTATTCCCTGTTTAGTACTAGAAAACATTTTGTGCTATTGAAGACTTATCTTTGGGGGTTGCTTGAAATTTAGAAACATACATTTTATTTTTATGAATTGATATTTCTATGCTACATGTACCCACTGTGTGTGTATATTTATCTGACTGATTGTGTGAATTGTTGTGTTTCTTTTTCTGATGAAGGCCATGGCCAAAAATTTATGTTGTGTGAAAGTGATTGCCTATCAGTGGCTCAGTGAATGTCTTTGATGAGTTGTTACCATCCTTCATTAGTGATATTTCTTTGTCTTTATTATGTGTTCTTTTGAAGTAGTAATTGAAAAGAGACATTAAAAATTGAAACAAAGAAAAAGTAATGCTGGCTTAGTACAAAGCAGATATGATGATAAAATCGTATTCACTGGGTTATATATTATAATATTTTATCTCTCTTTATGCAGTGGAGACGTGCCAGACTCTGCTGAAAAGGGATCTCCGGCAAAATCTGTTCAATCTTTTTTCTGGATGGAGTGGTCATTTTGGTCGGCCGCTAGCATGTTCAGGGCAATCTCAAGATGTGAGTGCAGCCTCCTCATCAAGCACAGCAGAAGAGAAACCATGCTCAGAACTGCAGCTGTCGGCTCTTCAGGCTATGAGTGCACTGCTATGTTGTGGGCCATGCTTCAATCCTGCTGGCCTATCTGAAGATGGAATCTTTTATCCCTGGCTTGATTTGCTTCTGGCTTCCAGTGATGATAAGGTATGTTGCATTAATGTAAACAATATTTTTGTTTTCAAAAGTGATCCTTACGGTTGTTTTTCAATTTTCTTACTGAGTTTCATTTAGATTTACTTTTATGTTAATGAATATAATTTTTGACAATGTAATATAATCAGACAGATGAAATAAATATACTCAGTTAGCAGTGGCTGCTCCTTCTGCCAGAAGCATTGCAGGGAAGGGAAGAGGAACGAAAGAAAGGAACTAGCAAAGTTTATCAAATGGGGGGAATTTAGGAAAAGTCACCAAGAACATTAGAGAGGGGAGACTTAAATAAATTGGATGAGAATGAAGACTGAGTGTTAGCAACTACGTAAACACTCAAAGGAGCACTGCAGTCAGCAACACCTATATCAGACAACAGGTGTCTGCCACAGGCATTAGATCAGTTACTGCTGCTACAATGGCAGGTTATCACAATTTAAATGAGTTTGAAAGCGGTGCTATAGTCAGTGCACAAGAAATGGACGTATGTCCAAGGTGGTGGTGAGATGGTGATTTTCCTGTACAACCATTTCATGAGTGCACCATGATGGCTATCAGGAATTTGGTAAAACATCAGATCTCTGACATTGCTGCTGTCAGAAATGATCCTGCAAGAATGGGACCAACAAAGACTGAAGAGAATTGTTCAAGGTGACAGAAATGCAACCCTTCTGTAAATTGCTGCATACTTCATTGCTGAGCCATCAACATGTGCCAGCGTGTGAACCATTCAACAAAACATCATCAATATGGGCTTTTGGAGCCTAAGCCCAACATTGGACTGTTGATGACTGGAAATCTGTTGCCTGGTCTGACGAGTCTCATTTTCAGTTCTATTGAGCAGATGGATTTGTATGGAGACAACCTGGTGGTAATGCAACACCCCACGTCTGATTTGTTACACTCTCCTGAGTTGAAACATCTCCACAGCCCACCATACTCCCCAGACATAACATTATTGAGCATATGTGGGATGCCTTGCAATGTGTTCTTCAGTAGAGATCTCTACCCCTCGTACTCTTAAGGATTTACGGACAGCCCTGCAGGATGCATGTTGTAAATTTCCTCCAGCACTACTTCAGACGTTAGTCAAGTCCATGCCGCATTGGGTTACGGCACTTCTGCTTGCTTGTGGGGCCCTACATGATATTAGATAGGTTTACCAGTTTCTTTGGCTCTTCAGTGCATGTTTTAGCAGCTGTTGTTGGCATTAATATATGTAGTGATAGTTGCCTATGCACAGGTCTCAGTGGGATGGTCTCAGGGGTAAGAGCCATAGTGTTGGTAACTAGGTGCAGAGGAAACTGCAAGTTTCAAGGTTTGATAGTGGTTTGCCAATGACATAAACAAACTTTTTTTAAATAACAAGATTTCTGCAAACAGGTGTAAGTTGTACCCATTTCATTGAGTTACTACTGGTTTTGTGGCTTAATGCTAAATCATCATCCACCCTCCTGCAGCTGTACAAGTCCTTGATGCAATCAAGGCTTGATTATGGGAGCCTGGTATACGGCTCGGCAGCACCATCAGCATTGCAGAGCCTAGGTCCCATCCATCATAGTGGTATCTGGTTGCTGGTTGGTGACTGAGGCTTTCTGCACAAGCCCTGTGTGCAGTCTTCTTGCCGAAGTGACGATCCCCCCATTACACTTTCGCTGGCAGCAGCTTCTTGTTAGTTATGTTGCTCGAGATCATGCCACATCACACCATCCGAATCACAGGCTTCTGTTTCCAATTGTTATTCGTCCTTCTCCACCACGTCGACATAGATCATGTCTCCCAATCCGGGTTTGTATGCTCCTTTCTTCACTTCAGTCCCTACCACTTCCTGCCACTTTTTCCTGCGCATCCCGTATCCCTCCTTGGGCCATCCCCCGTTTGAAGCTCCACCTGCAATTGTCCTACGACCCAAAGGCGTTAGATTCACCACTTACTCTCCTTCGCAAGTTTATGGCCCTTCTTGATACTCACCGTGACGCAGAAGTCCTCTATACTGATGGCTCCCTGGTAGAAGGCAGAGCCAGTTACGCCTTTGTTCATGGCGTCCACACAGAACAACGGTCCCTGCCACCTGGCTGTAGAATTTTTACTGCTGAACTGATAGCCATATCTTGTGCTCTCGACCGCCTAAAAACATGCCCCCGGAAGTCATATGTCGTGTGCAGCGACTCCCTAAGTGGCCTCCAAGCCCTTGAGAAGTATCTCTCTTCCCATCCATTGGTGCAATCCATTCACAGTGACATTGCTTCACTCAGCTAGTCTGACTGGTGGACTTCGTTCGAACCCCCGGCAACATTGGCATCCTCGGGTTCAAGCGTGTTGATCAGCTGGCTAAGCTGGCCACCTCCACCACTCCTCCCCTGGATATTGGTATCCCAGAACGGGATATCCGATTGGATTTGCCCCACAAGGTGTTTGAGGCTTGGAATACGCAGTGGGCAACACTGAGCACGGCCAACAAGCTTCCTGCAATCAAGTCCTCTATGACCACCTCCTTCAGGCCTTCCCATAGGGACTCTGTTGTTCTGTGTCGCTTACGTACTGGCCATACGTGGTTGACGCAGGCCTACCTTTTATGTCAAGAGGACCCACCGAACTGCCATTGTGGCAATTTGTTGACAGTGGTCCACATCCTGTCGGACTGTCCAATTTTAGCTGCCTTGCGGCAGTCTTGTAACCTACCAACTGCGCCTGCCTTGATTTTAACTGACAATGCTTCAATAGTTGACCATGTTTTAGGTTTCATTCGCGCAGCTGGCTTTTATCAATCTATTTAGTGGTGGGTAAAGCTAATACCAAAGACATTGTCTCTTCTCTCGTTTGTGTCCACTGCTATTACTTCATCGATTTATCCTTCCTATTGGCCCCCTCCATGCCCCTTTCTTCCCCCCCTCCCCCAATCTCTCTCTCTCTCTCTCTCTCTCTCTCTCTCTCTCTCTCTCTCTCTCTCTCTCTGTTGCACCCCTCTCTGCCATTTGCTTTCAGCACAAAAAAGCATGAACATTTTTGTATGCCAGAACTTTGGTGAGGAATGTAGAATTACAACTGAGGCAGCTCGTTCCCTATGTTTCTGTCAGTCTATTAAACAGGAACATAATTGCTTTTTAATTTTCTGACAGGAGTATTTTCAGCTGATTGTCTTATTTTTCTTGCTATAGCAGTGTGTGCTGGTTATGATAAGTTCTGTAGATCAGTAAAGATTCTACACTGTAATTACAAGCGTCTGCACATGTATAGACAAGGTATGATGAATAATAAAAAGAAATTCATTCACTTACGAAATAGTTTTTTTTTTGTTGTTGACAAAATTGATTATACTTTGAGGGTTTGTGTGCCAGATATGAAATCAATATATAAAGAGCACAATGAGATAGTGTTGTGCTCTCAATTTTAATAACATATTTGTTGCCTCCTTTGAATTGCATTCAGTACCCTGTATGAACTAAATCAACCATACAAAAAGTCCATGAAATGTGTTTTTATGTCTGCAAACTCTTTAAAATATGTTTTAGTACTTTTAGTTTCATCAACACTTGGTGTGGGAAGTGGTGTGGTGTTTGGTTCTCTGTATATATATAAAAAAATAATAATGTATTACAACAAAGAAAGATCCTTTATTAAGTGATTACACAACTGCAAAACAATCACTGGAAGCAATTACTTTCGCAAAATATATAGGGCTGGACATAAGTACAGGGCTGAATCCAGAGTTTTTGCCATCCCATGCAAACATTTCAAACTCTCCCCCCCCCCCCTTCCTCTACTTTGTGCTTCAGACATAATCAAATATTTTCATAATGCCATTCATTCACAATATCTTAGTTTACTTGCACCAGAAAATTGTATAAATTGTTTATGCCAAGAGACTTAGCTGCTTCAGTACAAAAATAAGAATTGTTAGGATTTAATACCTTTTTAACACCAAGAAATAAAAAGGGAATGAGGCAAAACTTAAAAGATGTTACACACAAAGAAGAAAAAATTTACAGAGCAGTGTGACAAGGAGTAGAACAAAATAAATGGTACTAATGGCAGATCCAAAGAAGAGTGAGTGGTGGGGCAAAAGTGCCATGCTTTGGTTCATGAGTTAGCAAGAGCCTAATCACAATCTCATTTTAAAAGTCAGTGGCATGTGATTGGCATTGCATTGCGTATTTCACTTTGTTTAACTAAGTGATACTGTCCCTATAGCGTAGGGCATAGCTGGGCAACCACAGATTCAGGCTGTGGTTAGTTTCATTCAAGCCTGCACTAGAAATGTGTGTGTGTGTGTGTGTGTGTGTGTGTGTGTGTGTGTGTGTGTGTGTGTGTGGGGAGGGGGGAGAGAGGGGGGGAGGAGAAAGAGAGAGAGAGTGCTCTATTGCAAACCTCTGTAAGTATAATTAAGTGTAAATATATGAAATGGCTTAACATAAAATAAATGTTTCAAAAATGTATGTTTTGATGCATACTTCGTTGGCATGGAGTGTCAGAAAAAGGGTGTGATTCGTATTGTTGCAGCTCACAAGCTGCTGGGATTCTGGCCCCTAGAGTCATAACAGGTTGCGCAAGACTGATAGAAGAACTGTTACGTTAGGCTGTCATATGCTGCTATTTATCTTTACTTTTTATAATAAAGATTTTTGGTTCTTTAATGGCTTGCTAGCCTCTGTAGGTATTTTTAACTGTTGTATAGGAAGGAGTGGGTACCCTAAAACTCGTGAACCCCCAGAAATTTTTTGATAATGGTCAGCACCCACACAGAATGAAAAAGAAACAAATATTGGGGGTAATTAAAACTTGTCAATTATGCATATTTTGACGTTGTGTTCTCACCAAGCTTCGCATACTTGGCGGGCAATTCCAGAAGTGCCCCACAGAGTGCTCACTGCCTCAGCCTGATTGCAATGACTGGAATTCTGTTTATTGAGATGGATGGACATCTGCATTGGCTTGTATGTCCCAAAGTATTTAATTCTGCAAAGAAGTACAACATACAGCATCATAATATGCATCTTGTCAAAACATTAAAAACAAGTAAAAAGGCGAAGCATGTAGAGTGTTAGTAGCCAGGCATTTGTGTTCTACCTAGGTGTGTTTGCATGTGGATATGTGTGAGTGTGTGTATTTGCTTACCTTCCTTTTTGTCCCCTAAGGTAAGTCCTTCCACTCCTGGGATTGGAATGGCTCCTTTTCCACTTCCTTAAAACCCGTATCCTTCCCTTTCTCCTCTCCTTCCTTCCTCTTTTTCCCGAAGAAGCCACCAGTGGTGGTGAAAGCTCGAATGTTTGTGTGTTTTTGTGTGTGTTTTATGTTTCTTTCGACGAGCCTGTACTTTACGTAAGTCAAAAATCTTTATATATATATATATATATATATATATATATATATATATATATATATATAGGGAAACTTTCTCGGTGGGATAAACAAAAATAATGAAAATAGAAAAGAGATGACTTACCTGAAGAACCGGCTCGTCGATAGAAACAAATAAAATAAATAAAATCACACACAAACACACATACAAGCTTTCACAGCCTAGCTGCTTCATCAGGCAGAAGGGAAGGAGAGAGAAAAGGAAATGATGAGGGTTTTAAGGGAGTGGATAAGGAGTCATTCCAATCCCGGGACAGGAAAGACTTACCTTGGGGAGAAAAAAGGAGGGTAAACAAATACACACACACCCACACATTTACACAGACACAAGTACATTTAGGCAGACATACTGTAGAAAGCAAAGAAGTTAGAAGTTCATTTTAAAAAGTGATATCTCCAGCAAAGACTGCGAGTATAGGATAGTAGGTCTTTGACAAGGGCTGTTTGGTTGAATTTGGGAGTGGGACTAAAGGTGAGGCCTTTGGATAGGACGGAGGTTTCAGATTGGGAGAGAGGTTTAGAGGAGAGGTTGACTACTGAATTGGGATGTTGTGGTTCAGGATTGTGTGGATTAGGATTGTGAGGATTAGGATTGTGAGGTTTGGAGGGGAGTGGAGCTGGAAGTGGGAGATTCAGCAGATGGGAGAGACTGGGTTTCTGTGCAATAAGAGGAGCTTGTGGTTTATTGGAGAGGTTGTTGAGGGAGAGTGTATTGCCTTTCTGGAGGTGGGTGACCAGGAGTTTGGATAGTTTTTTGAGGTGGAGGCTGGCATGCTGTTCCAATTTGCGGTTGGCCTGTAAAAGGATGTTCTGAACTCTAGGTGTGGATGTGGGAGTGGAAAGGTTGAGGATTTTGATCAGGGATAGGAGTTGACAGGTGTGTTCATTGGCAGAGTTGAGGTATAGGAGAAATGTGGAGAAGGAATTAAAGTTCACAATGAAAAAATAAAAATATTTCGTTTTGCTGATGACATAGTAAATCTGCCAGACAGCGAAGGACCAGGAAGAGCCTTTGAACGGCGTGTACATTGTCTTGGAAAGGAGGGTGTAATATGAACATTAACAAGAGTAAAACTAGGGTAATGGCATATATTATAAGAGAATCAGGTGATGCTGTGATGAATTTGATTAGGTAATGAGACAATAAAAGCAGTTGATTAGTTTTATTATGTGGGTGGCAAAATTATTTCTGATGGCCTAATTAGAGAAGATATAAAATGCAGAATGACAGTGAGAAGAAACAGTTTCTGAAGAAGTGAAATTTGTTGACATCCAATATTAATTTAAATGTTAGGACGTCCTTTCTGAAAGCATTTGTCTGGAGTGTAGCTTTGCATGAGAATTAAATGTGGACAATAAGGAGTTCAGACAAAATGATGGAAGCTTTTGATATGTGGTGCTACATACTGATGAAGATTAGTTGGGTAGATAATGTAACTCAGGCATGCTCAAGACAGGCATTCCTCCCAGTGGGCACCCACTTGGTGCACGGGCAGCCAGCGTGCAGTTGTCATTCCTCACTGCATAAACAAACCTGTTGCCTCGCCGTAGTTTCATCCGATGCTATTAATATGGATTCAGTGGAGAAGGGACCAAGTTGTAGTGCAAACTCCATCAAACAAGAACAGGAGTGTGAATTGCAGTGTCTTTTTGTGCCAATTGGAGAATGTGCTATACGTTTAGTATGTTGAAGTTCTGTGATAGTAAAAAAAAATACATAAAGTTGAGTGTGACAATACTTCCAAACACTGTGACACGAATAACAGTTTTCAGGGACTTGAGGCTTTGCAGATGTTACTGATACATCACAGTTGGCTATTTTCATCAGAGAAGTTGATTTTGATTTAAATATCACAGAAGAACTTTTTGATGTAGTCCCCATGACACATACAAGGGGCATTTCTAAAGTCCTTGCAAAGTCCGGGAGGTGGCACCACTGGCGCGTGTCGAGGTCATGTTTACTTAGTAGCACATTTGGAAAGAAAGTACACCATGTTTCAGCCATATTGGTCTATTTATTTGTGTTTGGCATTTATGGGACTCAAGGAAGTTGAGGGATTGTCAAAGAATAGATGAAAAAGAATTTTGTATGGTGATTAAACATTAATTTATGAAAGGCAAAACACCTCAGGAGGCTAAAGAGAAGCTTCATAAAAATTATGGTGACTCTGCACCTTCGACTAAAACAGTTTATAAGTGGTTTCAAAATTTTCGGAGTGGCCATATGGGCACAAGTGAGACTGAACATTCTGTTTGCCTTGTGGAGGTTATGACTCCAAAAATCATTGATAAAATCCGTGATATGGTGATGAATGACAAAAGAGTTAAGGTGTTTGAGATTGCTAGTGCTGTGAGTATCTCGAATGAATAGGTGCGTAATATTTTGCATAAACATTTGGACATGAGAAAGCTACCTGCAAGAAGGGTGCCACGATTGTTCATGCTTGACCAGAAACAGAATCGTGTGAAGTGTTGCAAGGAAGGTTTGCAGCTGATTAGGAAGAATCTGCAGGACTTTAAGCATCATTTTGTCACTGTGGATGAAACATGGGTCCATTACTATACTCCTCAGACCAAAGAACAATCTACACAATGGGTTACTGCACCAAAACAGGCGAAGACCGGTCATTTGACTAAAAAGGTTATGGCGATGGTCTTTTGGGATACACAAGGGATAATCCTCATCAACTATCTGCAACAGGTTAAAACTATTACACGTGCATATTATTCATTGTTGTTGGACCATTTTAAAACCAAACTGTAAGAAAAACGCCGGTGATTGGCCCACAAAAAAGTCCTTTTCCATCATGATAAAGCACTAGCACACACCTCAGAAGTTCTGGTCACAAAAGAATTAGAAATAGAATTTCAACTCATTGCACATCTCCCATATTCACCAGACTTGGCTCCCTCGGACTACTATTTGTTTCCCAATTTGAAGAAATGGCTGGCAGGATGAAAATTTTATTCAAACGAGACGGTGATTGCAGAAGCTAATAGCTGTTTTACAGGCTTGGACAATTCCTGTTATTAAGAAGGGTTCAAGAAAATAAAACAGCATTGGACAAAGTGTACAAGTCTAAAAGGAGACTATGTCAAAAAAATAAAAATGGTTTTCCCCAAACACATAAGTAGTTGTTATTTTTGCATAGATTTTTCAAACGTACCTTGTACATGTACTGGGGAAAATATATTTTGTGCTGTTGAACATGCAGTTGCGGAAGTGAAACTGCCCTGGAATAAGCGGGTTTCTGTCCCTTCTGATGATGTTGCAAATGTGGTCGGCTCTAATGTGTCAGTTTTTAGACGTAAAAAAAAGAAAAAAAAAAGTTGAGTCCAGGTCAGAGTTTTCATTCTGTGTAATGTGTGATTCATCCAGAGGCACTTTGTATGAACTCTGTGCAATTTTGCCAAGGCAGAGTGGCAGAGTGCATTGAGGTGCTATGCTCCAATGCGCGAGGCTGTTCCCCATCAGGGGTTTGAATCCTCCCTCGGGCATGGATGTCTGTGTTGTTTTTAGTATAAAATAGGTTATAAATAGTTTATAAGAATAGGGACTGATGACCTGCAGTTAAGTCCCATAACCTTAACAAACATTTGGCATTTTACATCTGTGCAGTTTGAGTGTGTTATGAATGTTGTTGTTAGGACTGTAAATTTCATACGATCTGTGGGATTGAATGACAGGCAGCTTAGAGGGCTGGTAGATTCACTGGAATGCGATTTCAATAATATACCCTATTTCTGTCAGGTAAGATGGCCAAGTAGGTGCAAAACCTGTGATGTGTCCTCCTCTTGGTTGATGAGTTTAATCTTTTTATGGATATAAAAGGAACATATATTCCTGAGCTTGCTGACTCTCAAAGGGCTGTTACCCTAGAATTTCTTATTGACGTCACATGTCAATCGAAAACTCTGTTTCTCCACATTGAATAGGTCAATTAATTGTATGTATGAAACTTCCTGGCAGTTTATATTGTGTGCCGGAACCGGGACTCAAACCTGGGGCCTTTGCGTATCGCAGGAAAGCGCTCTACCACTGAGCTATCCCAACACAACTCACAATGTCGCTCCACAACTTCAATTCTGCAAAACTTGCAAGACTACCACTCCTGGAAGAAAGGATATGGTGGAGACCTGGCTTAGCCACAGCCTAAGGGATGTTTCCAGAATGAAACTTTCACTCTGCAGCGGAGTGTGTGCTGATATGAAACTTCCTGGCAGATTAAAATACCCTTTCTTCTGGGAGTGCTGGTCTTGCAAGTTGCCAAACCTACACACCAACGACACAAAACTTAGTGCTTGCACCCTCTTCTGTTTCAGGCTCCGTGCTATCCAGTGTGGGCATTACACATTGTGATTGTCTCTGTCCTTTTTATAGCTGTAGAAGCTATTCTCCCGTTCTGTGTGTGTGGTTCATAGTTATTTTTTCCCCCTTTTTCCTTTTTGTGGTTTGCATGTTTCGTGCCTACTTGGGCCACTGTTCTCCATTAACTGTTGTTGTTGTTGTTGCTGCTGCTGCTGCTGCTGCTGCTGCTGCTGCTCTGATCTACAGTCCGGAGACTGGTTGATGCAGCTCCCTATGCTACCCTGACCTGTGATAGCATCTTCATCTCTGAATAAGAACAGCAACCTACATCCTTTTGAAACTTCTTACTGCATTTGTCTCCCTATACTGCAATTTGTGAGTTCACAGTGTTGTAACTTGTGTTCTGATTTTACTTAACCTACATTTAAACTAGGTCAACCCACATGCGCGCGCACCCACCCACACACACACACACACACACACACACACACACACACACACACACACACACACACACACTCGAGGTAGGACTCTTAATCTTCAGTGTAGCCTAGCCCTCCATACCACCATCGGTTAAATCGCAGTTACGGCACGGCGGCCGGCTCTCTGATAAGCTGCCCCGGCTGACTTCACGCCTGCCCGGCTGCACTGGGCTGGGGCAAATGGGTACCTGGCTGACCACCACTGATGTTACTAATGAAGAGGTGGTTAACAGAATTGGGGAGAGAAGGCACATAGGGACTAAGAGAAGGCATAGGTTGGTGGGACACATTCTGAGACATCAAGGAATTGAAAGAAGTGTGTAGAATAAAAGTTGTAGAGGGAGACTGGGAGACAAATGCAGTTAGCAGTTTCGAAAGGATGTAGGTTGCTGTTCTTATTCAGAGATGAAGATGCTTTCACAGGACAGGGTAGCATGGGGAGCTGCATCAACCAGTCTCTGGACTGTAGATCAGAGCAGCAGCAGCAGCAGCAACAACAACAACAACAATAACAATATCATCAACAACAACAGTTAATGGAGAGCAGTGGGCCAAGTAGGCACAAAACATGCAAACCACAAAAAGGAAGAAGGGGGGAAAATAGACTACGAACCACACACACAGTATGGGGGAATAGCTTCTGCAGCTATAAAAATGACAGAGTGAATCACAATATGCAACACCCATGCCAGAAAGCAAGGAGCCTGAAACACAGACGAGGGTGCAAGCGCTAAGTTTTGTGTTGTTGGTGTGTGTTTGGCAACTTGCTGTGATTGCTGCAGCTGGAGGTGCAAGTACCGTGAAATCGACGGACTGTGTTCCATGCCCTCCCCCCCCCCCTCTTCCAAGGCTCCCCATCTACTACTTCCGTCATAAGTATTGTAGTTTTTTCACCATTTTCATTTTACGTTCTATATTTTAAAACTTTGCAGGAATGCAGATAAACAGATAAAATCAAAACATATTTTCATCCAATAATCAATATTCGTTGTTGAGATATAATGGTTTAAAATTGACCCAAATTTATCACATGCCGAGACCCATTAGATGTCCAGACAATTTTGAAGCCAATTTTTTCTCAGTAATATTGGTTTGTTTATTACAAATTAACTATCTAACATCTCGATTCCATAAAGAATTGAATTCCCTTGTCTAGAACAGCTTCAAACATCCGATTACCTTACAAATAATTTGGTGCTCTCATAAGCACATTTGCTAAATAATTTACTTTAATCATGTAATCAAGAAACATTTTTGAAACCGTCTGAAATTGTGTTTAAAGCATGTTGGAACTCTCTAAGTATTTAAAAAAAATCAAATCCTGGATGAATGTATGGTAATTTGCGCTTCATTTACGCCAATCTAGTTTTTCACACAACTTAATGTTTATGGCATTGTATCTCCTGATCTACTGTATGTGTCATACTATAATTTAATTTTGCAGGTAGATTCAGTGATATATATACTGAAATTTTACTGTACACCAGTGGTGTTGCGTCCTAAGTGTTCACTGGTTCTGAGACCCCCCCCCCCCCCCCCCAAAAAAAAGATCATTGTTAAAAAAAAAAGTAAAATAAAATTATCATTCTTCGTTTTGTTTTTCTAGCTGATCATTTTATATGCACATTCAAAGTATTTTTATGGAATGAGAAAAATTTTTCGTTATGGAGACAGCACATATACAAGTCATAGCGCGGTTGCTGAATATAGGCAGCAATAGCTGCAGCATTTCAATGCGCATGCATGGCTGAGGTTTATATTCTCTTCTGAACCCTCTGGCAGCAGCATATGGGTGCTCCCTCAGCAGGAAGGGACGAGAGGAAACGCCGCTTTTAACATTGGCTTTGGAGCTGGTAGAGCCGCCAGCTCCTGGCTACTCGAGCTCTGGTGATTTATGCATGAATGGTCCTGAAGCAAGATAATGGAGCCACTGTGCACCTCGCCTTGTGCATGTGCAAAACCGCCATGAGGGCGACATCCGCCCTTCATATTTGTTTTTGGCACATTGAAGATTCATAAAAAATCCACAATATTTGGTAAAATATCTTATAATTGTAAATTAAAGATGCATGAACTGTAAAAGCCTTCAGAAGACCCAATCATGAATAATAATGAAGTCACTACTCTCCACCTAGCAAGAATAGCCATGAGGCTATCGGCGTCGCACTGCGCCGTCAAAGTTAATGGTTTCGAGACCAGCTACAAACAATTTTTTTTAACCCAACCTTATTTTTAACAGATATGGGAACAGCAACAACTTTTGTATTGATACTTACGACATATCTTTGGACGTTTTAGAAAATGTGTCACGATTTGGAGGGCAAATGACATTTATACTCTTTGTTGTCACAAATATTTAACTGTTTGAAAAGATGAAGGGGGAAGCAGCCTTTGTGCTTGCGTAAGGTTAGGAGGAGCTGCTGCTTACAGTGTAATACGACCCAAAGGTAGTGTGTCTCTTTATTGTAATGGATTCATTTTGTTACAACCACTTAACAGTGTAATCAGTTACTTAGTGTGTTTTAGTTCATGTGCATATTCATATGTTCTTGGTGTTTTTTATCAAAGAAAAATGAACAATGTTGAGTACTTTTAGAAAAAAAATTACTCAGCTTTAAGCTTGGAACAAAAGTGTGAAATAAAGAAGCTTGTAGGCCGATGCCATGCCCGGAAGTAAGGGCAACAAGCCGAGGTAAGTCATTCTGCAGATCTTTTAACGAAAATAGGCGGCGGGGGCAAACCAGGGTGTTTTCCCTCGGTGCCACTCACAGAGGTGCGCCAAATTCTCTTTGGACGCTGACTAGGGGGTGGTGGAGGGGGGGAGGGCGAAACGTCGCCGCGCCGGGCGGGGGCGGGGGCGGGGATGGGAGCATCACAGTAGTCTTTTGTAGTTCGCGAACAAACTAGTTTGGAAGAGCGCTCCCACAGGCGAACTACGCGAACTAGTTTGCAGATACCTCGCCTCTTAGTTCATCCGCTCCTTTTCTGAAGACTGACGGGGAACAGCAAGAGGACGTGAGATTGCGCAGAATCACGTGATTCCCTTCTGCCAGTTACCTTCATTTCGAGCTGAGATGCAGCTCAGCTGTAGTTTCATAGTTCACTGCCGCAAGAAATCTATTTTAAAAATAAAGTACTTGGAGTACTCTGTATGCAAAGTAGTTGAATACCATTGTATCACCCATTCGTGTAAAAACTGCTTTATTTGCTTAAGTATTTGATGTCAAATTGCCCAAAAACAGGGGTAATAGCACACGCTTTGCCAACACTGATTCATTATATAAAAACGCTGTCATAAAAAAGAGCTCTTTTAGTAGTGGTAACAAAAGCCAAAAAGAGCGGACGAACTAGGAGCAGCGGACGAACTAGGAGCAGCGGACAATTATGCCAAACATATCTCGCTTCATAGTTCGTTGGATTCTTTTCCGAAGACGACGGGTAATTACGAGAGGGCGCGTAGCAGAATTAAAAATCACGTGTTTGCCTTCTCCTGATAAGACATTTCGAGGTGAGCGTCTGCCTGCTAGATTACATAGTTCAGTGCTACAAAATTTCTGTTTTGATGTGTTCTGCACTCTGCAATATCTGACTAATAAATTCCACGGTGCCAAGATATAGAGATAACTCTAAACTTAAACGCGAGAAATTATCCACAAACTGTTTGTTTTGGTTTGCATAATATCGTTAGCGGCTCAAGCAGCAAGCTCATGAAGCAGCTAGGTGGGGAAACTTCCCCCTCCACCTGCATGCCCAGACCACGCAGCTCAGCCGTCACCCCTCAGGGGCTCAGCATTAATTCGCTGGGTACGGGCTTGGCGAACCCGGGGTCCTGAGCTGTGGGCTGTGTCGCGCCAACAGTCCGCTACACCGTAAGCTCTGTGCGTGCTTCAACGACCATCGTTCGGCGCGACGGTGGAACGTTGTACATTTCAGAGCCCGGGGATCTTGGCTTCATCGCCCGGGTCGCGAGGACGGTACAAACCTCTCTAAAAAACCCCTCAATCTCAAGGTGTGCTACGTGCCGAGGAGATGCATGGCTGTTGAGGTTGAACAGCCGTTAGCGAGCAACCTCTGAGGAACCTGCCGCACCTCAGTTGTACAAGGCTTACCCAGGCAAGCGGGGCTCTGCCTGGGTGGACCTTTAGTTCCCTAGCTGCTCGTGGGACGAACATGAAACGAGCACTCAATAGCGTCGCCACACGCAAACATGGCGTCTCAAAGCGTGGTAAGAATGACTTTAATGCGGTAGAGTATGATCCCCAAACGTTCCCTTCCCTGGCTACACCATGGGAGGAACGTCGGGCAAAACAGAAGGGTGAGGCTTATGCTCCGAAATACCTTGTCTGTACCCGTACTGATGGAGAATCGTTTAAGAACACAAAGCCCTTGTTTTTCGTGGAGAACTTGGAAGACAAGTTCGGTGAGGTTGAAGGAATGTCCAAGATGCGCTCTGGGTCAGTCTTAATTACGACGTCATCCCCAGCCCAGTCACGGGCCTTGCTTGCCTGTGACAAGCTGGGTGATGTTCCCATAACAATAACGCCACACAAGACCTTGAATATGGTCCAGGGGATAATATTCCATAAAGACCTGTTGCTGCAGTCTGATGAAGAACTACGTGCTAACTTGGAACGCCGGGGAGTACATTTTATTCGGCGAGTCCATAGGGGTCCGAAGGACAATAGGGTCGCGACCGGTGCCTTCATCTTGGCTTTCGAGGGTGATTCATTGCCCGAGAAGGTCAAGGTGATGGTCTACCGGGTCGACGTAAAGCCCTACGTTCCTCCCCCTATGCGTTGTTTCAAGTGCTGGAGGTTTGGGCACATGTCCTCCCGATGCGATGCCAATACTATGTGTCGGGAGTGCGGACGTGCAGTCCATCCAAACGTCCCTTGCACCCCTCCTCCAGTATGTGTAAACTGCGGCCAGCATCACTCCCCTTGCTCATCTACGTGCTCAGTATTGCAGCAGGAGCGGAAGATTATGGAATACAAGACCCGGGACAGACTGACCTACTCAGAAGCAAAACGGAAGTATCAAAAGCTCCATCCCGTTCATCTGACCACTTCCTATGCCACAGCAGCCTCATCGTCACCCTTAGTGCCTCGAGTACCGCGTACTGAACCACTGCAAGTGGGCTCCCACGCCCAATCAACTACCCCTGCCCCCTTACCAGCTGGGGGCACTTCCTCTTCGGTGGCTCCCACTCTTTTCACAGTGGGAGCAACAACCACACAAACATTGGGGACACCAGTCCCCACCTCTAAGTCGGAGAAGGAGAAGCCTTCTCCTGCCCCTCTCGCTCGGAAGGGGTCCCTTGGGACACTCCCTTCCGAGGCTTCTCCACATGGCAAAGAGGATCCCAGCAAATTGTTGCAGGATCCTCTTGTTGCTGACCGAAGGGCCTCCTGCTCTTCGTCAGCCCCCGAGACCATGCCTGAGAAGCCCTCCCGGCCCTTAAAACCCAAGGGCCAGCGAGAGGCTAAGAAAAAATCAACAAGAAAAAAAGAACCCTTGGTGGCTCCAAAGCCACATATACCCTCATCCTCTGGTTCAGAGGATGAGGTAAAGATCCTCGCTTCCCCCGAGGATCTTGCACTTACTGATCCAATAGAACGTATGGATCACGACTCTCTTGATGCTGAACACAAGGCAGACGGCGATGCAATGGACTAACCTGCTCCTCAGCTACTATTTATGGCATCTCAGCTAGAAGACAAAGTTATTCTCCAATGGAATATCGGCGGTTTCTTCAACCGCTTAGCTGAGTTGCAGCAGTTGTTATGCCACAGCTCGGTGTTTTGTATAGCACTGCAGGAAACGTGGTTTCCTGTTCAGAGGACCCCAGCCCTTCGAGGCTATCGGGGCTTTTACCGTAACCGCGATATATACGATAGGGCTTCGGGTGGTGTCGCTGTTTACGTCCTCGCAACTGTCCCTAGCGCTGCTGTGCCTCTCCAAACGACCTTAGAGGCAGTTGCTGTTCGCATCCGAGCGGGACAGGAATTCACCGTCTGTTCCATTTACCTTCCCCCGGATGCAACCGTCTCCACTACTGATGTTGCTGCAGTGGTAGCGCAACTGCCCCCACCATTTCTCCTCTTGGGGGATTTCAATGCCCACCACCCGTTATGGGGTGGAACGCAGACGACGGTTCGTGGTAGGGACGTCGAGACACTTCTGTCCCAGCAGGACATCTGTCTTTTAAACGTTGGGGCCCCCACGCATTTTTGCGTGGCGCGAGGCACTTACTCGGCAATCGACCTCTCTTTATGTAGTCCGACTATGCTCCCACATTTTCGCTGGAGGACCCATTATGACCTTTGCGGCAGCGACCATTTTCCTATCCTTGTGTCGCACCTGCACTACCAACCTGCAGGCAGCCCACCTCGATGGTCCCTCTGTCGAGCTAATTGGCGGGATTATACGTCCACTGCTACTTTTCCTGTACCATTGCCTGCCAATGTGGACATAGCGGTTGGTCAAGTCACTGCTGCTATCGTTTCCGCCGCTGAGGCCACTGTTCCCACCACTTCTGGCACCCCTCGGCGCAGGTCTGTGCCCTGGTGGACGCCAGAGATTGCTGCAGCCATCCGGGAGCGTCGGCGAGCGCTACAGCGCCATCGACGCCACCCCACCTTGGACAACCTGATAGCCTTCAAACGGCTTCGGGCCCGAGCTCGACAGCTCATTCGCCAGAGCAAACAGGACAGCTGGGAGAGGTATGTAGCCAGCATCGGCTCTCGTGCTTCACCATCTCAGGTGTGGTCCCACGTTCGACGCCTCTTTGGGTACCGCACGTCAGCAGCGATCCCCAGCTTACGGATCAGGGGTACTGTATGCACTGACGCCACTGCCATTGCTGAGCATATGGCGGAGCATTATGCTCGCAATTCCGCAACTGCGGCATACAGTGCAGACTTCCGTGCACTGAAAGAGCGGGTAGAACAGCGACGGCTGTCATTTCACACACGTCGAACAGAATCGTATAACTCTGCTTTTAGTAAATGGGAATTCGACACTGCCCTTGCTGCATGCCCCGATACCTCTCCAGGTCCGGACAGGATCCACAGCCAGTTCATTCGGCACCTTTCCGTGGAGTTTCAGCACCAGCTTCTCGCCCTGTTTAACCGTTTATGGGTGGAGGGGGCTTTCCCGTCACAATGGCGAGAAAGCATCGTTCTTCCCGTGATCAAACCTGGTGCTGATCCACAGGTGGCTGATAGTTACCGCCCAATCAGCCTCACCAACGTTCTGTGCAAACTATTCGAACGTATGGTGAGCCGGCGGCTTATGTGGGTACTTGAACATCGGGGTCTGTTGTCCCCACGCCAAGGGGGTTTCCGCCAATGCCGCTCCACTGTTGACAACTTAGTGGCTCTGGAGTCCGCCATTCGTTCGGCATTTAGCAGGCGTGAGCACCTTGTTGCCGTCTTTTTTGACCTCAGGAAGGCCTACGATACCACTTGGCGCCACCACATTCTGGCTACACTGCACGCTTGGGGCTTGAGAGGTCCGCTGCCGGTTTTTATTCAGAACTTCCTTTCCCTCCGATCCTTTCGAGTACGGGTTGGTACTTCCCTCAGCTCCTCTCGCGTCCAGGAGAACGGTGTCCCACAGGGCTCTGTCCTTAGTGTACCCCTATTTTTAATTGCCATTAACGGACTTGCTGAGGCAGTGGGGTCGTCGGTTTCTTCCTCCTTGTTCGCCGATGACTTCTGCCTATACTTCAGCTCAGCTAGCATTGGGGTAGCTGAAAGGCGTTTACAGGGAGCCATTCGAAAAGCGCAGTCATGGGCATCGACCCATGGGTTCCAGTTTTCTCCATCTAAAACCCGGGTTATGCACTTCTGCCGCCGTCGAGCTGTCCATTTGGACCCAGAGCTATATTTATATGATGAACTTCTTCGTGTCGAAGAGACTCACCGATTTCTTGGCATGCTCTTCGACAGCCGGCTCACTTGGGCGCCCCATCTTCGCCAGCTCAAGCAGAAGTGCGTGCGGTACCTTAACATTCTACGCTGCCTCAGCCACACTAGTTGGGGAGCCGCTCGTTCGAGTCTTATGCAGCTCTACAGAGCGCTGATACAATCACGGTTAGACTACGGGAGCTTTGTGTATGGTTCGGCAGCCCCATCCGCATTGCAGGCCTTGGACCCAGTACACCATAGTGGCGTCTGTCTAGCGACGGGTGCCTTCCGTACAAGTCCCGTGACAAGTCTCCTTGCTGAAGCTGGGGTTCCCCCCCTCCGAATCCGCCAGCAGCAGCTACTGGCTTCATATGTCGCCCATATTCATGCCTCACCTGACCACCCGAACCACAGGCTTCTGTTCCCAGCTGCTGTCCTCCCTTCCCCACGACGACGTCCACGGTCGGGTCTCCCGATTGCGGTTCGTGTTCGTTCCCTTCTTTCGTCCATCGCATCCCTTCCCATCCCTACCACATTCCGATACCTTTCACCTACACCTCCATGGTTCGTACCTCGCTTCCAGCTTCGTTTATATTTGTCCGGTGACTTGAAAGCCTCAGTTTCGCCAATGGTCCTTCGTCGAAAGTTCCAGGCACTCGTAGATACTTTCCGTGGTGCAGAAGTCGTCTACACTGACGGCTCCGTTGTGGACGGACGTGCTGGGTACGCGTATGTTCATAGTGACCACGTTGAGCAGCATTCCCTACCCTGTGGGACTAGCGTTTTCACAGCTGAGCTGGTTGCCATCTCGCGCGCTCTTTCACATTTCCGCAACTGCCCCGGGGAGTCCATAGTTGTCTGTAGTGACTCCCTGAGTGGGCTGATGGCGCTAGGCCAGTTTATGCCAAAGCACCAGTTGGTTCGGTCCATTCAGGACACCATATATACCCTCAGCGAATCAGGACGTTTGGTGGTTTTCCTTTGGACCCCAGGCCACGTAGGCATCCCAGGGAATGAACGGGTTGATTGCCTCGCCAAGCAGGCCACCACATCACGGCCCTTGAAGATAGGACTTCAAGAAAGGGATCTACGATTACAACTAACCCGTAAGGTTCTGGGGATTTGGACCTCGGAATGGGATGCTTTGAACGTTCCGAACAAGCTGCGTACAGTCAAGTCCACCACAGCTGTGTGGAGATCCTCCCTGCGAGCCTCTCGTAGGGAGTCTGTAGTCCTCTGCAGACTACGTATCGGACATACGTGGTTAACACACGGCTACCTTCTACGAAGAGAGGACCCACCAACTTGCCGTTGTGGTGCCCTATTGACTGTGGTCCACATTCTGGTGGACTGCTTACTTTTAGCCGACTTGAGGCAGGCTTTTACGCTGCCTTGTGAGCTCCCATTGATTTTATCTGACGATGTCTCTGTGATCGACCGTGTTTTAGGTTTTATTCGTGCAACTGGCTTCTATTGGTCTATTTAATGGTGGGGCCTATAGGCCCGCCTTGTCGGGCTTCACCCCTCCAGAACAATAGGCCGCTGTCATTTTACGGTTTAAGACTTGCTTTAATTTAAGGATTTTAAAGTTTGCAGAGTGGCTGGCTCATCCTGTATTATCCTTGTGATCAGCCAGCCCCACGATTCCGCTACCTTGTTTTAGTTTTCTGTCTATTTTGTCAACACTTGTCTTGTTCTTTGTTACGTCCTTTTACCATTGACTGTCTCTTTGTACTGGGAGTATACTGGACTCCGAGTACTAAGCGACAAAAGGAAACTTTAAAAGTTTACTCTTAGCTGGGAACAGGGGACTGATAACCCAGTAGTTGAGTCCCCTTTAAACACACAACAACAACAACAACAACAACAACAACAACAACAACTCAGCCGTCAGTGGGAGCGGACGAACTAAAAGAGCGAACTAGTTCGCGGCTGCTGCGAACTAAACTGAGCGCTCCCGATCGCGAACTATTATACGCAAGTGTACGTCACTATCTATAGTAGAGCCGAAATACGACGATCCCTGGTGCTTGCGGCAATCGGCTTTGAGCGCCGGCTGCGGCAGTAGACTACTGGAGTGATTCAGATGCGAACTTTGCTTTGCGCGCGTCCTGATGCGCTGAGCAGTTTTCCCATTTCTGTCACACAACAGCGACATTAGCTATACTGTCCGGCAGTGAACTAACTACTTGGCAACATGGTTGCATTTCATTTCCGCGGCCGGGGCGGTATCCCAGCCCAGCAGGAGCAATGGATCATTGTGTTTCGTCCCGACTATAGATCCGACAGTCAAAGTGAACCCCCCTCCAGTCATCTGAAGCACCAGCCGCCACTGCTGTAAACGATTCCCGCGCATGAAACACTGACTACTTTGAACACTGGACGAATAAAGCATTTGTTAATCTGGTTTTTCACATGTCTCAGTGTTCTGAACAGTGAGAAATACTATGCTGGTATATTAGCAGACTAATTCAGAGGCGCATTTAGTTATTGTCTGCACGGAATAGAGTCATTAATAAAAAGTAATAATTTTAAAACAAAATTTTACACTTTGTCCTAATCAGCAATCGCCAGTTTCACTATGCATCTAAAACTTTGTCGGCATATCTTCTGAATTATGTTTCTTACAGTGATTTAGTTTTACAGATCCATCCAATATTATGAAATTAATGAGACTGAGTTTGTACTTACCAAAGTTTTAAGTTTTTTCAAAGATCAATGTTCCTTCAAAGTAGGTCCCCCGGACAACTATACATCGAGGTAGGCGTTTCCGCTGTTGGTAGAAGCTCTGGATGTCTGTAGCTGGTGTGGCGTTTAATTGCTCGGTGACCGTCTTTTGAATGTTCTTCAGAGTTCCAAAATGACGTCTGTTTAGGATATATTTCAATTTCGGGAAAGCCGCGGCGGATCGCATTGAGACGCTATGTTTCGATGCGCGAGACCGTTCCCCGTCGGGGGTTCGAATCCCCCCTCGGGCATGGATGTTTGTGCTGTCTTTAGTATAAGGTAGTTCATAAGTAGTTTGTAAGTTTAGGGACTGATGACCCCACAGTTAAGTCGCTTAAGCTTTACAAACATTTGAATTTCGGGAAAAGGAAAAAGTCCCAAGGACTCAAATCAGGTTAACGAGGGTGTTGAACAACAGTGATGCGTTTTGAGGTCAAAGATTCACTGATGGAAAGGGTCGTGTGATACGGGGCTTTGTAACGATGCAGCATCCACTTGTCTGCAATGTCTGGTCTCACACGAATAACTTTTTTCCTGAGCCTTTCATGCACACGAACATAAAACTCTGGGTTTTCAGTTCGTCATTCATAGGCTGTCAGAGACAATGTTGCCAGTTTCATTACTTCTCTAAGTAACCTTGTATTTGTATAGGACCTGCAAAGTATGTTGCAAATAGAGCTAATAATCGAAAGTAATAAAATAATAACTTAAAACTTCACGGCAGATGACGAAGTTTGACAGTATGAGTTGATTATGACATTACATTTAACACCTCAAAATTGGCCAATAATTACGCGAATTATTATAAATCGAATTTTTATTCGTCATGGGAGTTTCTATATAGGCAGCAGAAGGGGGGCCGTATTCAATTTTTCACAAAGAAATTTAGAAGACTTAATTCGCATCCCCTGTCGACTACGACAACTACTCACCTGTGGTAAAAGAAAAGTTGTGAACCGAGAAGGAAAATGCTCGTATCACAGCGCAACAAAAGGGGAATATGTTCTGGCCAGAGTCAAAGATGTAAAAGAGGAGAATTATCTACTTCTGGCAGTTTCAAAAACAAATCATCTAGACCTATTCGCGCCTTTTTGTGTGTTAATACTATTAGCTATGTTGCATATTAAATTGTGCCACATATAACATTGTTGTGAATGCGAAATATTGAAACTTTTCGAACGTTTTAGGGCATTTAAATAAATTCAATGGCGAAGTTGAAAATTTGTATTGAACCGGAATCCGAACCCGGATTTTCCGCTTCGGGCCAGCGGTTGCCTTTAGCAATTAAGGTAGCCGAAAAGGACACCATATCAGCAATTTTAAATATACTCCCAATTGGCAATTTCAATAGGGACACATTAATACGCTCGATCCCTTGCGGGAATCCAGTATAAGCTGCGAGCAAGTGAAACTAATAGACGGAGGGCATTACAATCATAGTGTACTATAAGTTGCTAATTTGGGGTGGACGGAAAGCGTGCCCGGATAGCCCAATTGGTCAAGGCGCGCAGTGGCCCGAAACGGGAAATCCGGGTTCGAATCCTGCTACAACACAAATGTTCATCTTTGCCATTGAATTTATGTCATTGCCCTGAAACGGTCGAAATGTTTCAATATTACGAATTCGTAAAATTACGGCCATATTGTCAATCAGTGGTATCTGTTCCTTCGGGCTTACCCGTAGCCGGCCGCGGTGGCCGAGGAGACTGAGGCGCTCCAGTCACGGTCTGCACGGCCACTACGGTCGGGGGTTCGAATCCCCCCTCGGGCATGGATATTTGTGCCGTCCTTAGTATTAGTTAGTTCATAAGTAGTTTGTAAGCTTAGGGACTGATAACCCCGTAGTTAAGTCCCATAAGCTATACAAACATTTGAACATTTTCATTTAAAGAACATGATGCACGATGCCATCCAACATGACATTTCTCGTGTTGCGCACTGTGCCACTAGATATCACAGAAGTTGAGGAAATAGGCATCTCCTCCCAGGGATACTCGATATTAGACATTTTCCACGCCTCGACAGTTCACTGCGCCGAGAATTAGGGTTACTCGTAAAAAAGCGAGAATATGTAAAGGTTTTTTTATGATTAAATATTTTTGATGCGGTCAGGGAAGTCGAGAAGAAAGCCTCTTTTACATATTTGAATCGGACCAGGACATTGTTATCCTTTTTATTTGCTAAGATTGGAGCATTTTTCATTCTGATTATAATAAAGGTTGTTTTTGCTGCGTTCACTTTGTTACAAACTCATGTAAGTAAACATCATTGTCGATCCCGATAACATGAACGATCTGATCTCTGTACTTTTGTTGGTTGAAAGATGTTCATTGGTTTCGTTTCAGAGGTTATCACGCCAGAGTTGGACTAGTGATATGAATGCATCTCCGTTGAAGAAATATGGAAACTGCCTAAGCTGACAGCTAGGTCTCAAGAAATTTTGAAGGGTTGTTTGCAAGTTCGCCCCCGCCAATGAACGAACGACCGATTCCCTTATGCTGGACTCTCGTGAAAATATTTCTGATTTTATGTGCCCCCCTGTCAGACTTTCTGCGCAAGATAAGCCGATATGAAAACTTGAGTAATAAATTTCAGAGAGCAATATCTGGTGTCTGTCTCCGATTTGCGAGTTTAACGGCCATAACTTCACACTTTCTGAAGTATATAAGACTGGCGGAATGAAATATCGTCACTCAGCTTGGCAAAGGTCGCTGGAAATAGTTGTTAATGGCTACTGTTCTCATTAGAGTTACTCAAATTAGTTTGGTGCCCCTTTTTGTGATTAATTTACTTGCACACTTTGTGCTTTGTATCTGTAATTACGTTTTGTCAAAACCCGTCAGAAGTAAATGATCCGCTATACGATCTTTAGTGCTGATAATCGGGTTTTGTAAGAACAATTCAGGTACATTTAATATATAAAAGACACTCATGTATTCTTCAGTAATTCGCCTCGCGAGTTACTCTTTTATTTTCCCGCTAAATTCGGTTATCTGCGTGGTCATCAGTCCGTAGCTTACAAACTACTAGGTAATCTAACCTAAGGGCAAACACACACACCCACACCCCATGGAGGACTCGAACCTCCACGGCGAGCAAGCCGGCCGCGGTGGCCGCGGGGACTGAGGCGCTTCAGTCATGGTCTGCACGGCCACTACGGTCGGGGGTTCGAATCCCCCCTCGGGCATGGATATTTGTGCCGTCCTAGTTCGTAAGTAGTTCATAAGTAGTTTGTAAGTTTAGGGACTGATGACCCCGTAGTTAAGTCCCATAGACTATACAAACATTTGAACATTTGAACGGCGAGCAACCGCGCGCTCCGCAGCGAGACGCTTTAGACCGTTCGGCTACTTCGCCGCGGCTCTAAGGAAAAGCTCTATACTTTGTGACTTACGAACATTAGCGTATATGTGAGAATACGGTTATTGTTTCATAATGCGTAGGATGCACATTGGTATCTTTTAATCTTACAAACATGCTCGATGCTTCAGATTGATACTACGCTATGACAGTAAAAAAGTTGGTTTTTCTGCTACCCGTGCGAATCCGGGACGTGTTGGTAGTTTATTGTAAGTTAAAAAACTAGACAGAACGCGTTTCGCAGATTTATATAATTGGAAATATTAGGTTATTACTTCCGTAAGCCACGCCCGCCTATAAATAAAGTAGGACAGATTAGATGAAAATGATCTGTGATTATAGTCATGGAGTGCGTCAAATATTTACTATGTCTGATGCGCCGTGAAACTTTTGACAGTTGAACAGGATGAAGCGGCTAATAATTGCGGTATCCGGAGGTATGAATTGGGTCAAACTGTACTCCTGAAACTGAACTTGCTGAGCAAACTGAATTAGTTTCGTGTGTGGGCAATTTTGGTTTTTATTAGCAGCGCTCGCCAGCGCTAAGGAAATTATTAATTATGAACGGAAACGAGATTTCAGAGCTCTCGGTTTGAAACGAAGTCAACAAAATGTTGTTTCCTGCGTTCGAAATCAAATTTCTCCAAAGTAATGGCGTGCTTGCATGGACTCACTCGCATAACTCTCCCTGAGTGCCGACTGTCAACTGTATCTCAGGTTCCCAAATTATTCGGAATTCTTCAGTGTCACATATATTTGTAAGTCTGTCTCTCTACCATTCTAGATCTTGACGTCTTACGACTCGATAACTAAACTTGTATGTCTTGTAAAAGCCTAAGCGTGCTAATTATCAAGTATTTTGTGTGTTTCGGATATAATTAGTGCAGGAGTAGGATTTTTTTTTAAATTAAAATTATCGCATTTACTTGTACATTTCCAAGAACAAACGATTTAAACTTCTAACATAATACTGCTGTTAGGGTACGATTAATTTCAGAATAAGGTATCGGATGCTATACATTATCCTTAGTGCAGCTTCCGTTCATTTTTCGAGTATCTGTTGCCTTTGTGCATTCAGTTATTCCAGTTAGCTGTCCTGCTCCTCGACAGTGAGCCAATTATATCCGGCATGTCATAAATGAGGGCAATCATTGCCATGATAAAAAGTAATGGTTGCCAGTTGATAGGGTAGCATCTTTAATACTACGCCATTCCTCATTATTCTACAAAATCATTTTTTTGGCGTTGAGTAACGTTGCTCACTTGGTATATGAGTAGTTTGATGCCCTCTCCACATACCTTAGAATCTATTTTACGGCGCTCATCAGTTATTAGTCTGTTCCGCTGAGTTTATTTAGGATAATAGTTTCTTTAGAAGTTTCTTAGTCCATTTTTCAGTGACTATACTGATGTCGAAGCAAGCAGAGAAAAAGCTGTTTCACATATTAACATTATGCTAAGTCTTGTTTCAGTCATCACACGAACATAGAAATAGTACCTCTCTGTATTCCTTATATTTATAAACGATTTAGGAGACAATTTGAGCAGCTCTCACTGTTTTCAGATGATGCTCTCGTTTATCGGTTGTAAAGTCACCAGACGATCAAAACCGACTGCAAAACCATTTAGATAAGAGATCTTCATGGTTCAAAAAGTGTCCATTGGTCCAAAATAAAAATAAAAAATGTAAAGACATCTAATGAGCACTAAAAGAAATGCCTTGAACTCCATTTACATGACGACTCGGTCAAATCTAAAGGTCGTAAATTCAACTATATACCTAGGAGTAACAATTACGATCAACTTTAATTGGAAGTAACGCACAGAAAATATCGTGGGAAGTCGAAACAAAGGCTATGTTTCATTGGCAGAATACTTAGAAGATGCAACAGTTCTACTAAAGAAACTGCCTACACTACATTTGTCCGTCCTGTTTTGGAGTATTGCTGCGCATAGTAAGATCTTCACCAAGTGGGAGTGACGGAGAAAGTTCAGATATCTACATCTACATCTACATGGGATACTCTGCAAATCACATTTAAGTGCCTGGCAGAGGGTTCATCGAACCACAATTATACTATTTATCTCCCATTCCATTCTCGAATAGCGCGCGGGAAGAAAGAACACCTGAATCTCTCTGTTCGAGCTCTGATTTCTCTTATTTTATTCTGATGATCATTTCTACCTATGTAAGTGGGAGTCAACAATATATTTTCGCATTCGGAGGAGAATGTTGGCGATTGGAGTTTCGCAAGTAACCCACGCCTCAGCGATAAGCGCCGTTGTTCTAATGATTCCCATCCCAGATCCTGTATCAATTCCGTAACGCTGTCTCCCCTGTATCGTGACAATACAAAACGAGCTGCCCTTCTTTGGACTCTCTCGATGTCCTCCGTCATGCCCACCTGATAAGGATCCCACACTGGGCTGCAATACTCCAAAAATGGACGGACAAGCGCAGTGTATGCAGTTTCTTTAGTAGTTCTGTTGCATCTTTTAAGGATTCTGCCAATAAAACGCAGTCTCTGGTTCGCCTTTCCCACGATATTATCTACGTGTTCTTTCCAGTTTAAGTCTGAAGTAATAGTGATTCCTAGGTATTTTGTGGAGTTTACGGCCTTCACATTTGATTGATTTATGTTGTAAACAAAGTTTAACGGATTTCTTTTCGTACTCATGTGGACGACTTCACACTTCTCATTATTTAGAGTCAATTGCCAATTTTTACACCATACTGATATCTTATTCAGATCGTTCTGCAGTTGGTTTTGATCTTCAGATGATTTTACTAGACGGTAAATGACGGCGTCATCTGCAAACAACCTAAGAGAGCTACTTAGATTTTCCCCTAAATCGTTTATGTAAATAAGGAATAGCAGAGGACCAATAACACTACCTTGTGGAACGCCCGATATCACCTCTGTTTTAGTCGATGCCTTACCATCGATTACCACGAACTGTGTCCTCTCTGACAAGAAATCCCCTATCCAATTGCAAATTTGGGGCGATATACCATAACCACGCAATTTGATCAAAAGCCGTTTGTGAGGTACGGTGTCAAAAGCTTTCTGGAAATCAAGAAATACGGAATCGATTTGCGAACCTTTGTCGATAGCACCCATCACTTCGTGTGAATATAGAGCTAGTTGTGTTTCGCATGAACGATATTTTCTAAATCCGTGTTGACCTTGGGTCAATAGATCGTTCTGTTCGAGATAATTCATAATATTTGAATACAGGATATGTTCCAAAACCCTGCTGCAAATTGACGTCAATGAAATAGGCCTGTAGTTTAGTGGGTTACTCCTACTGCCTTTCTTGAATATAGGTGTGACCTGTGCAACTTTCCAATCTTTTGGTACAGATCCTTCTATGAGAGAGCGGTTGTATATGACTGTTAAGTAAGGAGCTATCGCTTCAGCATAATCAGATAGAAATCTAATGGGTATACAATCCGGACCAGAAGACTTGTTCTTATTAAGTGATTTTAGTTGCTGCACTACTCCGATGATATCTACTTCTATGTTATTCATTACGGCATCTGTTCGTAATTCGAAATCTGGAATATTGGTTTCGTCTTCTTTAGTGAATGAGTTTCTAAAAGCTAAGTTTAGTAACTCTGCTTTAGTAGCGCTGTCATCGGCAGGATCGCCATTACTATCACGTAGTGAAGGTATTGTTTGTGACTTTCCCCGAGTATATTTAACATATGACCAAAATCTCTTTGGGTTTTCAGTCAAATTACGAGAAAGAGTTTCGTTGTGATAAATGTTGTAGGCATCTCGCATTGAAATCCTCGCTAAATTTCGAGCTTCTGAGTACAATCGCAAATCCTGGGGATTTCGTGTTCGTTTAAATTTAGTATGCCTTTTCCTTTGCTTTTGCAACAGTGTCCTGACCTGTTTTGTGTACCAAGGGGGATCGCCTCCTTCTTTTATTAATTTATTAGGTATAAAACTTTCAATTGCTGTCGATACCACTTCTTTGAATTTGAGCCACATCTGGTCTACACCTACGTTTAGTGTTAGAAACGAGTGGAAGCTGTCTTTCAAGAAGCAATGTATTTTGTTTCTATCTGCTTTCCTGAACAAATATACTTTGCGTTTATTTTTGGTAACTTTGGGACTTTCGATATTCAATTTCGCTACTACAGCTCTGTGTTCACTAATACCTGTATCCGTTTTGATGCTCATTATGAGCTCAGGATTATTTGTTGCTAAGAGATCAAGTGTGTTTTCACATCCATTTACAATTCTAGTTGGCTCATGAACTACTTGTTCGAAGTAATTCTCAGAGAATGCGTTGAGTACAATTTCGGACGATGTTTTATGCCTACCTCCTGATTTGAAAATATAATTTCGCCAACAGATCGAGGGTAAATTAAAATCACCACCTACTATTATCGTGTGAGTCGGGTACGTTTTTGTAATTAGACTCAGGTTTTCTTTGAACCTTTCTGCTATTGTATCGTCAGAGTCGGGAGGCCGGTAAAAGGAACCGATTATTAACTTCTTACGATTTTCGGGTACAACCTCTACCCATAATAGCTCGCACGAACTATCAACTTCAACTTCGCTACATGAAATACTACTTTTGACGGCGACAAACACGCCACCACCTATTTTGTTTAATCTATCCTTTCTGAATACCGTTAGATCTTTTGAAAATACTTCTTCTGAACTTATTTCCGGCTTGAGCCAACTTTCGCTGCCTATAATGATGTGTGTTTCGGTGCTTTCTATTAACGCTTGCAGTTCTGGAACTTTCCCGACACAGCTACGACAATTTACAACTGTTATACCGATAGTTTCCGGATCTACATTTCTCCTGTGATCCACCTGAACCCTTTGAGATTGCCCATTTTCTATTTCCCCGAAGCTCTTTATCCTAAAAAACCGCCCAGTCCACGCCACACAGCCCCCGCTACCCGTGTAGCCGCTTCCTGCGTGTAAGGGCAGCTAGATTTGTATAATAGTGATAAACGGGAGATACTGGCACAGAAATAATGCAATAGTTGGGTGAAATTCATTAACAGAAAGGCGTTATTCCTTGCGGTGAGTTCTATTAGCGAAATTTCTTTCACGAATTTTCTCCTCCGAAAGCGGACATATTTAGTTAGCAGCTACGTACATACGAAGACATGATCATTATCATAAAATAAGAAAAATCAGATCGGAAACTGAAAGATATGTCTGCTAATTTTTCCCGCGTGCTATACCATGAAACCCGTTCTGTAAACCATCTCCCAGGCGTGCGTAGATATAGATGTAAATGATTTATATTGGGACCTGTAATATAGTGTACATAATCAACCGATGTCGCTCAGGAGATGGAAGGCAACTGGGCCTGGTGGGATATCAGTAAGATTTCGTAACCTGTTATCCGAAAGAATTTTCTCCTTTTCCAGCATCAATTTATCCTACCGCGTACAGTAGTGCTCGCGCGATATTAACACGTTTGTAAACGGCGTGTGCGAATTTGAGTTTTTTTTTTTTGTTTCTGGGTCCCACATCTCGACTTCTATTGATAGAGTTTAAGGGGTACAGTGTTCAGAATAGTTCTTGGCCTAATGATCATTTGACACACATTAAAAGTAGTGTAGCTTTCCTACTTATAGCGTAAATATTTTAAATATCGCATTCGGGAGGATGGTGGTTCAAATCCACCTCCGGCCATCCAGATTTAGGTTTTCCGTGATTTCCCTAAATCACTCCAGGCATATGCCGGGATGGTTCCTTTCAAAGGGCACGGCCGATTTCCTTCCTCATCCTAACCCAAAAACTCCGTGCGTTAGCTCCGTCTCTAATGACCAAGCTGTCGACGGGACGTTAAACCCTAAGCATCCATCCATCCTATTTTAAATATTACACACTTCCTAGAATCCATTCAAATCGAGCAAATCGGTTCGTTTTTGCACATTATGTGTGGTCTATGGTGGGCTTTATACGACGAACAAAAACACTATTTATTCAAGGGCGATTGCTGAGAAAAAACTCGAACAACCATCATTTTTAGGTACTAAATTAAAGAATTGTGGGAATTCACACTTTGATATTTTCTATTCATTACAAATCGTCGAATTATTTACCATATGTTCTTCAGATGATATTCTCAAAATTCATTAACATTTTTTCGTTACCTTTATCTCTAACCAAGATCCAGAAGTTTAAACTGATCTTACAGTTGTACAAAATCACAAAACCCGATTTTTGTAGCCGTTTTTGCACCGTGAGTCGCAAATATCTAAGTAACTAACCATAGAAAATTGTTCAAATATTTACAATACTTCCTGCAAACATTTGTCTACTAACGGATTTTTTTTCGTTTTTTCTAGATAAACTGAAAACCCGTTATCTTTCGCTAGCAAGAGTGCGTATTGCGCCGAAAGACGGCATTCAGACCGCTCTGCAACTTATAATCCGATTAGAAAAATTTTACTCGGCGAAAAAAAAATTGAGTTTCGTACATCTTACAGACTGATATCTTCGTTCGATGAAGGGGGTGATGTTATTTTCCTTATTCATTACAGTTAACGCGCAACCTATAGTTTAGTCAAGTATTGAAACATATTTTAAAGAGTTTTCTGAGATAAAAACACATTGCGTAGCTTTTCGAATTGTTTATTTTAGGTCATACATAGCTGCGGATGAAATGTAGATAACAAATCGAAATCTTATTGAAAGTTGAGAGCCGAATGGTATCTTATTTTGGTTCAAAAAATATCGGTGCGTTCACAAAAGCACGCGGAGCAATATGTTCGAAAATGCGACTTTTAAAGGGTCGCGTTTGGGGAAGCACAAAATCTTAACGTCCCTAATGCTATCTTTATGTTGTGTAGAAATCTGTATTTGTTATCACGAAACAATGGAAAAATCGTAATTTTTGGGTATAAAAAGTACCAATTGTGCCGATTGGCACATTTACACTTTGTATTCGTGGCACATCGCCGCAGTTTTGACGATATGTTCTGTAGATAATGGTCCCAGGACGCCTTTAAAGTTTCTTTGTATAATACTATACGTTACCGAGTCGGTAGGTTCCAAGTTACAGTACATATGCGCGTAAAATATAGACGTAATATCCGGTATGACGTGTAATTCTAGGTTTAACTAATCTCGGGAACGAACAGCAAGGGTTCTTGTTTCGGAGGTCACGAGACTATGTTTATAGTCGCCATTTGTTCCCAAATAACCTTTATAAAAGTCACAAATCATCGTAAATGTGGTCTGTGGTAGAAATTTTTTCAGTTTTTACTGGTATTCGTTAGATCTCTGTACATTGTGCCCGTGCCAAGGATTTTGCGTCTATGACGAAAAATTGTGTAGTTAAGACATAAACCCGTTGCACATTGAAATACGTTGAGAATGTATTGAAAAACTTTGCAAATTCGATGATGGGTATGGCCCTTACATAGCACCGTAAACTCTTTGCGATAAGCGACCCCTCTTATCCACAACTCTCCCAGTTAAATGTATGAATCCCTGATAATTTATTTTTTCGGAAAAAGGCGAACATTGGTCCCTTCCCTGCTTTTCACGAGTATTCGAGTAATCCGACCATGACTGAAAAAATGATAAACTATGTCTCTGCCACACGCAGATAATTTGTAATGTTTCCATTTAAACGGCTGAACATTACTATTCCCCCCTTTTTTCTTCGGCAAACCTATTCGTATATACTTACCATGGGCCAAGAAATGATTTAAAAGAGTCAATATCAATCGCTGAAAAGTAAGATACTGTCACAGCTCTGAAAGTTTTGTCAAGCATATATAATAGCGAATTTTTCAACTGCATGCTCTCTTATACTTTCACCTTATTTTTAATTTAATTTCGCTCAATGGCTTAAAGTGCGTGTCCAGGGAAGTTGGAGCTATTTGCACGACATTGGCAAATAACTATTTCGGAAAATCACAACAATCCCAGTATTTTATTAGAAGAAACAGACGTTTATGTAGAAACGCCATTTTCTCCTTTTCAAAAATCTTTGTGCTTTATCAAGAAACACCAAAAAACGATGTTGCTGGTGTACCAAAAGTGTTAATTGTATTAAGAGACATTTCGCCTGCTATTAAACCTATTATCCGATTTAAGATATCTAATTTCCGCAAATATTTGATTTTTGCACAACTTACAATTCGACATCTTCGCTCGGTGAAGGCTGGATTTTATTTTCGTTATTTGTCACAGTTACTGTGCAGCATCAAATTAAGTATTGCAACATAGATTACAGAATTTGCATAGGTAAAAACAGAGTGCGTAGACTTCACATATATCTGAATTTAGTTTATGGATAGCACAGTTATCAAATTCAGAGGAGATATCAAAATTTTATTTAAAACTGAGAGCACAATAATGAGATATTGATTTCATATCCTACGGTCGAAACACCCTTGTCGGGTACCCACTTCTGTGTAATACGAAATACTTATCATTCCATTTCAAGAACATTCTGTGAGAAATTTTATTTAGACATATGTTCTGATATCTGCTCTGATAAGCTACTTGATTATCTTTGCATTATTTGTCATACCCTGTATTTACATGTGTGGAGGCATAGAAGGAGCCACATATTTACTGATTCACAGATTTGTTTTATATAAGCAGAGCACCCTGATGTTCCAAGGAAAAGATGGGAACCAGCTGAACAATGTTCGTGTCGGAACACAAAAATGCAAATAAAAGTATGTTGTTGTTTAAACAACACTGACAGAAGAGTGGCGAGCCAGCTGCCTCAGTTCTCACTCCGCCTTCCTCACCAATAATTTTGGATTGCGAACATATTCGCGCTGTTTAACCGACTTCAGAAAAGGAGGAGGTTCTCAATTCGACTGTAATGTTTTTTTAATGTTTGTTACCTCAGACTCTGCGACTGGACTGATTTTAATGATTTTTTTTTTATTTCAAAGCTGGTGCTTCGCGTGTGGTCCCATTTCAGTTTGGTTCAGTTCTGACAACGGCATCCATTAGAAAACCATATGTCTTAAATTTGCATAAAGTATGTGCTCGACAAATGGACGAATAACTCAATATCACGCCAACCTATTTCGATTTTATTGGAAAGGATGTTCTTCAAGGGTAGTCTGATGAGCGTTTGGTTAGGTTCTGATTATGGGATCCATGACAAAGTAAGGGAACTCTTCAATTCTCAGGAGAAAATTAACTATAGTCGGCCGAATCTTTTATAGGCTATCGGGATATTTGAATCACTTACCGTAACGTCGTTATGGTATTGTAATTCCCTGTTCACAACTTTTTTCATTTAAAGCAGCATTTTTAAAAGTCTATTTTTGCTCTGTTCGCAAGTTTCTCTTGTAATTGTCCTCGAGGTAGATTTCCTCTGTTGAGATAGGGGTTTCTTCCTGTTGCATTTAAACGGCGCTGTGTCATATGAGCAGCACGCTTAGTAGGTCTACTCATATTCAGAAAAATTAGGGTACTTCAGAATCACTAAAAATAAAAAAATAAACATTTTAACAAGAAAAAACCGACTTAAAAACTTCCAAAACAAATTAATATGCGCTAAGATGTAAAAAAAAAATTGTATTCTTCAACTTAATAATCAACTTACTTTTTCTGCTTATCAATATGTAGGTACGATTTATGTGTTTACCACGCAAGAAATAGGTAGGTACCTTTTAACTCATCACATACCTATGAATAACAGACAATGATCAAAATATTTTTAGAGTTCTGCTAAGTAAAATGAAATGAAAAATATTAGATTACTTAAAAGTCAATCAAGTTATTACGATATTATAATGTAGTTACAATTATTGTTATTTTAGTAGTCGTTGTCAGCCAAGAAAACACTACAATATACCTAGCAAATATAATACGAGAATATTGAGACCGAAGTCGAATAAGATGTTTCCTTGGCTGACACCGACTTCAAAAATAATAATAATTGTAACTCCATTATATTATCGTAATAACTTGGTTGACTTTTAAGTAGTCTAATATTTTGATTATTGTTTGTTAATCATAGGTATGTGTTGAGTTAGATTTAATGTGGGTAGGTACCTATCTGCCATCTTGCGTGGTAAACACATAGATCGTACCTACATATTGATGATTAGAAAAAATTAAGTTGATTATTAAGTTGTAGAAGAGTACGCAATTTTTTCTTTTTGGTGAATGTTAATTTGTTTTGGAATAATTTTTTAAAGTCTTTTTTATTTTTTGTGCTGCAAGTGATTACCAGAGTGACGGTAGAAGAAAGAAGAGGCGGTCTGAGTAGGCGAGAAAGAGAGTACAGATGGTCATTGTGGGAGAGAGGCAGTGGAAGTAAAAACAATAAATGGATCGAGACAGTAAAGTGAGAGCAAGAGAGAGAGGAGTTAGGGAAACTGAAAAAGAGAGATGTGAATGTAGACTACACATAAGCTTTGGGGGTCTGGATCCTCCAAACTTGCGAACCTAAGTTAAAAAAAAAACTTTGTTCGCTTTATTCCATCTCCCATACTTACGTGTTAGTTTCTCTATCAAGGAGTTAGAAGCGCGAGTAAAACATCCCCAAGGATAGGTGTAAAGGGGAGATAATCGCGAATGAAGAAACAGAGAGCAGACTGTGAGAAAGGAGGAGGAAGTAGGAATGGAAGGAGAAAAACACTGGGATAGAGACAATGACAGAAGAAGGCAGCCAAAACGGAGAGGAAGGGATAAAGCCAGTGGTAGTGAGACACAAACAAAAGAAGGTGCTAATGAGAGTAAAACGAGGCACTGTGAGAGAGACATAGTAGACAGTGACTGTGAAAGAGAGATGATGTGTTTGGTGAGAAGACAGAATGGGGATTGAGGCAGCTGGTTCTCTAACTTCTCTGTCAGTATTGTTCGAACAGGAAATATTTGCCTTTCTTGTGATCCGACAGGAACATTTTTGAACTGATTGTAAATGTGCCAGATCTGTTTTACGGGTGACTGAGAAAAGGTACAGGTATCTTAGTTTTCAAACGGGGTCGTCGGACATATTGTTGTATCTGCAAGTATCGATACGTCAACCTGCCAGAGAGTTGATGAACACGCTTTAAAATGGCGTACTGAAACGTTAATGAAGACCCAAACTTCCATTTACTGTATGAATTTGGATACCGCTAATTTGGCTTTCACTTTGTCTTACATATGCAGAAGGAACAGACAGCGATGTTAACGTAAATGTTTAGGAAGATAGTCCAAACAGTTTTGAGATACTGAAATGTCGGATTGAAGATTTGATGTAAGCACATGGAAAGCTGCATGACTTTACTAATGCGGTGAAATCTTCTGAGATGAGTGTCTGAAGCTTTGTAAATAACGAGACTACAATTTGTTTTATCATTCAGTTTGCCTAATGAAGTGACCCGGTAACTGGCTGGATGTGCCATTTTACAAATAGGAGGAGTGGAATAATACACCATCCAGGAGCAAGGAACAAATCCAATAACGTACTGGGGTACCGGTATTCTCACAAAATTTCCAGTCGATGGGTGTTATACTGTTTGCAAATGATTGTTCATCATTTGCAATAAATACAATAACCAATACGTTTTAGTGTTGTTGGTGTACATTTATAATTGACATTTGGACTGCTTCAGTGCTACTACCTTCGACTAGAATGTCGGTTTAAACTGCCGGTACGTGTTTCTTTTCATCTGCGTTTGTTAGCAGCTTTTGCTGTAGGTGACACACATCGGAGCCATGCATGCTGCCACATTTACACGTTTGAGCTCGTCTGCGCCCGACCACTACGCTCCGGTGACCACACCATGGGCACTAAAGCTACCGCTATACTGTACTTAAAGTACCAACACATTTGCCCAATATGCAGAAATTATTCATTTACCTTATGAAGTCGACTATATAGTTATTCCTTTTAACAATTATTGCTATACCGCGCGCAATGGCCGGGCGGTTCTAGATGCCACGTCAGGGACTGCGCGGCCGCTCACGCCGGAGATTAGAGTCCTCCCTCGCGCGCGCGCGCGCGCGCGCGCGCGCGCGCGTGTGTGTGTGTGTGTGTGTGTGTGTGTGTGTGTGTGTGTGTGTTACCCTTAGGATAGGTTTAAGTTAAAGTAGTTTGTAAGTCTAGGGACCGATGCCCACAGTAGTTTGGTCCCATAGGTTTACAGACATTTGAATTATTGCTACGATAAACAATTATACCAGTGTCTATTGCTGTAGACTTAAAATAGTATAAGAATACCCCGATGTGTTGAAACAGGGTGTTACATTAGCAGTTACACTTGCTGTAATTCCCTTATATTCATTTATAAAAGTATGGATATGCGTATTTAAGTCATTTATTAGTTTATGAAACAAAGTTTTCTGGAGACACTTAGGAAGGTAATGCTTTCTTTGTCAATAGTGTAATAAAACAGTTACTGAACTGCTTCACCTCGCATTCCACATCCTACACGGTTTCAAGACTTACTTGCAAGTCAGGGCTCATTGTGGCCGTTGTAACTAATATGTCTTCTTATAAGAACGACTATTACTCACAGTGGAAGTTGGCCGCGAGCGTAAAGACTAATCACGTGTCACTGTACACAAGTGGTAAAAGCGCCTCCACCAGTGTCGTTTGCGGCGGGGTAGAAAGTCTTACATTCTGTGAAGTGATTTGTCTTCCTACAGAAGGAGAGTTTTTTTCCTCATTTATTTACGGTCTTGGATCACTGCCACAATACACTGCCCGAGTGATATTTGCCGTTTATCCGTATTTTTTACAGTTAACGCGCCGCGGCGGAGCGGCCGAGCGCATTGAGACGCTTTGCTACGATGCACGAGGCCGTTCCCCGTCGGGGGTTCGAATCCTCCCCCCTCGGGCATGGATGTTTGTACCGTCTTTAGTGTAAGGTAGTTCATAAATAGTTTGTAAGTTTAGGGACTGATGACCCCGCATTTAAGTCCCATAAACTTAACAAACATTTGACAGTTACCGCGGTTATCGTACATGTGAAAATGCTTGCAGTGTAACTCACCGGTTAGTAAATATTTTTGTATTTTATCCTGTTTTCCCTTGCTTGTTTTGTGTTTTTATGGAGTAATGTAACAATGATGTACGTGTGTTTTTATAAACATTTGTAATTCTGCCCTACATGCCTTTTGTTAGCCCACTCTTCCTAGTGTCAATCTCTTCAGTATCAAGTATCACAATTTTGTGTCGGACAGAATCGTTGATTCCTGATCTTATGTGTTTGGAAGAAATACTCAGGATTAATTTTCTTACATTTAAATATTAAAATGTTTTAATGTGATAATATATCTAAAGATAATACTTTATTGCTAAAGATAGTTTATCGTCCGCGTAGATGGAAGTTTCATGTTGTTTTTACTCTGCTCTTGTGAATTGAGTAAAATGCTTTCCTTTTTTCATTTTCATACTGTAAGGATTATTTTTCGAAAACAACGCTGTAGCCGTTACAACTTAGTGAGCTTCCTACACAGAAATTTCCATTGAAAATTGCGTAGGCGTTGGAGATGTACGTCCACACTGCAAATTGAAGATTCCAGTTCCTCTGTTCTCTGCTCTGCGGAACTCCCAGAAACTTTGTTACAACCTGATGAAAATGAATCTTCGACCATAGATACTGGTAGATTGGGCACGGCATCGTTTTCATGGCACCAACATCTCTGCATCTAAACCATTGTTTTGCCAACAAGTCACGTGGTAGTGTACAGTTTTGCCTAAGATTGTATAATCTTTTTTTGTGCGAAGGAAAGTAACATTAAATTTAAAGTGAAAGTATTATTCGTTTAAAGTGATGAAAGTTATTGAAAACTGTGGAGTTGTTTCTTATATCCGGCTAACGTTTGCCAACAGTCACGTGGTCCTATGTTTGAACCACGGCACGGGTGTAGTCTCTCTGCTGTTTGCCCGGTCTGTTAGTATCTATGGTCGAAATAATGAATCGATTTTTCGCATACATGTGTTATTTACAAATCAAGTAGTGCATGCGTAAGAACATAGTCTACAAGAACTCTATTTTCAAGACTCATCTATGGCATGGCGCTTCTTCTACAGCAAGTTTCATCAGAACTCCTCAGTAATGTTTCCTCACGAAAAGTCCTGGAAAATGAAATAATTTTCATTAAACAGTAATGTAAAAAACGTCTTTATTGACACGAGTTAAACTCTGGTTTCTGTTTAGATCTCCTGTTGCAGGGATCAGTATCGATTGAACAGTGTTACTGCTGGAATATGTACTTCATTAAGCTGTATTGTCTAATGTGGCAGCTTAGTGAAGCGAACAGATTACCCGCAGCCTCGAAATTGTATTATCCGCATCTTGTCTGCTTTAATTGCCAAGCTCGGAATCCTCTTGCGCGCTTGCTCAAAGTTCTCTTATATTACACAGCACTTCCTCCGATTTGGGCTCTCGGTTTCATGCCTGTACTGAGCTAAGGTGTCGTGGCAACGAGGAACTACATCTACATAGGACTGGGCTGAATGGTATAGGGCTTCCGTTGTTAGTCGGCTTGCGGCTTGGAGAATCTGATCATTTACGGTGAAGCTAGCTCTTAAACTTCTTTTCCGTTGTGCGAGAATACTAGTATAGCCAGTTGAAATATGGAGTGGAGCAAGTCGCTGAAACTTTATAAAAAGCCTTCGCGCAGCTTTATTCGGAATTTGTTGTGGGCCCGATGCTGAGAGACGCAGACTTTTGTTTTGTCATATACGCCACAAATGTACAGCAATTGCTGTTCATTCAGCCGAAAGTCGAAATGTACCATCGATTTTTTAGTGATTTGGAGGTTTTTAGTAAATTTCAAAGTTTTGTCTAAACTGACATCCAAAATAGGTCATTATACGTGTGTGAAATGAATGCAAGTATCTTTTGGACTAGTGTTCGTTTGAAATGGGTACTTTTACAAGCTGAATGAAGAGTTGTACTGGACTTCTAATGTCTCATTATAGGCATACGAGATTTCTTGTCGTTTTGTTGCCAGCATACGAGCGTACTCCATCAGCACAACTGTGTGACTGGATTGAAGAGTTTCTGCTAATAGAGCGCAGCCGCGGCGGAGTGGCCGAGCGCATTGAGGCGCTATGCTCGGATGCGCGAGGCCGCTCCCCGTGGGGGTTCGAATCCCCCCTCGAGCATGGATGTTTGTGTCGTCTTTAGTATAATTAGTTTGTAAGTTTAGGAACTGATGACCCCGCAGTTAAATCCCATAAGCTTAACAAAAATTTGAACATTTTTTGAATAGAGTGCAAGAAGGTGTCACTCCCAAAGGGGAGGAGTCCTTCGACCCGCAAGTGATTTATTGCGTGCCCCAGCATTGAGATATTTATAAATGATCTCTTAGATAATATCGGAAACTCGACGACATTGTTCGCGGATGACACTGTAGTATATCGGGAAAATTGTAGCGAAATGTTGGAGGATCTACAGCGTATCGACGCTTGGTGCTGGGAGTGGCAATTGACTCAAAAATGAAAAGAACAAACCTCGAATACATATCCAGAAATACCCTTTATTATACGATTACGCTATTGTTAACAATCACGGGAGCTGTTACCTCCATAAACTACCAGGGAGTGTGGGAACCGAATGATGCGAAGTATAACGACCACATAAAATTAATCGTGGGTCAGTAGATCACGTAACTAGTGATGTAGTGAACGGAAATGGAGAGAAAATAAATTTGTGGCCTATCTTGATTAAAAGAAGGGATGGCTTGGTAGGACGCATTGAGACATCAAGGAATCACGAATTTAGCATTGGAGGGAAGTGTGTGGGGTAGATATCGCAGAGGCAGTCTGAGAGACGAATGCAGTAAGCAGGTTCAAAGAGGTGTTGGTTGCTGTTCTTATTTAGAGATGATGAACCTTGCGCGGTGTAAGGGAACGTGGAGAGCCGCATCGAACCAGTCTGCGGACTGAAGACCACAACACTAAAACAACAGACTGGGATTCATGGAAAGCATCCTCAGGAAGTACAATCGATCAGTAAAAGAAATAACTCTTCCAGAGACAGCAAAGTATCTGGAGGAGCAGTTTAATGGAATGGACAGTGTGTTGAAAAGTGTGTATAAGATGAACGTTAATAAGAGCAACACAAGGGTAATGGAATGTAGTCTACGAAAGTCAGGCGATGCTGAAGGTATTAGATTAGGTAACGAATCAGTAAAGATGGTAGATGAGTTTTATTAGTTGGGCAGTAAAATAATACATGATGGTCGAAGCACAGAGGATGTAAATTGCAGAATGGAAAAGGGAAGAAAAGCGTTTTTGAAAAAGAGTAATTTCTTAACTTCGACTATTAAATTATGCGACCTTTCTGAAGGCATTTGTGTGGAGTGTTATCTTGTATGGGAGTGAAACTTGGACGATAAACAGTGCGGATAGGATGGGGATAGAGGCGTTTGAAATGTTGTCCTACAGAATAATGCTGAAGATTAGGTGGGTGGAATCGCGTAACTAATGAGGACGTAATGAACCGATTTGAGCAGAAAAGGAATTTCTGGCATACCTTGACTAAAAGAAAGGATCGCTTGGTATGACACATTCTTAGACATTAAGGAATCCTGAATTTAGCATTGGAGGGAAGTGTTTGTAGTAAAAACCGCAGAGGGAGACCAAGAGCTGAATACTGAAAGCAGATTCAAACGGATGTAGGGTGCCGTTCTTATGAGGAGATGAATGAGGCTTGCTCAGGATAGAGTAGGATGGAGAGCTGCATTAAACCAGTCTCCGGACTGAAAACCGCCGGCCGCGGTGGCCGAGGTGACTGAGGCGCTCCAGTCACGGTCAGCACGGCCACTACGGTCGGGGGTTCGAATCCCCCCTCGGGCATGGATATTTGTGCCGTCCTAGTTTGTAAGTAGTTCATAAGTAGTTTGTAAGTTTAGGGACTGATGGCCCCGTTGTTAAGTCCCATAAGCTTAACAAACATTTGATTTTGGACTGAAAACCACTATAACAACTAAATAAGAGTCAACTAATACATTACTTCCTCCAAAGTATATCTCGCGAAAAGACCACGAGGATAAAATGGAAGAGATTAGTATCTCACGGAGGCATACCTGCGATACTTTTTTCTGCGAACGAAACGCGATTGGTACAGGAAATGAAGGAAGTAACAATGGTTCACACTTTCCACAGCACATCTTGAGATGGCTTTTGCAGTATGGGTATCGATGTAGATCTTGCTGTATGATGTGTTGTGGATGTGTGATATTCAATAACATGACTAATAGCTCGTTCTAGTCTTTAGGATAAGTAAAGTTAAAAATTTGTAGAAAGATACACTAAAAGAAACACTAATGAAATGCTTACATATTTTTTTCTCTCCCTCTTTTTTTCTCTCTCTTCCACTGCCCTCAGAAATTGCTACGTCAAAGCTTTATTGAACTCCATATGAGATACTATTCTCAATTCGTATGGTGCGTTATGTGGAAGATTACCGACTAGCAATGTGGGTCAAGGCGATCAGGACCTTCATTAGGCATGTTGCAATGGCGGCTGGTGCTTGAAATGACTTGGTTTCACTACTTTTATTACATTAGGCAGTTTACCTTTCCAGATAACCTCACCTTACGCATGCGCAAAGTCTGCTCTGCCCCATCTGTTCTCAAACAACTGAATATTTTTGATAACGAAGAAAATAAACATCATTGAACCTCGGAAATGCAACATTTTCGGCAAAAACGGCCAAATGTTCGTGGCAAGTAACAATTCAGAAGTCCTTACTGGTTCCATAACGTGTAACAAACTCGAAGAAGGAAGGGAGAGGGGCAAAATATGAACTATTTGATCAAAAGTGTCAGGTCACCTGGCTGAAAATGACTTAAAAGTTCGTCGCGCCCGCCATCGGTGACGCTGGAATTCAATATGTTTGCTCACCCTTAGTCTTGATGGTAGCTTCTATTCTCGAAGGCATACGTTCAATCAGGTGCTGGAAGCTTTCTTCGAGAATGACAGACCATTCTTCTCAGAGTGCTGCACTGATGAGAGGTATCGACGTAGATCGGTGAGGCCCGGCACGAAGTCGGCGTTTCAAAACGCCGCAAAGGTGTTCCACGGGATTCAAGTCAGGCCTCTGTGGAGGTCGGTCCATTACGGAGATTTTATTGACGTGTAACCACTACGCCACTGGCCGTGCATTGTGAACAGGTGCTCCATCGTGTTGAAAGAGGCAGTCGCCATTCCCGAATTGCTTTTCAAAAGTGGGAAGAAAGAAGGTGCTTAAAACATCAATTTAGGCGTGTGCTGTGATACTGCCACAATAAGTAGTGGAAGCCCGCTCCATGAAAAACACGACCAAACCGTAACATCAACCCTTGCGAATATTTTTTTTTGGCACTACTCACACTTGCAGATAATGTTCACCGAGCATTCACCATACCCACACCCTGTCATCGGATTGCCACATTGTGTACCGTGGTTCATCACTCCACACAACGTTTTTACACTGTTCAATCGTCCAGTGTTTACGCTCCTTACACCAAGCGAGACGTCGTTTGGCACCGCCGCGGTGGAGTAGTCGAGCGGTCTGAAGCTTCTCCCTGCGGAGTGCGCGGTTGCACGCCGTGGAGTTTAGAGTCCTCCCTGGGGCATGGGTGTCTGTGTTGTCCTTAGGTTAGTTTACCTAGGTTTAAGTAGTTTGTAAGCTACGGACTGATGACCACGCAGTTTGGTCCGATAGATTTACAAAAATTTTCGTTTGGCACTGACCTGCGTGATATGTGGCTTATGACCAAGCGGTCTGCCATAAAATCCATTTTCTCACCTCCCTCCTATCATAGTACTTGGAATGGATCCTAATGCAGTTTGGAATTCCTGTGTGATGGTATAGATAGATGCCTATTACTCTGTACGACCCTTTTCAACTGTCGTTGGTCTCTGGCAGTCAACAGACGAGGTCGACCTGGTACGCTTTCGTGCTGTAGTGTCCCTTCGCGTTTCCACTTCACTAACACATCAGAAACAGTGGATCTAGCGATGTTTAGGAGTGTGGAAATCTTTTGTACAGATTTCTGACACAGCTGAAACCCAATCACCTGACCACGTTGGAAGTCCGTGAGTTCCGCGGAGCGCTCTATTCTGCTCTCTCACGAGGTTAATGACTACTGAGGTCGCTGATATGGAGTACCTGATAGTCGGTGGCAGCATAATGCACATAATATGAGAAAGGAATGTTTTTGGGGGTGTCAGCATACTTTTGATCAAGTAGTGTAACTCGTAGCCGGACGTGAACGTTCTTCGTCTTATATTTAACAACACGACGTTGTTCACAATCTGAGACTGGCAATATTATGGGATACGCAAGTCGCCGAAGTGACGTCAAGTTGAAAGACTTCCACCAGGCCAATGAGCCACAAGATTGATAATAATCTTCACATCTTTTGCAGGCTTTTACAGCTAATGCATCAGTAGTAGACGTTTAGTTATCCAGCCGCGGTGGAGCGGCAGAGCGTTCTAAGGCGCCTAGCTGCAGAAAACGCCACTGTTCGCCGTCGGAGGTTCGAGTCTTTCCTCTGGCATGGGTGTATTTGTTGCCCTTAGCATAAGTAGTTTGTGAGCCTCGGGAATGACCAGAGTATTTAAGTACCATATATTTATGAACACTTGAACAGTTAGCTATACCAAATTTTACCAAATAGGACTTGTTGTTGATAAATGTTCAATGCGCTAAAAACAATTGTGAGCCGCTGATGTTTCCTTTAGGGAGGCTTTACTCATTCTCAAGTTGAGGTGCAGGAGCTGCAGGTGCTGTTGAAATGTAAAGGTAAGAAACAACGCTGTAGGCATAATTGAGATATTTATTCAAAAGTAATCGCCATAGGCCTGAGCACAACTATACCATTGTTTCACGAGCGGAAGGATTCTCTGTTCCCAGAAATCCTGTGCCTGTGCCAGTAACCAGTCATCCACTGTGTTCTTCAATTCGTCGCCAGAAATGAAGCTTTTCGCTTTGAGTTTTTTCCCCTCCTTTTTCAGCGAATCTAACACACGGAAGTCGCAGGGAGGCATGCCAATTACAGTAGTTGTACTCTTGGAGATATGCGGACGCATGTTATTGTGGAGCAGGACCATTCCATCCGTGAACAGCTCCCGCAGTTTGCTCTTGACAGATTTGCGTGTCTCACATTGCACGTCACTGTTAATGTCGTTTGCGTGCTCATGGTAATCGATTGGTGTCCGGACACAGAATACGATGGTGAGCATCGTCTTGCTTGAAGAGAGCACAGCTCTTAAATTTTAGAGTGAGGTGAGTTACACTACATTCGCATTCCTACATGTCCCACTATGTTATCCCAAAGCAGTATATGTAACTTTGAACCAGGCTGGTTGTTACAACATTTCGTGCCTTTTCATTTGGACACTCCTTATAAGTGTGTCTTGCGCTTGAGCCAATTCGTGCGTTCCATCCGAGTAGCATATGAGCTGGTGTCTTCGCCCGTGCAAACGTCATGTTACTAGCGACGTTTCCCCTTGCTTGTGTCGAAGTAACGCTCAAGGTCTGCCTCAGGACGTTCAGAATCTAAATCTCAGCAATGCCTGCGCAACGTAATGACACACATGTGTACTATTTGCGGGACTTAACGTTTCATCTATATCTATAAATGTGAATGACTGTTCGGTGCACGTCTGTCACGTCTGAACCACAAGACATAAAGAGCTAAAAATTTGTACAGTTACTGATGTCTACCCGGGGAAGGCTTTAGGCACGGTTTTACGGCGATCGGATAGCTATATATATATATATATATATATATATATATATATATATATATTAATGTGAATGTCTGTTCGTTGTAAGCTTATCACGTCCGAACGACGAGACGCATAGACTTAAATATTTGTACAGTTACTAATTTATACCCTGAGGAAGGTTTTAGGCATGGAGTAAAGCTACTGCTTTCGGTATGACGTTACAATTTATAATTTCTACGTTACAAATTCTGGATGCAGGAAATTTTACAAACAGTATACTCGCATATAGTTGTGTGTACCTTCTAAATTGTATCATAGTACGACACGTAGTACTTCTTTAATACTAACTACATTCCCAAGAGATTTTACAGGCATACAGCCCTTAAACAAATGGTCATGTACTTGAAAAATGGCAGGAATAAATAAATAAATACCCGAGCAACGCCGGGTTTTCAGCTAGTATGCGATAAAAATGAAAATGCGGATAAAATTATCTCAGGATTAGTCGAACAATGATTGCTTGAATACAATACTACTTTTTGCACGATCATTTTTCCTCTGGCGCGTGAACGGTATCGCTAATGGTTTCAGTGTTATGTAAGACCTGCTGTCTTCGACTATTTGGCTTGGAAAAACAATACTTGCTGATGCCTGTTTTGGTGCCTAGACTCACGGTTGAGGAGACGCATTCATCAGGCGGCAGTCTCAGAACATGGGCAGGGAGTATTGTGTCGGGTAATGGGGCTTGGAGCGAGCCGTTTGTGAGGCGCCACACCACGCGCGGACGGCGGGACGTGGGCGAGCATCGTATTGCACAATACGCGCCCTAACCGCCCCTGCAGAAATGCGCCTGTCGCGCAGGGATCACGTCTGTCGCTTCTACATGACGGCGGTGCTGCGCGCCCAGATGCTCGGGGAAAGTATTGGCCCCGCCAGCAGCAGAGGGTAGTATCGTAAACTCGTGGGGGCCCTCATATTGCCTCCCGCTTCAAGCGTACTTCGGCAGAAACGGTGTATAGCTGCTCGTGAAAAGGTAGCAATACATCTGTTGGTGTTAGGTCTTCTCCTCCCTCCGCTCCCGGCGAACCCGTTCTCCGAAATGTATCGAGCACCGTGACAGACACGCTTGCTTGCTGACAAACGACTGACTAGTAAAAGTTTGTGTACTTCCCGCTATCTCCTAAACGTATGTGGGTGCAAATTACTCTGTTTGCCATTGAGAGACTGGGTGTTCAGGAAGAAATTTTCACTCTGAAGGGGAGCGTTCACTGGTATGAAACTTCGTGTCGGGTTAAGAACTGTGCGCCGGACCGGGACTCGAACTGCGGACATTTGGCATCCGCGGCAAGTGCTCAACCGACCGAGCTAGTCTAGCACGTCTGTCCATATTACATAGTAGATCAATATACTAATTGGATATCAACGTTGTTGTTGAGGTCTTCAGTCCGCAGACTGGTTTGAAATGTTCAAATGTTTGTAGAGCTTATGGGACTTGACTACGGGCCATCAGTCCCTAAACTTACAAACTACTTATGAAATAGGTAAGACTACAGACGGCACAAATATCCATGCCCGAGGGGGGATTCGAACCCCCGACGGTAGTGGCCGTGCAGACCGTGACTGAAGCGCCTCGCAGACTGGTTTGATGCAGCTCTCCACGCTACCCTGTTCGGTGCAAGTCTCTTCATCTGAGAATAAGTTCGGCAACCTACATCCTTTTGGATCTGCTTACTGCATTCGTCCCTCGGTCTCCCTCTACGATTTTTACCCCACACACTTCCTTCTAATGCTAACTTAACGATTCCTTTATGTCTTAGAATGTGTCGTACCAATCTATCCCTTCTCTGTCAGGATATGCCAGAAACTCCTTTTCTCCCCAATTCGGTTAAACACCTCATCAGTTACGTGATCTACCCAACTAATTTTCATCATTCGTATGTAGCATTATATGTTGTTAAAAGATATACAAATTTATGTAAACAGCGTTTAGTAAGTCTCACACGTGTAAGACGTTACAAAGTTAGCGTTAAACAAAATTAAGTGGTGTCAATATCATCTTTTTGTCTGAACTCCTTATCGTCCACGATTCACTCCCATACAATGCTACACTCTAGACAAATGCTTTCAGAAAGGACTTCCTAACATTTAAATTAATTTTGGATGTTAACAAGTTTCGTTTCTTTAAAAACGCTTTTTTCCCACAGCTATTTTGCATTTTATATCTTCTTTCCTTCGGCCATCAGAAGTTATCTTGCTACCCAAATGGCAAAACTCATCTACTACTTTTATTGTATCATTACCTAATCTAATTCCTTCAGAATCGCCTGACTTTCTGATGATACATTCCTTTATTGTTTTACTTTTGTTGATGTTCATCTTATACCCTCTTTTCAAGATAGTGTCCATTCCATTCAGTTGCTCTTCCAGATCCTTTGCGGTCTCTGACAGAATTACTATATCATCGGCACACAGCAAAGTTTTTATTTCTTCTCCCTGAACTTAAATTCCCTCTCCAAATTTCTCCTTGCATTCCTTCACTGCTTGCTCAACATATAGATTGAATAACATTGGGGAAAGGCTACAACCCTGTCATACTCACTAACCAACCTCTGCGTCCATTTGATGTCCTTCGACTCTAATAACCGCTGTCTGGTTTTGGTATAGGTTGAATATAACTGTGCTCCCTATATTTTACCCCGGCTCCATATCACAGTGGTAGAGCGCCAGGCTACAAATCCAAAGGTCGCGGGTTCGATCCCGGCCAGGCCCCAGGATTTTTATCTGTCACTTTCCACTTCTTTCACATCTGGCAGTGTTGATGATGTGAAAAATACCGAGTAGCACCGTGGTTCGGAACCCACGTTAAACTGTAGGTCCCCCTATAACTGGCTGGGCAAGTCAGTTCGAAGGGCGGAGGAAGGCAACGGCATACCACCTCCAAACAGGACCATGCCTAGTAAAGCACTGTGTTGTTCAAACCAATCTTCGGATTGTTGACTGCTTTACCTTTTAACCTTCAGAATTTTGAAAGAGTTTATTCCAGTCGACATTGTCAAAATCATTCTCCAAATCTACAAATGTTAGAAACGTAGGTTTGCCTATCTTCTAAGATAAGTCGTAATGTGAGAATTGCCTCCCGTGTTCCTACATTTCTCCTAAATCTAAACTGATCTTCCACAAGGTTGGATTCCACAAGTTTTTCCATTCGTCTGTAAATAATTCGTTTTAGTATTTTGCAACTATGGCTTATTTAACTGATAGTTCTGTAATTTTCACATTTGTCTACACTTGCTTTCTTTGGAATTGGAATTACTATATTCTTCTAACAGTCGGAGGGTATTTTCCCTGTCTCATACATCTTGCATACCAGGTGGAACAATTTTTTCATGACTGGCTCGCCTAAAGATATCAGCAGTTCAGACGGAATATCATCTATTCCAAGGGCATTCAAATTCGTCTCGCAGTATTGTATCTCCTACCTCATCTTCCTCCACTTCGTCTTCCATTTCTAGAATACCACCTTGAAGTTTGTTTCCTTTGTAAAGCCCCTCTATATATTCCTTCTACATTACAGTTTTCCCTTGTTTGCTTAGTACTGGTTTTTCGTCTGTGTTCTTGCAATTCATACGACTGCTTTTCAACGTCTTTAAACAATAAAATTTCGTATGTGACCATTACATTTCAGAATGTTGTGGCCAGTAGAAGGCAACGTAAAAACCTAGAGCAATTCTATAGTGGCTCACTGCTTTTCGCATTTCCTATGGTATGCTTTCTCGACAAGATATCGGATATCTAACTTCTGCAATGTTTCCAGAGAATACTCATCCATTGGTTTTAGATTTCCTGGAGAAGGCGCCTTCGCAGATACATTATAGTACTACGTTCCACCACTACCAACTCCTTCTCCCGTTCTCCCTTTTCTTTTTAATCTGTTGGCTTCTTATATTCTTCCTTATTTATGTATTCCACTCGTGAAAATGTAGGCACATAACTGAACTAGTTGCATATTGACACCACTTAGCCGGCCGCGGTGGCCGAGCGTACTGCGGCGCGCCAGTCACATTCTGCACGGCCACTACGGTCGGGGGTTCGAATCCCCCCTCAGGCATGGATATTTGTGCCGTCCTTAGTATTAGCTAGTTCGTAAGTAGTTTGTAAGTTTAGGGACTGATGACCCCGTAGTTAAGTCCCATAAGCTTCACAAACATTTGAACATTTGACACCACTTAATTCTGTTTAACGCTAACTTTGTAACGTCTTACACGTGTAAGACTTACAAAACGCTGTTTACACAAATTTGTTTACCTTTCAACAGCATATAATGCTTATTCCTGCAGAGAAACTCAAGGTTTATTTACTTCCCAATGAACTTCAACACTATTCCATGGAACAAGAAACTAGTTTGCTGAAATTTGATGTCTGCGAAATATGCCTCTGGCTGTCGTGTCACATCTTCAGTGAACTCGAAACATTTTACAGCCACACAGTTTCTCCCTCAATTTCAGTTTCTTTTAGAACTTTCTCCTTGGTTTCGTTTACTGCTTGCGCAATGTACAGAGTGCGTAACATCATCTCACCCACTTCTTAGCCACTACTTCCCTTTTCAAACTGCAGTTAGGCAGTATATAATCTTTCTTTCCATTTAGTTTTCCCTGAACCCTTCATAATTTCTCTAAATTTACAAATTCCGTAAACGTACATGACATCGTGTTGTTTACTTGTACCATGCTCTGTATTTAAAAATGATATTGACAAGGGACACCTTTGACGTCGAACGCTCAAACCGCACGAAATAGTGCAGGCAGTCATAAATAGGACAGTTTTGAGCGTCATTTCTATGCAAAACGTTTCATTGTATCTCAATTAACACTTTGAGAGAAACAAAGTAACAAGATATCAGTACCATAGGAAGGAAATTATATGCATTTTAATGGCGTTAATGTATCGTTACATATTCATTCAACAGCGCCAAAAACTCTGTGGTTAAAGTACTTATAATAGCGCAAAAGACGCATATACAGCAGTACCACACACCTGAAAGAGCTTACTTTAGTCTTCTAAGTGCAGAAGCAGGATATCGATGACGTGGTTAAAAGAATGTGCACATCCCACTAAAGCCACATTATCACATTCCAAATCACTTCCGCATTCAAGTAGTCCAGTATCAAAAGCCACCCTAATTACATTTTCACCGTGGTGGAGTAGCCCAGTGGTCTAAAGCACCTCGCTGCGGAGCGCGCGGTTGCTCGCCGTGGAGGTTCGAGTCCTCCCTGGGGCATGTGTGTGTGTGTGTGTGTGTGTGTGTGTGTGTGTGTGTGTGTGATGATGTTGGTATATCAATGTCATACCCTGGCTTTTGCCAAGCATATTATAGCTTAGGCTTATATACGTAGGTGCGGCAAATTGATTGTAAATGACAGAGTGAAGTTTCACGATGAAATAATGACCATGTACCTTCACTTGTGATTTGGAATCTTGTTGTATTTAGCAGCAATCCTCCTTATATAGAGTTTCTATTGCCGAAAGAAGAAATGTCTAGGGATTGGCAACATTTCGTTGTTGTTTGGAAAATTTGCGTCGCGAACGTTACTATCTGTGTTACTCGCTCAGGAATCACACAACAATGGGCCACCTTCCAGTGACGCTAGCAGACAAGTGCGACGTTTTGCTTGGAAGTGACGTACACCACTGTTTTGTTTACGATGGCTTGTTATTGTAAGATTTGTTTCGTGCGGTTCCAAGCGTTCGAGGCCAAAGAGGTCCCTTGTAAGATATAGAAAGATATGAAAGCGATCTACACTTGTGTCCAAAATTCAAGCAACAGTCCGCGATTCCTCCGCCCTGCGTCGAATTCACGATGTAATCATACAATCAAACAAACATATGTCTCTGGTAATCGTGGTCCGCAAGGAAGATGGCATTTCAGTCAACGTACAGCCATGGCAACGAATCCGTGAAGATACCACGTCCTCAGTCGTTATATACTCTTTTACAGACAGCGTTGTATGGCACAGACGCCTACCATTCGCTCTATGGTGGGTGACCATAGAAAGAATGGAAGTAGGTCAATCTCATACCGATACGGCCCGATGGATTAATGTAATCGTCTTGTTTCTCAGATGTGACGACAAATGCGTTATTTCGTTGTAAGGGCACGTCGCTGCCGCCGCAGTACTGCACGACATCTGGCATTTGACGTCGCACAATGAAATGGAAGAGTAAAGAGACAAACAGTGTACAGACGGCTTCAGCTTGGGCAGAGTGGTCTTCATTTCAGAGACCAGCTGGATGCGTACCCATGACGCTTCTTTACAGAAGGGAACGTCTCGAGTGGAGTAGTCAGCATCTCATCTGAACGATCTTACAGTGGACTAATGTTCTTCTAAAAGATACCCGAATTTGGTGTAGAGTCTGATTCTCGACGTGTTTTACGGCACACGTTAGATTTGTAGTTTTATAAGTTTTTGCAAACATTTTGGACCAAAATAATAATCTAAGTAATAAAAAATCAATAAGAGCGTCTGAAACCCTTTTAGGGGGAAAAAAATTAGGCAGTGGTGGGTTCCGAACCACGGACCTTTAGCGTCATAGTCCAACGCCTTGCCCACTACGCTACGGCTTTTTTTTATTTTTTATTTTATTTTATTCATTTTTTGGTAACTTGGCACCGCCACTTTTGCCCTTAAAAAAAATCAAATAAAATAAACTTGTCCACTTCAGGCGTTGGCTCCTACCTTATCCTCGTCCAGTCCAACTAGCCTAATTCTAATAAAGGGCAAGGAAAGCTAATATGCTACCGAAAGCAGAAAAATAATAATAAAGAAAATGAAATAAAATAAAACTCATGAGATTTGGAAGAAAAAATAACTGGGAAAACTTGGCTATCAGTCAAAAGATGGGTCGTTTAATCTCATACTATTGATGGCCGTTGTTAACTGCCGCTAATATGGCGTTTGTAGACATTATATTATCATTAACGTACGAAGAACGATGTGTTTTTGTTAATTCTTCAGTGCGCCATTGCTTTGAAATGACAACGTGTAAGTTACAATAAGAAAATCATCAAATACGCAACGCAAGATGGCGAGGAATGTCACGTGACATCTCCGGACGGCTGGTTTTCGTTAATTCAATGGAGGGTGTCAAATCTCCGTTATTTTTGCAAATATGTCTCAAACGATACGACATATGAAACAAACGTTAGGGAGCTAAGTTGTAGAGAATTTTCTCCTCTACCAATCAGGTTATTCAATTTTAGTGCCAGATGAACGGTTCGTTTGCAATTACAATTATATTATAAAAGGCTTTTTTGGCATTACTACCGTATTTTTTGTCCGAAAAATTTGAAAAAGCGAGGTTCTGGTCTCTGGCGGCCTACAATCATGTCTGTAAAATTTGGTGCTGATCGGTTGAACGGTTCGTCTTAAAAACAGGGAACACGTTACGGACAGACAGACGGACACACATTCCAAAATCGCCGTTATTTTTGCAAATATCTTTGAAACGCTACGAGATATGAAAAAAAAACATAAGAGAGCTAAATTGTAGAGAATTTTCTGCTCTACAAATTCGGTTATTCAATTTTCGTGTCAGATGAATAGTTAAGCCGTTATTTTAATTTAAAGTTCGAGCTATCAAAAGACGATCGCAAAGGCCCACTTTTAGTGTTACTACCGTAACCTAAAGTGGGCCAAAAAGAGAATAAGAAAAATAGTACACCTGGAAATGCGACGTCGAGTTTGATCCAATAACGGCAGAAGAAGTAGACACTAGAAGTCCTGATAATGGTTTCAACGTCCGCCAACAGAAGCGTAGTGACATAATGTCAAAACGGGAATGTTTGCAGCCATAAAGAGTGATATCAACATGTGAAGCAAGTAGTAGGCGCCATACTACGGAGACGTACTCGTACTTCCTACAGCCAACTGAAAAAATTAGGAACTTCCGAGTGGCGGGATGGCGATGGCTCTTTTGGGGAATTGAGACACTCTTGACAATTGTGCAGCGATGCTGGGTGCAATGTTCACGTGAACACTTTCACACCCAGAGACTATTTTCTGGACGTCCACGCAGCACAGACGTCCGCCAAGATCTTAGTAGTGTAAGGAGAGCAGTAACCAAATAGTACTGCTAGCACACAACACATCGGGCGTGCAGAATGTTGTAAGACTAGGCCATTGCCCTTCTTGCAACGGGAAGGTGACGTACTGTTCCAATAGGATAATGCTCGCACATGCAGTCCGCGTGCAACTCGACGTGCTCTGCTCTGCAAGACGTACAAATGCTACCCTGTCCAGCACCATCTGAGGACTTGTCTCCAATCGAAGACGTGTGGGATATGATGGGACGACAACTGAACGAACGACTCGTCAACCTGCAATGCTTGCAGAATGGTCGTGGAATAATGTATCTCAAGACATTATTCGCCGTCTGTCTGATAGAATGGATGCGCCTGCATTGCCCGTGAATAGGCGTTTGAGTGTGCATCAGTAGTGTTACGTGCAAGGCAATCTTTCACCGTTATTGGTTTCTTATGCTTGTGTTTCTTGTTGTGCAGCAGTGTTACGTGCATTTTAAATGCAGCTCACAGAAAATTCACATCTATTTTCCAATTACTGCAATGAGTATTAGATAAGGAAATTAACGTTTTATTTGTGTGTGCTTAATTTTTTCGTCTCCTCTCTTTTACCCATCGTATTTACGGTTTTGTTTTTTGTTATTGGCAAAGGCTCTACTGTTCCTAGATCTGAGCAAGGATTAACAAACCCTCATTTCTGGTATCTTCTTATAGGACTTGATACTTAAGAATAGTAAGCTGAATTGGATAGGCCATCATTTGAAACGAGAGTCTCTTCTATGAGAAGTATCTGTTGGTTTAATTTAGTGAAAGAGAGGAAATGGTTCAGGAAGATAGCAAATGCCGTATGCCGTCAGTAGACAGCAAGGAGTACCGAAAAAGGAATAGAAAAGCAGAGCCAGAGTAGCATGGAGGGCTACGAAGTCAAAAATTCCCCAAGGCAGACAATCAAATGATGATGATACAATATTGTCAGAAGTGTACCACAAATATTTCAGGTTTAATAAGAGTTCGAAGAACTCAATAATGACTTCTACTCGGTAGTAACAGTAACTATTAGGACGCAAATATGCACTACCTCACGCGATGATGTCCACAGTGCAACTGTCCAGCGCTTCGCGTTTTTTTCCCCTCCATATTATCCGACAAATAGGGCAGCCGTATCAGCTAAGTTCTAATAACGCGTTTGACCTGACCAAATCCGTCCTAACGCCTGGCCAATTCGGACAGTCTGTAGGCACCTAAAGCGTATAAAAAACCTCTTCCTAATTTTAACTAAGGCCATTACTGCGTACGCGTTTTTGTTGCGGGTGAACTTTTCCCGTTTCGGATCCAGTTTCAAACTTACCAGGCCGTATCTCAGGACTATAATTATTGAACTTGCTGACTTTTTTAAGTTAATGGCTTCACAACGAATGTCCATAGCTATGTACCGTGTTGCTTTTAGTTTGATATGTCTAAACTTCAGCAAGGCTTTTATTGGAAATTGGTGTAAAATTAATATTTAGTATCGATTTCTATAAGGCCTAAACTGTCAAAAATACGTTGTTAATTTTATGGCTGGAGCTACTTCTGTGATTGTGATTGTGCACCAGTCATACCTGAAGATGGCGGCCAGGTGGACGCCGAAATGTATCAGCAGATCGACATAATCCGGCCGTGAAGAACAACTGGAGCTACTTATGATTCTCGTAAAACAGGCAACATTTTTGCGTCCGGAAGAACTGCTTGAGAACTGATGTGCGCAATGCTTTGCTTAGCAGAAATATCAACACAGTGACTGCGACAGTGTTAGTAAGTTGTGTGTTGCTGGCGGGCTGTCTGTTAATCTCAACTTCAATACGGAATGCAATACTACTTTTATGAAAAATCAAATTCTGCTGCACTCCGGAAAAAAAATTTCCTGATGTTACATGGGATCAGAAGCACTACTGTAACACAGTTCTTTGAGCCTGACGCTTTTTGTATTCCTCATTCGTTTTTTACTTGAATAGTGACAAACCAAGCTAACAATGATGTTGACAATAGGTGTTACTCAAACAGTGATTAGTGAATACATCATCGTCATCACACTGTGAAAAGCATGACATTTTTCCATATTACTATTTATAATGAGAGTGGCTTAGTTTTGAGATGTCTTACAAAATTTAGTAAACCCCACAATTTTTATGCTTCAGTAACTTTTAAATTTCCACCATTAGCTTAGCACCATAAAATTCGGCGGCACTCTGCCTTAACCAGGCGCCTATCTATTTATTACTAGAGCTCAGAGTTATAATCTCTGTAAAGTATGAACATATGCAGGCATCTATGCACTAAAAATCTGTTAAATACGCTCTAAAACTTTAAAAATTGCATAAAAGTAAAACATAATTCCAACACAAGTTCAACAATATTAATATTTATTAGTGTCGGTCCGTCTTTCTCTCTCTTCCTCTTCCCCTCCATCTCTGCCCCTCTCTTTATTTTAGCAGTAGTAGTTTTTATTGCCGTAGACAAATACTTTTCACAGTTTTCTGGAAGAAATGATTTCCTTCTGACGCTTAATGTTTGTGTATATAGAGAAGAATCTCTATACTTCATTTGAAGTTACAAGACAGTACCGAAAACAGCCTATGTCACTTACAGAATAACAACTTCGTTGTTCTCCTTGTATCACCATATTTACATCTCGAAAACTCATTAAGCCATTGTTTCTTTTGTCGTGGTAACCTAGGCTGAAAAAAAAGTGAATGAAACAGAAAAACAGTGTGAAGTTTTATGTAAAAAGGAACTTCAATACATACACTACTATTTAATGTGGTATATTTTCTTCCAAAATTAATTGTTGCCTTTCAGACAAACTGAAAATGCCGCTTTGCGTGGCATACTGATATGCTATAAAATCTTTCAAAGTATCTCATTAAACCAGATCTTTAATGGCCATTGGGTAAGCAATCGCAACCACAGTAATCGAAAACGTATTCTGGGTCTAAATGATTAACATAAGAAACTGGTTTAACTTTTATCATGTTTTCCCACAAATAAAGCAAGGCCAACAATATTTCACACTGATGGCGAAAAATTTGTGGTTAGTAAAAAGGAAAAACAATCGTCTTTGCAGGGGGGAGAAGAAGAAGCGATAAAGTTCATTTCGATTAGCGTTTGTTAGAATTTGGTTAGGTGACAAACACCCTGGAAAAAAGTCCTCAGTGCTGCTTCTCGTAGAATTACCTGAGGAGTAGATATAAAATTACGGAATAATTGTCAATTGTCAAATGGTATAGTGCACGAACTTCTGTATACTTCTTGCGCTAGAAGCATGTATTTTATTGGGTCACGTGCAGTGTAGGATTGCTTCACGTGGTCTAAATACGTGGGCGTTACTCTGGACAGCGTTGCTGTAAACAGCATTGCCTTAACACCAAACTTGTGTTGGTGAGGACGAAACAACAAATGTTCCAATGTTAATAAATCTATCGGACCAAACTGCGTGGTCATCAGTCCGTAGCTTACAAACTACTTAAAATAAGGTAAACACCTAAGGACAACACACACACACACACACGCCCCAGGGAAGACTCGAACCTCCGACGGCGAGCAACCGCGCGCTCTGCAACGAGGCGCCTTGGACCGCTTGGCTACTCTACCGCGGCTCGAAACAACATTCTGCGACGACTTACGGGTTCGATCTGGGACGCAAGTCCAAAGGTTGTGAGAACGTCAGCCCTCTAGTCCTGTCTATAGCCTACTCCGCTGGCGAATACGCTAGCCCAATTTGGAATACGTCAGTACACAAACAAGTCGACGTCAATGAATCTGCCAGAATCTTTACTGGATGTCTGCAGTCAACCCCTCTAAATTAAATATTTCATGTGGCCGGTATTGCGCATCCAGTTCGAAGAGAACAGGCAGCCTACAGACAGAGACAAAAATCTACATTCTCCAAGCGGCACCCAATCCATGAGCAGTGCAGAGGCAGCATGGGCAACGGAAAAGAGGCTTGATCTATAAACAGTTTTCTCACATCAACTGAGAACAGAGTGACTACAGGACAACAGTAGAACGCTGGAACGATGCGCTAGGACATTCGTGGATGGAATCCTCCGAAGCCTTAGCTGCTGGACACAATGAAAGCTGGACAGTGTTCAAGTCTCTGAACCGACTACGCAGTGGCGTAGCAAGGTCAAACCTAAGCAAATTGGGCTGTTCAAATAATACCACCCTGTGTGAGTGTGGAGCCCTTCAAACGACCACCGATATATGTAATTTCCCCCTCTGTCCCTCACACTATACCTTCCAGGAATTAATGTCAGCACAACCAAACGCTATTGACGTAGCCCGCTTTTGGGCTTAGAATTTGTAAATACCTTTTTTTACCTCTGCATATTTTTTAAATATATAGGTGTTTTATGATGTCTCTGACACGAATAGGGAAAAAAAACCCTTGGCCTCCGCCGTTCCCTACCAAAAAAACATCGAAGACGGTTTGCAATGGTCGTTTGGGGGAGGGGAATTACGAGCCAGTGTTTAATACTTGTCCAATGGCTGTACTTTATTTTTTCCAAAGTTCTCGTGAAGCACTTTGAATGGAACCGAGAAGCGTCCGTTAACAAATACAGTGTATTTCTTTCATACTTCGTAGAAAACCAAGCTTTTGTGACCTAATAATCTGCCAGTAGATGAATCGCGACCATGCAAAAGATGTAGCGATTGTATCATCGATTGAGACGATTTTAGTTTCTGTGGAGGAGAGCTCTGTTGCATAACCCGCTCATTTTTTTTGTATGGGGCGTGCAGTGTACCACCTGCTAACGCCCATTTGACGATTTAATTTCAGTTATTGATGCACAGGCTACAACCGCCTCCCGCGTAATTGAGTAACGTATTCGCTGTAAGCCTCACGGTTCGGTTTAGTCTGCATAATGATGAACTATTTTGTGTGTCACGGGATGCTATGTAATATGACGAAGTTCAGTTAAACTGCCCGAAAAATTTCGCATAGCGTTTTCATTTCATCAGAACCTCGCTAAATGCTGTGCGCGCGCTAAATTTGGGTGCTTAACAAGCTCATTAGTGCTCTCGTTGCGCATAACAGATTTTTAAATAAATTATCTCATTATTCAACTGGTCTCTTTTCTGTTTTCCCGCGGGTTTTCAAATGAACAAACCTTGATTGGATTTTATGCCCGCGTTGAATGAAGCGTACCTTACAATTAAGCCTCCTATGGAAACAAACAGCTAGAGGGTGGCCGGGAAGTAAGGACAAATGTGTGTTTTGCGCCTGTCTTGTCATATGACGATTGGCAGCCGTGGTTTTTTCATATTTGTTATCTGCGATCCTTCCCATCAGTAGCTTGATTGCTGTGTGATGAACGTTGTTTCATTTTTATTTTCTTCATGGAGCGGACGACAACTGAGGTACGTATTCTCGTCATACTAAATTATTACAGAAGCAGTGGAAGTAGCACGGTAAACGTTCGTGAATTGCGTGTAACTCTGGAACGTAATGCTGCTGCAAACGAATCACCATTTCGCAATTTAATCCAGAAGTTTGAAACAATGGGTTCTGTTTCAAACGTTAAGAAAATGTTCGAACACAATAAAACATTGCTGTAGCGCGTGAATACCAAGTTTACCGCTTGAAATCCTTTTAAAAGATCTGAAAATACATGCGTACTAGATTCAACTTCCATAAGAACTTGAAACCTGGAGATCATGGAAAGACTCCGATTTGCTCTACGGGTCTTGGCTCGACAAGCGGAGAACTAGCACTTCATACAAAAATAATTTTCACAGATGAGTCGGGCTTCCACGTCAGTGGGTACGCCAATAAGCAGAACTGAATAATTTTGGGTAGCTAAAATCCGTGAACAACTGTCGAAGATGAATTGCATCCACAAAGTAAAGTGTGTAATGTGGGTTCTGGGCAGGAGTGATCGGCCTGTATTTTTTTGAAAATTTTGAGCGAGTTTCCGTCGCTATGAACGGCGACCGTTACCGAAACATTCCTTCTGATTGAGTTTTCCCTCTTTTTGATAAAAATTACGAATTTTGGTTTCAACAACATGATGCATTATGTCACACATACCGTGAAAATATCGTTGTGCTGAATGAAAAGTTTCCTAAAGAAAATACCCTTTTGCGTAGGAATGGCCTACCAGATCGGGGGAACTACGCCTTATGACATTTATTGTGGGAATTTGTGAAATCAAAACTGAACGTGAACAAACCACAAATACAGTAATACATCAATTGAAGGATGAAACTGAAAAGGTTATTTACGGCATACCACTAGATGCTTGTTAATGCGACATCGGGAACATCATTGAACCCATTGGTCGTTGCGCGCGCGGCCTTAGGTTGTCATTTGAGGGATATAATTTTCCATACATAAATGGGAAAAGTTACTCAACTGTTTGTAAAAAAATGTACATTTACAACGAATGTCGTATTTTCTGTATCACTTTAACATACGACCCTACTTCCGAGACACCCTCTGATAGATCGCAAGAAATGGCGCGCAAAATGTTGAGAGTGCTGTGACGATGCCGCTTTAAATCAGTCCCCATTAAATTGTAGCTAGATAGTCTGTGGTACACTAGCAGGAAATGTGACAAAATCTAAACCTCGATTCACACTGCCATATCTCATTTGTTGCGCACTTTCGAAGTTTTTAGTTTTTATTTATTTCGCATTCACAGAATATGACGTCAATTGCGAATGAGCAAAACTGAAAATGTGTACCTATCTGGGATTCGAACCCGGGTCTACCGCTTTCTAGGCTGTTGCGCTGACCACTACACCAGTTTCTCTCTCTCTCTCTCTCTCTCTCTCTCTCTCTCTCTCTCTCTCTCTCTCTCTCTCTCTCTCTTCAGGTATATCTGTGCTCTGCGGTCGTTCGTTTGGTTTGTTCTTGATCGTTCGTTGAAGATTTGGCTCAGCTTTTTTATTGCAGAGGGCGTTTAGCCCCCTGACCGGGCGCGCTGAGCCACGGCGCCCGGCTCCAGTGGGGGGACAGTGATCACCACACCTGCAAGGACTACCTAAGCTAGGCATGGCTAACATTTCCGCCCGGCGGGCGCGCCCGCAGTCGGAGTACACTGTAGTTCACCCGCCCGCCGCGACCGTGTGTCGCTAGTGCCCAAAGAGCTTAAATTCAAACTCCTTTCTAGTTCACACCGACCTATATAAACAACATAGACTGGCTAAGATGCTGCCATACTTGAAGCAAATTGAAAGCTCGGCCGCCATGTTTTACAACGTTACGTAGGCGTAACCAGTCGTCTGCTATAGCACTAAATCATATCACTTTCACTTTCTGCAATGACTTAAAAACTATTTTCTACTTGCTTATTGTTATTTTTATAGCCAAGATAATATGTATAAAGGATAAGTGATATACAACAAGTGTGTCGTACACAAATATGAAAGTTTAATTACAAATGTCACATACACTGTATCGGCTAAACATCGTCTCATTCATACAAAAATTAATATGCCTTTTCACGGTCCTTTAAACAATACTTTAATTTCGTGTACATTTGCCTAATCTGATTACCTCTTTCCTCTGCAGATTTGGCTTTACATAAATTATGTAGTCTACAACTTAAGTAATGTTTTAATAACAGCTTTAGTAGGCTGGAGTAATGACATTCCTCCCAAAATTCCGAGGATACCATTAAGTGCTCGTAGTTGGTAAATAAAATAGGTCTGTTTCCCAACATTCTAAATAGATCTACATACATTGGCAAAAGAAAATTTTTCTTCCCTAATGACGTATCATGAATCCTCAGACCCCTTTCTGCCACTTCGAACAGTTGTACAAGATCATTAGAGAGATTCAACAGACTGTCTTTTATACCCTTTAATCCGATTAATCCTGTTTTATTCTCATTTTTAGGAGCAAGGAGAACTTCCAAGCTATCTAAACACTTCAGTTTTTTACTTACTTAATGATGCTTCCAGAAATATATAAACTACTTTCTCGGAATATAATGTCAGCATTTCGTACTGTAACACACAGTCATGGCCAAACTGAATAGGCCTACTGCTCTCGGAATGAATTAAATCATGATTTGCAATATGTAATAAGAGTTACCATGTCTCCTGCTTGCTTCAAATGAAGCTGATTCAGCTATCTGACGTTTTTTGGAGATCTTCAGACAACATAAACACTTGTAAGGAGATGTTCAGGGAACGAAAATATCGTCGGAATCGCTTTAGCCAGAAGCCGCTTTGTACCATTTGTTGCTTACTGAAAATACGATATTCCAAAAGTCGTATTACCGCGATTTCTGCAGTTACATGCTGCGCATACACTCGGCATGATTTCAGCTTAATAAATAACCTTTCAAGCTTACTGCGATACATAAAATGTGAAACCAAAACACGTAAATAGCGTTGGTCTAACTTTCGTATTCGGCGCACTAGACGTTGAAAAAATTGGCTACCACAGTTCCTGGTTGCTGCCACAAGGAGCGCTGTTAACCCAGAGATAGCCTCTCTCTGTTGTTTATATACCTCTTTGGTAGTGCCCCACACGCCGCTGCGCACAGTGCGTGGGGCAGGGGCGCGGCAACGGCCGCCCGCGGTGTACGGCTATATCTGACCTAAGCACACCTCCCGTCAGATACAAATTTCCAGCCTCACCCTTCCGACAGTACTCAAACACGTAGTTTTATATATTTTTATTGTTGCCCTACAAGTTTAAGATTGCATATCACAAAAATTGTAATAATTAATGGAATATCGTACAAGGAAATTACCGCAGTCTACTGTTTCAAATTAATAATAGTTATCGCTTGATTATAACAATAGACAACCAAAGCAATGTCGACTTGGCGCCTATATTCGAATAGATGTGAAACACGTCTATACATTGATATTAACAGCCGTCTTCCAATTGAACGAGACGCTGCTATAGAGACATTGTTGTTGTGTGTACATTCTTTAGCTTGAGGTGAGGGTAGGACTTTTTCAGCTGTGGCTGCATAAGATGCTGATAGAGCTCGGCCCTTGCGCTACACATCTGAAGCACTACCGACGTGCCGCGGCGGAGTGGCCGAGCGCATTGAAGCGCTATGATCCGATGCGCGAGGCCGTTCCCCGTCGGGGGCTCGAATCCTCCTCGGGCATATTTGTGTCGTCTTTAGTATAAGGTTGTCCATCAGTAGTTTGTAAGTTTAGGGACTGATGCCCCGCAGTTAAGTCCCATAAGCTTAGCAAACATTTGAAGTATCAACGTCAGCAAACAGCTGTGCTGTAGACGTTTAGCGAATGCTTGGTATTATGCGTTGCTATTTGTTTCTTATTCCTATTTTGAAACGAGTGGAGAGTAATCCTGGTCAGTCACCAGATTCAAGTACGTCTCACGTAACACAGAACAATTCTGCGGTACCCATTACCTATATGAGTTCCGCATTTGCACGATTACTGGATACTGAAATATGTCGGCAACACTACGAGAGGTACGCGGAGCTTGACCTCGCAATGCTGCTCTCCTCTTTGATGGAACAAATTTCCGTTAGTCAGCGTTTGCGGACAAATGCCAGGATAAAGTGTCCGGACTTTACTGCATTCCGCTTTGTATCCTTTGTTTTCAAATTACAGTTTTTCAGAAAAATTCTCAAGAGAATTCTGTAATGATAACGTAGCCTTCCTTCCGAACTTTCAGATTTTTGCAATTATAGTCCAGTTGAATTTGCCCATGGGAATGTAATCTTGCGACTGCTTGGTTACTTTTCTTTTGTAGTGTAGACAAACATTAACCAAACATGGCGTGGAAGTGCGACCGTTGTGTAGGACCAAAGTCCGGAAACAGATGAAATCTGCATTGGCCATGGTGTTGAGGCACTGGAAAGTAATGCTGGTACCTAAAGCGTCGACTGTGATCTGCGTTGTAGCAACATCATCCGATTCTCTTCAGCTGTTGGGTTGACTCTTGCTTATTGATATAAGACGAACGGTGATCAAGTCAAAGTGGATACCGGACACATGGTTGTCCTCTTATGCATTAAAAACAGGTGTGTGGTGTTGCTCAAAGATGAAGCCTCGTCTGATAACAAGTGCAGAGGTTAGGATTGCTTGTTATTCTGAGCCCCAGTGTTGAGCGGAGAGGAATAATGTGCACCATGTGGAACAAACTCTGCCGCCAGCGGCTGAGCACAATGGATTCCTCTGACTCATGTGAGCTTGAATGAAAGAAAAGATGATCAGCTTTAACGTCCTATTGACACTGTCATTAGAAATGGAGCAAAAATTCTGATTGTGTCTGCATTAATTTTACATACTCGTATACGTGTATCTGATTGTAAAGGTACATATAATTTGGTATCAAATTAATTTTTGTACTTATAGTGTGATTCTGGAAGCCATACGCAAAATAAATAAATAAATAAGTGACATGGGAGAAAATCAACTGAACCGTCCCAGTATTTACCTGGTGTGATTTGATGGAAGTCATGGCACCCTCCAGGTTAGCGGCGCAGTTTAAGGCGCCGCTTTCCTGGACGGGGAGGAACGTCGAACCCAGTTGGAATTTCCCCGCTGGATTAACGACGTGTGTGGCTGTGCCGGCCAGCCTGCGTGTTGGTTTTAGGCAGTTTAGCTCATCTCGTTTCATAAATACCGGACTGGTATCAAAGTTCCACCTCAGTTACAAGAGTCGCAAAGATTTAGAAAAACCTTAGCGCACTTTCACATCTATTTGTGACTGTAGTAGGTTACAACGTAATTTAGACGAAAGTTCTTGTTGTTGTGATGTAGAAAAATTTATGGTGATTTAGATTAGTAGGAAAAACAATCTTTTAATGTTCGAATATGTAATTAGTAGTGTGCTGCTTGAGCCAGTTGCGTCCATTAAATATCTGGACGTAATGTATTAGAGCGATATGAAATTGTACGATTATGTAAGGACTGTCGTGGGAAAGGCGGATGGTCGTCTTCGGTTTATGGCAGAATTCTGTGAAGATGGTGGTTCAACTGCAAAGGAGACCGCGTTTAAAACGCTTGTACGACCCCGTCTGGACTATTGCTCAAGTGTTTCGGACCCCCAGCTGATTGTTAATAAAGGAAGACAGAGGCGGGCTGTTTCTGGTAGGAGCGATCGGATGTTAACGAAGCTGGTTAGGGAGCTCAAAAGAGAATCGATGAAGGGAAGGCGACGTTTCCTCAGAGGAATGCTGTTGAGCAAATTAAAGCCCCTTTTAACCGAGCGACTTTCTTGTCTCAGTTGACTACTCGAGACGAGTGGGTCTACTGCAGCACACCTGACGTGTCGTCCCTTATGCGCTCGCCTGTCTCGAGTAATTGTTTTCGTTTAGACGTTAGCACCAAAACTGTACAGATGTTTGCAGTGTCGTTTCGTATCTGAATAATGAAGTCAGGTCATGAGGGAACTCTTTACGTAGGCGCAGGAAAATAGTAATTGGATTTATTAATGACGAACGGGTAATACCTAATTGATGTACTTATCAAATGTCATGTAGTAAATTTTGTACACAATTGAGAACCTAAAAAAATAGGAAAAGTTTCATCCACACATTTCAAAACTTATACATTTATTTCCTGGAGAAAATTTATACTGGAAAACACATCAAACAATATCGATAACTTTAGTTTTCGTAACTCGTTTTCTTGTCAACGGTCAAATAACGTAGAAAATAACTTTGTCAACTGACAGTTGCAGTGGGCTGGATGTGACAATATCGCGCACCTGCTGTAACCAGTAAGCGTAGCCAGATATTGTAAACATCTCTATGCAAACGCCTCAGAGTTGCTTCAGATCCTTTTATGGTTATTGTTTCGCCTGCAGTCGTTTGCGCTTCGCAGTCGAAAGTCGGAAACCGCGCTGCTAGCTTGCAGAGATCTTCTTATACAGTCTCGATTGTAGCATAGCGCGCGAGCTGGAAGCACCGTCGTTGCCGGAAACGATCGCAGTTCTCTGGTTGTAGACGAATCTTTTAAGATCTGGGATTCCGTTTTTCTCGTCTTTTGCTTTTCGGCCGGCCGCTGTGACCGAGGGGACTGAGGCGTTCCAGTCACGGCCTGAACGTCCACTACGGTCGGGGGTTCGAATCACCCCTCGGGCATGGATATTTGTGCCGTCCTTAGTGTTAGCTAGTTCATAAGTAGTTTGTAAGTTTAGGGACTGATGACCCCGTAGTTAAGTCCCATAAGCTATACAAACATTTGAATTTAAATTTTTGCTTTTGGCTTGAGAGTTGTAGGACCCCGTTTTGTACGTCGTGTTTGAACTATACACAGTGAATGCCTTCTATAAAAGTGTAACATAAGGAAGTTGTAATTTGTTGGTTTTGTGGGCTGTGGGATTTGGCTGCTGGGAGGTGGTGTCTCGGAGTTAAACAGCGGTTCCTGTTCAACAAAGAAATTGTCTTCCTTTAACATTACATGCCAGGTTGGTCTTTTCTTGCGTCATCTCGCGCATGTAATTTTGTGTGCGTTAGCGGTCTATAGTCCGTTCACCGAGAGCTGGGACGAAACGTAAACAGTGTCACGTGAGCGACTACGATCGTTTCCAGAGAAAGCATTCTGTGTTCACGTGATACGAAGGGGTGTACAAAATCCTTGGCGCACGCTTTGCAGCTGGTGGCCAGCTGACGTCATAGCGGATTCTGACAAACCTAGACAACAATGTAACGAAATAAAGCACGATATGGAAGATTCAAAGCCAGTTACAATAATGTTAAAAGTACGAAACTGAGTTCATTCTGTCAAAACAGATTTGTTTTCATACAGGTTGCTAACAAAACGCTCCATTCATACACAATTTTTAATAACATTACCAGTAATAATAATGGTAAAGGACGGCGAAACAAGGTTCATTCTGTCAATTTTGAACTGTTTTCATTGAGGTTTATACCAAACCGCCCCCCCTCTCTCTCTCCTCTAGAATCTGCACATTTGACTTTGAACTAAAAATACGACATGGAGGACGCACTTGTTCCAAACTTCAGCAGTCACTGTTTTTACTGCTTCTCCTTGCAGTTCTTTAACTTCCAGCGTTTTGTATGTTTTGTCTTTCGCTGCAACATAGCCTTTGATTCTTGCCCACTTACTCGATGGCGTTTAATTCACAGCGGTACGGAGGAATTCTAAGAACAGTTTTCCCTGCATTCTTCGCCATTTAATCTATCGCGTAGTAGTTGTGCACTGTTCTGTCATTTTGAAATACATACCGCCTTCAAAATAGAGGTTTTTAGATTTTAGCCACTCTGATATTTCGTGCTTATTGGAATTAGCACTGGGAACTTTTTCTTTTCTACGATAATGGTACGGCGTTTTATCAACAACAATAACTGCAAGCCTAGGAAGAACATCTTAAAACCACTTCTTGAAGGTTCAACTAGTCTTTCAAGCGTCTTTAAAGATGTACTTAAGAGACCCTGAAATCGCCGCTGTATAACACGCACTAACGAGCTCACACCTGCAATTGAGACGGCCACGTTGACTGTACAAGACAAGGCCTTACAACAGGCCGTGCCTACATCACACTTAAGAGGCCCTGGCCGCCATCTGACTGGCCGACCGCTGCGCGGCCTCTGTGTGATGTAGACACGGCCTGTTGTAAGGCCTTGTCTTCTAGGTGGCGTTGCCTCGACGGCAGCGCTGTGGTCGCGCGCCTTGATGTGTTTACAGTACGTCTCTCGTTTCGGTGAATGGAGTTATAGTGTCGCCAGGAGTTGTCAGCGGTGTCCTGACAAAAGCACCCAGTGACATTTGCACGCAGTTCTGGTCGAGGGCCGGTCCGCTTATCTCTCCGTCCGATCCCTGCCCGGCAGGTAGAAGAGCCGAGGGCTATGAGGTCGCATTGACACGGACCGTACTTTACGGCTATGCGTGGCCGTAATAGCAATGCTGCAGTGTGTAATGGAAGCGAGACTAAAGAAGAACAAAGACATATTCATGAGATTTGTCACTTGGATAAAGCCTTTGATAATGTAAGGTGCTGCTGATGTTCGTAATTATGAGAAAAATAAGAGTAAGCTCTAGGGAAAGGCGGGTAATATATTGTTTGAATAAAAACCAAGTGGATACAATAAGCGTCTAAAGTCAAGAACGAAGTGCTAAGATTAAAAAGGGGGTTTGAAAAGCCCCTGGACTGACGGCATCACTGTTAAACTTGACAATGAAGACGTAATACCGGAAATAACATGAGGTTCAAGTCTGTGATAAAAGTTCTGGGTAAAACAATATCAATGATAAGATTTGCTGATGACATTGCTATCGTCTGTGGAAGTGAAGGAAAATTACAGGATCTGTTGAATAAAATTAAAAGACTAATGAGCACAAACCATAGATTGAAGGTTAACCAAAGAAAGACGAAAGCCGTGAGAAGTAATAGAAATAAGAGTAGCGAGAAAATAACATGCGAATTGGTCATCACAATGCACACGAAGACAAGGAATTCTGCTACCTTTGCAGTAAAAAAAAAACCTAAGACGGAAGAAGCAAGGGGGACATAAAAAGTAGACTAGCACAAGCAAAGAGGGAATGCATGGGAAATAGAAATCTACTGCTGTCGAACATCGCCTTGAGCTTGAGGCACAAATTTCTCAGAACATGACGTTTGCAGCACAACATTATATATTTACGAAACTTGGGCTGCTGGGAAATGAGAACAGAAGAGTATTGAAGCATTTGAGATGTACTTTAGAGAGTAGTACAAAATATCACGTTATTTTTGTAGGTACTGCTTGTAAGTTTATCTTATAAATCCATAAATGCCTGCATATTTATGAACTTCGGGAATTTGGCCAGGCATTTATTCTGGGCATGTGTCTCAACTTATAAATGTCGAGGCATTTTACATCACTAGGGAAACACTGACTGGAATACATTCATGGACAGTGCGTTGTTCTATGTTTTCAACAGCGCCAAATCTCTGTTCCGTCTGCTTTGGTTCTTTTTATGATGTAAGATTAGCCTTCATAGTGGCCACATGGCTTATCCTTGTTCGTCGTCGATATCTCCATGTCGAAACTATAAGCTCACAAACACACAATCTGCACGAACTACGATATTCATAATAGTACTGACAGCAGTCATCCGCTGAGGTGGAAAAGGACCTCGGGACTGCAGCACTTTACTCTGTGATTGCAGGCAGACTGTGTCGAGAGAGCGTTTCCGGTGAGCGAGGGCCGGCCGCGGTGGCCGAGGGGACTGAGGCGCTTCAGTCACGGTCTGCACGGCCACTACGGTCGGGGGTTCGAATCCCCCCCGGGATGGATATTTGTGCCGTCCTTAGCCTTAGCTAGTTCATAAGTAGTTTGTAAGCTTAGGGACTGATGACCCCGTAGTTAAGTCCCGTAAGTTCTACAAACATCTGAACATTTTGGTGAGCGAGGACTGCCGGGGTGAGGGCGACGTGGAATTACCGCAGGCACAGGAGCGGCTTAGCGAGGGATACGGGCTGCAGCGTAGTGAACAGGTAGTTTCCAGTCAGACTAGGTGCAAATGTCACAGATTTGTTGTTGGGTGCAAATGTCACTGAGTGCAATTGTCACATATCCGTTGTCAGCAGCCGTGCGCACTAACGCGCGGCCGTTCGCTGTAGGAGGTTCGACTCCTCCGTCGGGCATGGCTGTGTCTGTTGTTCTTAGGAGAAGTGAGTTTAAGTAGGGACTGATGACTACTGCAGATAGGTCCTATAGCATTACAAACATTTGAACATGTTTTGCGATTGAGCTGACTCAGGCGTGGGGTGGAATGCGCCAGTGGCAAGCGGCAGGTCCGGTGTCAGAGAACCGCAGCGCGTGTCCCGCGGCCCAGCTGCGTTGGAGGATGGCGCGACGTCAGGCGTCGGTGAGGCTCCTGCGGACGCGAGGGCGGTAGCGTGTGACGTCGGCGGCCCCGTATCTCATCTGTGGCGGCGCGGCGGCGTGCTGTCTCGTGAGGCCCGAGTCGCCTTGCGGTTTACGGCGGCAGCGGAAGAGTCGGCCGGCGATGACGTCGGAGTCCGGGGCTCGGGATCGGCCGTCGTTGAGACGTCGCGGCGAGTGCAGACAGTGCGCCCTGTCGCTGACCACAGCACTCCTAGGCCAGTCATCGTAGACACACACAAAAAAAAAGTCGCCTTAGGTCCAAAAAAAATTGCAGGAAGCTGAATTTTTGGTATGTTGTTAGGACATATTAGAGTAGTATTAAACCAAGTTTGCAGCTTCGAAATCCTTTAGCTTAACTTTTAAGAGCCAAATAACCACGACATTTTCGGACTTTTTTCTGGTTTTGGCTTATAACTCGCGAAGGGCGGTTTTTTGACAAAAAGTCACTCGCACCTCTATTAATGTAGATGAAATATTCTAAAATTTAAGCCCAACCGTAGCTCTGTAAGTCAATTGCTCTATAAGCTCTATAAGCCAATATTCTAGCCGAAAGATGACTAAAATCGGAAATTTGAACTCTTTGGAGAAATAAGTCAATTTGTGAAGTCCAATATCTCGGGAACTATTCGACTTACAGAGCTGCGTTTGGGCTTAAATTTTAGAATATTTCATCTACATTAACAGAGGTGTGGGTGACTTTTTGTCAAAAAATCACCCTTGCGAGTTATAAGCCAAAACTAGAAAAATGTCCGAAAATTTCGTGGTTTTTTGGCTCTTAAAAGTGAAGCTAATGGATTTCGAAGCTGCAAACTTTGTTTAATACTACTCTAATATGTCCTAACAACATAACAAAAATTCATCTTCCTGCAATTTTTTTGGACCTAAACATACCTGGCGACTGGCCTATCCATCCGATGACGGTGGCGACGTGTGGCACAGCCTGGACGGCGTACTACCGCACAGGTGTGACTGACCGATGACGATCTGGTTGGCGCTGTGTCCGAGGAAGGACTTTTTAAATATTCTATTGAGGTTCTAATTTTCTATAGTTGAGTAAAATCAATACACGAACAAAAAAAATCCAAAGATATTACTTTGCAATCGATATGCAAGTTCCTACATGAAAAGTAGACGTCCTTGACGTGTATGACGTCACCTAAATTGAAATCCCGGACTGCATCCACATGTAATACTAGATCTGATGCATTGCAACAATAACCAAAGATAACAATGTACACGACAAAGAGATTCCTATCCGTTTTCTCAACCTTCCCGCCCCCCTACCACCTACCATACGACATATATTATACCTATTATCCTACTTTATTCACCCTATAAGAGGTGTCCTTACCCAGGACACCATTTTCTAGGATGGCATACGGCTGTGTGTCTGAGGAAGGACTTTTTTAATATTCTATTGACGTTCTAATTTTCCTTAGTTGCCTAAAAACAATACACGAACAAAAAATCCGAAGATATTACTCTACAATCGATATGCAACTTCCTGCATGAAAAGTAGACGTCCTTGACAAGTATGACGTCACCTAAATTGAAATCCCGGAATGCATCCACTTGTAATATTAGATTGGATACATTGCAACAATAACCAAAAATAATAATGTACACGAGAAAGATATTAGAGTGGATGCATTGCGAAACCCCGCTACGCGCTGGAGAAGGCGTCAGGTCCCGCGCTAATAGGGCAACGTCGTTGTCCGGACCTGGTTCGGATGCTTTTCCATCACCAAATAGCAGCCCTGGCAGTTCATGCAGCGACACATCCCATTCTCCGTCAGCTGAGGGAGCTGTAATGTTCGTACTATACCCATGGCTCGATTCTGTATTTATGGAACCACGTTCCACCTTCGGTGAAGCCTCATGCAATCTTCCTTTGGTCTTTCTGGACCCAACAGCCGAACTTAGTTTGGACGCCATCCTGTAATAAATAACACATCGTACAGTACTTTAAGCACATATACTCGACAATGTTTACACCACTCTTCCTTACAAACACAGCTAAATTTGGCGATGGAACATTCCAGATCCGGTCAGTTCCTAAAGGGTCCATGTCCGCGTGCTGGCTCGGGTCGATGTCTTGTGGGTTGGAGACGCTGCTTAATATCGTCACGCGGCCGTAGCTTCTGTTAATGTAGGCCGCTGACACTGCTAGGCGACTGACCGACTTGTCAGCCGCTCTCATTGTGGCACTGTGCCACATGCTGGAACAGCTACGTACTGGTTCTTTTACGTTAAATTATTTTCACTGTGATATACACTTGACGTTACTATTTATTGCTGAACTCGTGTTTGTTGACATGTAGAAAAAGATCCTTCGCCAGCCTGAAAAGTTGTTGTTGTGGTCTTCAGTCCGCAGACTGGTTTGATGCAGCCCTCCACGCTACCTTGTCCTGTGCAAGTCTCTTCATCTGAGAATATGTTCGGCGACATACATTCTTTTGAATCTGCTTACTGTATTCGTCCCTCGGTCTCCCTATACGATTTTTACCCCCACACACTTCCTTCTAATGCTAAGTTGACAATTTCTCTTTCTCTTAGAATGTGCCCTACCAATCTATCCCCTCTCTTAGTCAGGATATGCCAGAAACTCCTTTTCTCCCCAATTCGGTTAAGCACCTCCTCATTAGTCACTTGATCTACCCATCTAATCTTCATCATTCGTCTGTAGCATCACATTTCAAAATCTTCTATAATCTTTTTGTCTGAACTCCTTATCGTCCACGTTTCACTGCCTTACACTGCCAGGCTGACAAGATTGCTTTTAATATCAGACTGGAAGAAAACTGAAACTTCCTGGCAGATTATAATTGTGTGCCGGGACTCGAACCTGGGACCTTTGCTTTCGCGGGGCAACGCTCTATCACTGAGCTAACCCGACACGATTAAAATCTGCCAGAAAGTTTCATATCAGCGCACACTCCGCTGCAGAGTTAAAGTTTCATTCTGGAAGAATACTATTCTATTAACCAAAGACAGAAACATTCTTCATGGGCGAGCGAAGAAATAAAATGTTAATGTAGTACGTCAGTGGAAAGTTCCTATAACTACTAGGCTAGTTTATAAACGGTATCAGGGCACACATTATCCTAGGGTCTGTAAGATGGCTAAAACCAGATGTTTGTTGCAGTGAACTTCAAAGTCCGTTTAGGAAGTATATCGCGAAGATACGTTGAACGGCGATGGACACGTGTTTATAGCTGTAAAAATGGGTTAGTATCTTGTGAGTTTAGTATACTCCAAATGGAAAATAATTCAGGTGAATATAAGTGTTAAAGGTAGATCAAACATGCTCAAGAATGTTTTTATAGGCTTTTTGCCTCACGACCAGTAGTAGCGAATATTTCAAGGGAAATTTGAAAAATGTTTTGTATAGTCTATGGGACTTAACTACGGGGTCATCAGTCCCTAAACTTACAAACTACTTATGACCTACTTACGAACTAGGACGACACAAATATCCATGCTCGAGGGGGGATTCGAACCCCCGACCGTAGTGGCCGTGCAGACCGTGACTGAAGCGCCTTAGTCCCCTCGGCCACCGCGGCCGGCGGAAATTTGAAGATTTACCGTAAATTTTCCAGTATATTGTAGATAAGATAGATCTTATAGATATCGATATTTCAAATTAGAAACTATACACCAAGAAACTGAAGCGGTTAAAGTGAGGACTGGGAATAATTGTGAATTCCTGAATGCGTTACTCTAAAATTAACTCGAACAGCTAATCAGAGGCCAGACTCATGTAAGTAACATATTAGGGCTAGTGATCACTAAAAGACCTGAAATTTCCGACCCTGCATAAAACAGGAAACCAGTGACCAAACGACCATTACAGCATCAATTAAAAGGCCTGTAAATAGGAATGTAAAGAGTGGTAAGATAATGTTCTATTTATCAAGCGCGACGTTAAAAGGATTTCAGATTACCTGAGCAAGTTAAATTCAGAAATTCATGTCCAGGACGGAAGATGATTTACACATTTATGAGGGATGAAAATAGCCGTCACGGGTCGATATACGTGTTAAAAAGCTGGTTCTGAAGCAGAGAGAGGTTAATTGCGAATTTAAACGTAGTCATATGCTCTCACACAAAAACTGAATGAATCCGAAACAAGATCACGGAAGCCATGCATGAAGCACTCTACGAATTTGTGCAGTAAAATTAAACTGTAGCACAGCGAACACAACTGGCGCCCACGAAACGACATTTTATTTGTACTCAGGAACGTTTTAATTGGTGGACGCCGTCCCCGTCAACCCCTTGGCGAACACACATGATGTAGCAGTACAGTATATAGAAATAACTTGTAATAAGAATGTAACACAAATAATAACGCAATGTAGTACAATCGTCAAAATATCTGTAATAAATTACGAAAATAATCACTAATTAACTATGCTTGAACATAATTCTATACTATTTTGTCGGAAAAATTACGGACAAAGGTTCAGGTTAGGTTTCTGATTTGAAAAAAAAAAAATTAATTAAAATATGTATCGGGAAATATTGTTTGTCATGGAGACAACTTGTCGCTCTCTGCGAGTGGCACCCGGGGCATGATGGCCTCCTTAACAGCCCCCCTCCGCCCGCTGTAAAAAGATCGAAGCAATTTGAGCAGGCACTCTATGATTATAATGCCATTGAATCAGAGGGTAATATGCCAAAATACGAAACGCCTTTTTCCAAAACTATTTCACTGAGGAATTTCCTTCTGTGGCTTCTCATTTAAATCGCCTTTGGATGTCGAAATAAAGTGACCACTTGTTACTAAATAGAATTCCTTTCGAATATTGATTTGATTAGAAATTATCATCTTTATGTAAAAGAAACGTATACAAATGTATATTTTTGACAGAAGCATTGTGTAAATAGTGTGTTGCATATGATGTGTGTACAAACTTCTGCTGAATTATCGTTCAGCATTACAAGACTCTTGATGCAAAGACTTTGTGTACTTAAAACACTATCTGGCACCTTTCACTGGAGACAGAAAATGGTGGGTTAATTTTCCCTTCTTTCATCTAAATCTTACTTTTAATACAATCTTATCAAAATACATTAAAATAAGAACATAAGTGTTTCAAAGATTCCTGTTCTTTTAAAGGCGGTTCATAACCTATCAGTCTTAAATGCAATCTTTTACAGCAGAATAGCACTTTGTATTTAAGGCAGAAACAATATCTTTCGTCAAAATCTAATATATATAAAGCAGAGTGTCCGTATGTTTGTTCGTGTTGCATACAAATCTACAGTTTTGTACCAATCTTTATGAAATTTTGTACACGCAAGCTTCAATCCATGAGAACGGTCGCTGTAAGTGTAAGAATCACATACGATATATAGTTCACGAGGTATGAGGTCATAAACAATGAGATGCGCGGAAAACTGCTGCATTTAGCGACAATGCTGCTCATTTTCTACTAAACCACTGGACCGACTTCAACCAAATTTGGTACATACATCGCTTACCGTGAGGTTACAATTGCTGCATGGTTAAGAATCACATAAGGCACATGGTTAAAAAGATATTACGTCATAACCAATAGAAATAGCAAAAAATGCCACATAATGCTGCGAGACTTTCGAAATACACTGTATGAGAATGACAGTAATTTGCGATTTGCAACAAACTTTGTACATAATTTCAAACCTTTATTAAACTTTTTCTCGCTGGCAACCATAGTAAAATGATGAAAGGAAAAAAGTTTCTTTCTTACTACTTTTCAGCTGTTTATGGAGTAAAACTACGGCTCTCGGTATGACGTTAAAATTTATAATTTGAACACTACAAATTGTAGCGACAGGAAATTTTACAGACATTATACACACATATAGTTGAATGTAGCTTCTAAATTGTATCACATTCCGACACGTAGTTTATGAGATATGGGTACATAAACAGTAACGTTAATGGAAAACCACTCCATCTCGCACCGAGTTTTAATCTATTACTTCTTTACTACTAACTGTATTCCCAAGGGATTCTACAGACATACAGTCCTTATACAAATGAATATATACCTGAAAATTGGCAGTAATAAATAAATAAATAAATACCCGAGCAGCTAGTATTAGTATAAATTCACATTCTGTGCCGTAGCGCCTAGCGGACTAAGCTTGTTGCCGCGGTGGAGTAGCCGAGCGGTCTAAAGCGTCTCGCTGCGGAGCGCGCGGTTGCTCGCCGTGGAGGTTCGAGTTCTCCCTGGGGCATGGGTGTGTGTGTGTGTGTGTGTGTGTGTGTGTGTGTGTGTGTGTGTTTGTCCTTAGGTTAGTTTACCTAGGTTTAAGTAGTTTGTAAGCTACGGACTGATGACCACGCAGTTTGGTCCGATAGATTTACAAACATTTGAACTAAGCTTGTTCACGCCGTTTGGGAGCGCGCAGTCCCACAGTGACGTCACGCCGCCAGCCAATGGCAGAGCAGAGCGCTTACTGCCCAAACTTATGTTTATTAGCCTTGGCCTAGCGTTGCAATAGAGGGAACACGAGAGGAAAACAGCTGCTTTGAAAATTTTGCTTTCGTCTCAAGAAAACTTCAGCTGAGGTTTATACAATGTCACAGAAGGAAAATGCTCCCTACAGCACAGCTCGAAGGTGATCTAAAATGTTTTAATAGGGGAGACAATTTCAAAGAAACATGGACCTGGTGCTCCAGTTGCTGCTCTTACGGAGGAAAACAACATTGCTGCTGTCATTGGGAAAGACGATCGACGAATTATACCTTAAGATCACTTTCTGATATACTGAACAGTTTATTGGGTGCACCTACACTACGGTGACAGAAATATTACGTCTGAGACGTTATTGTGCACGTTGGTTTCCACGACTGTTTATTCCCGAACAAACGCATATTAGTGTGCAGGTCTGCTTGCAGTTAAAGTCGATGTTACAGGCAGATCTGAAGTTTCTTTCAAATGTAATCACTGCTACATCATTTTGATCCTGAGAGCAAACAGCAAAGCTCAGTGTAGAAATCTCCTTCATCACCAACCCCAAAAAACAAAAGTGGTTGCTTCTGCCGGGAAAGTTACGGTCATCATATTCTGTGATATCCGTGTAATGGTTTATGTCGTAACTGCACATATATCAGTAACTGGACTGTTGTACTACAGCGATGTCCTGAAAACATCGCAAGTTCACTATCAGGTGCAAAAGACCACATTTCCGTGAAGCAGGCTGTATGCTGCACCACGGTAATGCATGGCCGTTTATTAAGAACTAGCTGAAAATCCGGCGTTGCCCCGGTATTTATTTATTTATTCCTGCCATTTTTCAGATATATATTCATTTGTATAAGGGCTGTATGTCTATAAAATCTCTTGGGAATACACTTAGTAGTAAAGACGAATAGATTAAAGCTTGGTTCGGGAAATGACGGTTTTCCATGAACGTTACTGTTATGTGCTCGTATCTCATGAACTACATGCCGTATTGTGATGCAATTTAGAAGGTACATTCAACTATATGCATGTATAGTGTCTGTAAAATTTCATACGTCTATAATTTGTTGTGTACAAATAATAAATTGTAACGTCGTACCGAATGCCGTAGTTTTACTCCATAAACAGCGGAAAAGTAGTAAGCGAGAAACGTTTTTGCTTTCATCATTTTGCTATGGTTGTCAGCGAGAAAAAGTTTAATAAAGGTTCGAAATTATGTTTATAGTTAGTTGCAATTGTTACCTGACAATAAGGAATGTGTGTACCAAATTTGGTTGAAATCGGTCCAATGGTTTAGGAGAAAATGAGCAGCATTGACGCAAAATTCAGCAGTTTTTCGCGCATCTCATTTTTTATGACGTCATACCTCGTGAACTATATATCGTATGTGATTCTTACACTTATGCGCATTCGGAAGGATGTGGTTCAAATCCACCTCCGGCCATCAAGATCTAGGTTTTCCGTGATTTCCCTAAATCACCCCAGGAAAATTCCGGGATGGTTCCTTTGAAAGGGCACGGCCGATTTCCTTCCACATCCTTCCAAATACTCCGAGCGTAAGCTCCGTCTCTGATGACCACGCTGTCGACGGGACGTTAAACTCCAAGCTTCCTTCCTTCCTTCCTTCTTACACTTATGGCGACCGTCGTCATGGATTGAAGCTTACGTGTACAAAATTTCATAAATATTGGAACAAAACTGTAGATTTGTATGCAACATGTACAAACATACGAATACTCTGCTTTATATATTAGAAGTCGTTGCTGCATATCTTCCAAAAATCAACGTGAAGTTCATTCCTCACCCACCCTGTAGTTCGGATTTAGCCCCATGTGACGTTTTATCATTTCCTAACGTGAACAAACACTTTAGTGGGTGACATCCATCATCAGAAGCAGTGATGAAGGTTGCGAGGCGATTTTGAAGGCCCTCTTGAAACATGGCTTCCAACTTGTATTTGAAGACTCTTAGAAACGCATCACATTCATGGGGGACTATTTTGAGAAGGGTCATCAAAATCATGAGATTGGGTAAAGGTTTTATTGTCAAAAAATTTAAAAGCCAGTGACAGGGTAAAACGTTAGGCAAGTTCAATGGAAAGATCTTTCCCGTGTTATACGCGTAGGTTCGCTGTTCGCTGGTGTGTGTAAAGTCCTCCTCCAGTGAACTGGCGGTGGCGCCGAGTCGCCGCGCTTGGTCCATATTCCGCGAGCGTGCGGTCCAGTAATTAACGTCGGCCGCCTCCTGCTAATCCTCTTGATCGTAGCCGCCCGTGCGGGGGCGCAGCGGTTGTAGTAGCCAGTGAGGCGACGTAGTTACGGCGCGCTTAATTAAATTTACACATGACATCCCACGACGTCTTCACGTTTCCTAACAGTTAATTCACAATTTTGAATGTGCTGTTTGCCAGGACATTTGAAAGTACCCCAGTCCTCTATAAGAAAGCACATTAACGTTCACTGTGATCAAAAGTATCCGGACACCCCCAAAACATAGGTTTTTCATATTAGGTACATTGCGCTGGCACCTGCTGCCAGAACTCCATATCAGTGACCTCAGTAGTCACTAGAAAAAATGTTCTAATGTGTGTGAGGTCTTATGCGACCAAACTTCGTGGTCATCAATCGCTAGACTTACACACTAATTACTTGACTAACTTAAACTAAGGACAAAACAAACATCCAGGCCCCATGGAAGATTCTAACCTCCGACCGTAGCGGCCGTACAGACCGTGACTGGCGCGCCGCAGACCGCTTGGCCACTGCGTCCGGCATAGTCATTAAGCATCATGAAAAGCAGAATAGGGGGCTCTGCGGAACTCACGGAACTCGAACGTGGTCAGGTGATTGGGTGTCACTTATGTCAGAAGTCTGTACGAGAGATTTCCTAACTCCTATACATCCGTATTTCACTGTTTCTGATGTGATAGTGAAATGGAAACGTGAAGGGACACTTACAGCACGAAAGCGTGCAGGCCGACTTCATCTGTTGACTTGCACAGTCCGCTGACAGTTGAAGAGGATCGTACAGTGTAATAGGAAACCAGCTATCCAGACCATCACACAGGAATTCCAAACTGCATTAGGATCCACTGCAAGTACTCTGACAGTCAGGCAGGAGGTAAGAAAACATGCATTGCTCGAGCGGCTGTCCATAATCCATACATCACGCAGATCAATGCTAAACAAAAAATGTTTGTTAATCTATCGGACCAAACTGCGTTTTCATCAGTCCGTAGCTAACAAACTACTTAAATTAAGGTAAACTAACCTAAGGACAATACACACACCAGTGCCCCAGGGAGGACTCGAAACTCCGACGGCGAGCAACCGCGCTCTCCGCAGCGAGGCGCCTTAGACCGCTCGGCTACTCCACCGCGGCCAATGCTAAACGATACCTCGTTTATTGTAAGGAGCGTAAACATTGGACGATTGAACGGTGCAAAAATTTGTATGGAATCCGAATCACGGTTCACAATGTGGCGATCTGATGGCAGGGGATGGGTACGGCGAATGCATGGCAAACGTCATCTGCCAGCGTGTGTAGTGCCAAAAGTAAAATTCGGAGGCGGTGGTGTGGTCGTGTTTTTCGTGAAAGGAGCAGCACCCCTTGTTGTTTTGTCTGGCACTATCACAGCACAGGCCTACATTCATGATTTACGCACCTTCGTGCTTCCTACTGTTGAAGATCAGTTCGGGGATCGTGACTGCATCTTTCAACACGATCGAGCACCTGTTCATAATCCACGCATTGTGGCGGAGTGCTTACTCGACGATAACATCTCTGTAACGGACTGGCCTGCACAGAGGCCTGGCTTGAATCCCGTAGAACACCTTTGGGACGTTATGGAACGGCGACTTCGTGCCACGCCTCACCGATCAACGTCGATACCTCTCCTTAGTGCAGCACTCCGTGAAGAATGGGCTGCCATTACTCAAGGAACCTTCCTGCGCGTGATTGAACGTACGCCTGCGATAGTGTAAGCTGTCATTAAGGCTAAGTGTGGGCCAACATCATATTGAATTCCAGCATTGCCGATGGAAGACGCCACGAACTTGTAAGTAATTTTCAGCCAGGTGCCGGACACTTTTGATCATATTGAGTTTTTGCAGTTTGAATTTATAATCCATGGTACCGGACACCTTTGATCATATTGAGTTTTTGCAGTTTGAATTTATAATCCATGGTACGCTAAAAATAGTCCATAATATTGCGATTTCATGTCTCTACATTTGGATTGGCCGAACACAATATGCACATATTGGGCTATGTACGGCTCTGTTAAAGAAATGTGGCTCAATGTAGTCTTTTTTTAATTTATTTTTTGGCCCACTTTAGGTTACGGTAGTAACACTAAAAGTGGGCCTTTGCGATCGTCTTTTGACAGCTCGAAATTTAAATCAAAATAACAACTTAACTATCCATCTGACACGAAAATTGAATAACCGAATTTGTAGAGGAGAAAGTTCTCTACAACTTTGCTCTCTTCTGTTTTTTTCATATCTCGTATCATTTCCGAGATATTTGCAAAAATAACGGCGATTTTGGGATGTATGTATGTCTGTCTGTCCGTAACGTGTTCCCACTTTTTAAGACGAACCGTTCAACCGATCAGCACCAAATTTTAGACATGATTGTAGGCCGCGAGAGAGCAGAACCTCGCTTTTTCAAATTTTTCGGACAAAAAATACGGTAGTAAAACAAAAAAAAGCCTTTTGTAATATAATTGTAATTGCAAACGAACCGTTCATCTGACACGAAAATTGAATAACCTAATTGGTAGAGGAGAAAATTCTCTACAACTTAGCTCTCTTATATTTTTTTCATATCTCGTATCGTTTGAGACATATTTGCAAAAATAACGGAGATTCGGAGATTTGACACCCTTCATTGAATTAACGAAAACCAGCCGTTCGGAGTTGTCACGTGACATTCCTCGCGTATTTGATGATTTTCTTATTGTAACTTACACGTTGTCATTTCAAAGCAACAGCACACTGAGGAAGTAACAAAAACACATCGTTCTTCGTACGATAAATGATAATATAATGTCTACTGATGTCATATTAACATCAGTTAACAACGGCCATCAATAGTATGAGATTAAAGAACTCATGTTTTGATTTATAGCCGTAGCGTAGTGGGCAAGGTTCTGGACTGTGGCGCGAAAGGTCGGTGGTTCGAAACCCGCCACTACCAATTTTTTTCCTAAAAGGGTTTCAGACACTTTTATTAATTAATTAATTAATTATTATTTAGATTATTATTTTGGTCCAAAATGTTTGCAAAAACTTATAAAAGTACAAATCTAAAGTGGGCCGTAAAACACGTCAGTGCGATTTTTTTAATTGAAGATGGTCGATTTTAAGATGGCGACCATGTTCGGCGTATAACAGTAGAGCACCTCACTCATATGTTACAGGAATATTCAGGTTTTCCGTTTCTGCAGAGTTTTTTAAATTAAAGAATGTACTGCGACATTTGACGCAGAATATTGCTCATAAGTGTACTATTTCAACCGAATAGGCCTGATGTAACAGTAAGATTCGAAGAGGAGTAGCGCGTTTCGTTCCAGGTTCATTTGACAAGCGGGGCAGTGTCACGGGGTTGCACGGCGAACTCCTGTGCTTGACACTGCTAGAGAGGCCTTCTCGCTATGATGTATTGTTAAAGTTCCGAGAGACTGCGTTCCAGGAAGAGCCAACCGATATACTGAGTGCTTCCTTCTACGTATGTTTTGGAAGAAGGCTATGAGACAAAGTCTGAGAGATTCGAGCACACAGTGATGCTTACCAACAGTGGTTCCGCCCGCGAATCATTAGTCACTGGAGCAGTAAAGAGGAGTAGCGACAGTGGTACCAAAGCTCCGCCACACACCATATAAGGAGCCGATCTCTCCCCCACTGCAACTGTCACCTGACACACAAAATGAACTGCTGCCCGTTGGTGTGTTGTTTCTCGAGCCAATCAGTAATAAAATGTTTCCTGCAGAGGAAGCCGACGTCGTTGCTGCTGCTTATGTGAAGAAACGAGGAGTACAGAAAAAAAGCGCTGCTATCACCCAATAGCTAATAACCTTAGAAGCTTGTCATTGCCCCAGTGGGACAATGAACAGATCTTGAGATTTTTATTATTTCCATCGTATGTCCTTAACTTCATTGGATGAACTGTATGTAATAGTGAAACCATGCTTTCGGTTGGTGAGTACTAACTTGAAAAAGTAGGTAATGGGGTAAGAGATGGAGGCTTCGACTTTGAGGTGTTTATAAAATAAACATTTTTCTTTACTGCAAAAACATAGTTTTTTTAGAATTGCCACAAGCTACTTGTCATATGTATAAATTCCAGTCAACACAATAAAATTTAGTGTAAGTATAGACAATAATTCAGTTCCTTGAGACACATATATTGTCTCATACCAAAGGTATTGAATGTGAGGGGATACGCTGAATTAAAATTTGTGTTGCGGCCGGGATTCGAAACCACGACGTCCACCTCACTAGGCAGACGCTTTAAACCGCTCAGCTACCACATCGCTACGGATAATGCGGCTACACGGGCTGTATTCGAGCACGTCTCCCTCCACACCACATACTTTAATTCTGCCTCAGTGTTCCCTGTGAAACACGTATAATTGCCACGGCTCCCCTATGTTGGAATAGCACACCAGCAAAGAACGCGAAAGGGAACAATCCCGCCTTGTTCCTCAGGCAGAGGTGATGTAAATATCAACAATAATTCAATGCCTTGACGCATATATTGTCTCATTATACCAAAGGTTTTGAATATATGGAGAGGCATTGAATTAAAATACGTGTTATGAGTGGGATTCGAACCCGGTATGTGGTGTGGAGGGAGGTTTTAAAGCGTCTGCCTAGTAAGCAGGAGGTCCCGAGTTCGAATCCCGCCGACAGCAAAAATTTTAATTAAACGCCTGAAATGTGTCGTGTTCTGGCGTTCTGCCAAGTCCGTTACCAAAAATAGCATAATAACTTTATCATCATGAGACGATGCTGTCCTCTAGTCTGTTTTGATTTCAGTGCTTCGGTGTTAAACATTACACGATTTATGAATAAAGAACAGTATAGAATGCAATAATTTATTTCATTCACCCAGTTTGTCTTATTTAGTCCATCTTCAGGAATTTTGACTCCATCGATGTTGTGGAGCTGGTAGGTAACAGTGCGTCACTGGAAGGCTCCCAGTTACCTACCAGCTCCACAACATCGATGGAGTCAAAATTTCTGAAGATGGTCTAAATATAATATGACTGAAACTAGTTGAATGAAATAAATTATTGCATTCTAGACTGTTCTTTATTCATAAATTTAAATAAGGGTGCTGTTGACCCAAACATAGTGCAATGAAAATGTTTCCAAAAATATATTACACGATTTGCCTACGTCTGACTTTGGACCTAGCTTTGAAATTGATTTGGTTTTCAAGGGATCCGTTCTCTCTAGCTAATACCAGCTCGCAATTCATCGGTATATGCTTCAGTTTCGTTGTGCAGTCTTTTTTAAATAAGTTAGCTTGTGTTAGTTAAAGAATCATGTGTGTGACAGCATTGAAAAAGATAAGAGTTTTATTCTGTACAGTCATTAGGAATAATACAGGGTGTACATACGGAAGACTTTCAATTACGCATTGCACAAGAACCGAACATTGTACAGATATCATACATATGTCCTTTTGAAGAGAAACCCTGAAAGTTATTTTTTTTTTTTTTTTTTTTTTTTTTTCATGTATACCGCCACAACGTTGTTTGGTAATTTGTCGATAGTCAGCGCTAGCTGCAAACATGGCGGGTTCAGGTTAGGGATGGCGGTTATTGCTGAAACAACCGGTTTTCGGTTATACCGGTTCTTTTCATCTCCAGTTTAACCGCACTGTAAAAATTGCTCAAGATAACCGGTATTTTAAATAACTGGTATCCGGTTTTTTATTGCTATTATTTCCAGTAGGGTTCGACCGAAACATATTTTGCGACCGAAACAGAAACCGTAATGGAATTTTCGGTTCTTCTAGTTACGGCCGAAACCGAAACTTACGAAATTTGGTTGAAATTTACGTAAATTTACGTTATACGACAAATCACTAGTTTTTCCATATTTTGCAAGATCGCCTCCCAATACTACGCCTTCTTGAGTGTGTGGCCTAGCCAGGAGGCCGTAGAGCCGGCCGCGGTGGCCGAAGGGACTGAGGCGCTCCAGTCACGGTGTGCACGGCCACTACGGTCTGGGGTTCGAATCCCCCCTCGGGCATGGATATTTGTGCCGTCCTTAGTATTAGATAGTTCATAAGTAGTTTGTAAGTTTAGGGACTGATGACCCCGTAGTTAAGTCCCATAGACTCTACAAACATTTGAACATTTTTGAACTTAAAAACTACTTAATCTAACTTACGCTAAGGACAACAAACACACCCATGACCGAGGGAGGAGGGAGGACTCGAACCTCCGACTGGAGCAGCCACGCAGTCCGTAACATGGAGTCTCAAACCGCACGGCTACCTCGCGAGGCACCACATGATCAATGTTACCTAAACCCACACTGGTTATTAAAAAAGCCCCTTGCTTTGAAGTAATCACATTAATAAACCTTGTTAGCATAATGTATTAAAAGTTATTATTCCAAGCTTACATAATAGGTATATGAAGCGAATTTACCTTCTCTTCCAAGAAACATTTTGGATACTTTCTCCTTAAATGACACAGCATCTTTGTAGTACCTCCACCCGTTTTCAGCTTTTTAAAGCAAATGGGGCATTGTACCACACGGCTACCGTACTTCGTGAAGTACTTCCACACTCGGGATGGTGCCATTTAAGACACAACCGATGTCTGGCGACGACAGCAAGGAACTGCCGCATGACCAGACGGAGGCAAGTCTTGTACACTGCCGGTGCACGCGCGTCGTCTAATAGGCCACGCCACACGGCATCGATGCCTCAATAGCTGCACCAGTTCTTAAGTTCTTATGCCACGCGTTTGTTGCGCTTTTTTGACTGCCGGGATTGTTCTTAAATTATCACTGATCGCTTGTCTGAGTTACAGCGATGACCTAATATTTCACAGCTGTGTAAATTTTAGGAATAGCCCTAAATATTAGGGTCTACTAGTTTTAATTTTTTTAAATTATTTACAAACAACACATTTTGAACCACTACTACAGGAAGTAGTCGTGCCGGTTTTTTACCCGGTTATTGGCAATAACTAAAAAGACCGGTTACAACCGACATCAAATAAATACCGAAAAAAACGGTTATTCAAAACTAAAATACCGGTATCGGTTTTAACCTGTCGGTTTTTCCCATCCCTAGTTCAGGTGCTATACCGACCATAGAGCGGCCCCTGGGAGGAGGCAACACTCGTGGCACAGTGGTGTACCGGGAAACACACTCGAGAGGCTCCAGTTTGAATGGTTTCATAGACCGCTTCTGTCACAGTCATTGAAAGCATTTGAAGTTCACGGGATGCACGACGCACCGATTTATTTGGACTCCTTATGAATGTCTCTCGTACGTGCTCCACATTCACTTCTCTCTCTCTGGGACGTCCGCTTCCCTTTGCCGGGCACAAGCAACCCGTCGTAACGAATTTGTTGTGGCCGTGATAAATGGCCTTCCTTTTTGGTGGCTTGTTACCGTACTTGGTTCTAAACATCCGCTGATCAGCTGTAACACACTTTTTGTGTTGAACTCCAACACACAGAAAGCTTGCTTCACTCCGTTTATTTATTTTAGCCATTGAATTTACATATAGTAGTAGTCTGTTGAGTAACTAGTTACTGACTGGTCCAGTTTCAAACATTTGGCCTTAACCGCGGTGCTGCTACATATTGTCATTTACCATCGTGCATCTAAAAAAACTTTGAATATTTATTTTGTGTTAAAGATGCTTCGTGAAATTCATTAACTCAGATGCTACCGAGCGTCCCTAGCACGCAACAAAAACTGGTCCCTGGTCTAAAACAAGGTTTGGCGTCACTGATCTGGAGCAAGAATTCTTATTCAATATACATTTGGAATATTTTGAGATAAGTGGCGAGGTTACCGTCGACAATGAATGTTTCCTTCACATTTGCAAAGAACGTAAAGTGTTTGTGTTCCACAGTTTTGTTCGCACTAGAGATAGGATATAATTTGAAGGTAGTTTGCAGTGGGATAGTTTTAAACATAAAGTGGTTGTCTTAATTACTAACTGTTCATAGATGTCAGGCCACGTCATTCGCCGTTTTGGAGAACACGAATGGCAGTGTTTACGAAAATGAGTTTTAACAATTTTAAACTTTTAGGAAGTTAGCTTGTTACTTCTTGTGACTCAGCACAGTACGAACGACGTATCAGTTTAGTATGTTTTTTTACAGACAATACCTTTATTATAGGTTAATAAAAATATTTTCACGTACTTAGGTATGATATTCTTCCCTGCGGTGACTAGGTGTCAAAAATCCATGTTGTACTTTTCACGTATCCCATTCCAGATGAGGGACTGATGACCCCAAAGTTAAGTCCCATAAGCTCTACAAACATTTGAACATTGCACCATTCCAGATGGGATTTTTCATTTTTTTACTTTGTTCTAAGAATTAGGTATGGGACAGTCCCACAATAATGACCTACATAGCGCTTTACAGTGAAAGGCTGTACGTCGAACACACTGTTTTCTCCATACTTTTAACACACGCACGACAGACCTATGCTAGTTTCCTACACTGGTCACCGAAATAGAGATAGGCAAACTAATTTATTTTTGGGAACTAGTTCACTGATGGTAGTTCCTTTTTGGAAACCGTTCCTTTCTACTCTTTCACCGTTCTTTTTATCTATTAGCACAGTATGAAAATAGTTAGAAACTGAGTTGTTGGTTTAGAAAATCAAAACTGTAATTTCTGAGATAAAAAGTAAATACAATTTATTGCAGTTTACATCTTTCGAAATAGAAATCCCTTTTCCTACTGAGCCGATATTACCCTCAACTACTTTTTACGCAAGAAAAACCTAACACGGTAGCACAAAGAAACTTAAAACTTCAATTCCAGCCACCTGCGTGTCACGTATCGGCGTGGGGTGGGAGGAAAGGGAGCAATCTATTTATTTGAACATTCTTACTCTACATTTTAGAGAAATGATTAAAAGTTACTTGAATACTAAATATTAAATAAAGCAGATAAATCTAAAAAATGTACGAATAATAAACTCGCGAGAATTATGTCCTTAGATAAAAATTCTAAGAAATAAGCACATTTGCCTTTATGGGTATTTATTGCACGGAATGAAATTTTTATGCGTGTTAAGTTACAAAATTATAAAATGCCTCTAGAATCTAAATTACTGGTAATGGACGCTGAACAGAATACGCGAAAAACGAGTAGTTTAATACTAAAATAAAATAAAATAAAAAAAGAAAAAAAAGTTTTTCTGGGAAGTTTTGAAACGTGTCTCTTTTACACGTAAACAGTTCAAACTTTGCACGAAGGTACAATAATGAATAAAGTCAAAAGTAGAGTTTTTTTTTTTAATTCAGTCATCATTGTCGCGGTATGAGGACTGAAATTGAAAGCTAAATTTAGCAGCTATGTAGTTAAGAACTTTTGAAGACTACGACGGGCGGATTTTTATATCTTTTGTTATAATTCGCTTAACCTCTCTAGTGTTACCACTAAGCGACTTGAAGCAGTTCTTGGTTGTAACGAGATGGCTGAACAAGGGAGTCGTCCTGGGTGTTTTCGCTGCTTCAAAGTGAAAACAGAAAAGTTCGTCCACCAACCTGAAATCTTAGGGTTTTTTCCCCATGCAGAGAAGACGGCGCGTAGGACGTGAATACTTGATGAAGTGAGGCTATAAGGTTACTTTAATGAAAATGCTCAACGTATACGTAATAATTAGTCTTTCTCGGGATGTCACTCCTTTATTTTCCAGAAAAGAGAAACTGTACATTTAACACTACCTTCGACATCGATCTAACACCAAAATTCATCTTAGTATGAAGTAAAACACTTGTTTTTTAATGTTCAAATGTTTGTATAGCTTATGGGACTTAAGGGGTCATCAGACACCCTAAACTTACAAACTACTTATGAACTAGCTAATACAAAGGACAACACAAATATTCATGCCCGAGGGCGGATTCGAACCCCCGACCGTAGTGGCCGTGTAGACCGTGACTGGAGCGCCGCAGTCCCCTCGGCCACCGCGGCCGGCTGCTTTTTAAGTACTAATAATTTAACCTATTTATGGACTGATGACCACGCAGTTTGGTCTGATAGATTTACAAACATTTGAACATTTTTAGCTATTGCGTGACCGCCTGTAGACAGCGTGTGTGCCCGTCGTGACGACTGAGACCAGAGCGAGCGCCCTCTCCATGTCTGTTGCTCCACGCCCAACATGGCTTACAGGCGTCGCCCCTCCTTTCGTTTTGATTTTGTTAATGTTATTCAGATAATTGAATGGTTCTAAAATTACATGACTATAGCTGGTTGATAAGAGGTGTTTCCTTTAGGGTCTAACATATTTTTCATGAATGGCTTATTAAATATAATTAATAATACGATCTAGTTTTATCGCGTTGACTCTAAATACGCCAACCAGAGTACGGCTTCCAAATCTATGACAGCTTTTCCCACATGACTAGCACCCACAGTGCCATATGTCGCTGGTACATCACACCATTGTAAACATCTGCTTACTGTAAGCTTCTGCTTGCTTTGAGGAAACGTACCGATTTCTTAATACGAAGGTTGAAACTTAAATAGTTGCAAGACTGCTGTGGAGACACTGTGCAGTGGTATCTACTACTTTGCTAATAGCACATTTTGTTGACATACCTACCTTACCTTCGAGCAAATAGACTCGCCCGTCCCACGTCATCGGTGTGCGCACGGTCGAGGCAAAAAGTCACTTGTGAGCGAGCGGTCTAACATAACGGTGTCATATGGTTGATACGTGGGCCACATCGTACGAGCCTAAACTGAAACGCCAATCCAATGAATGGCGTCATTATGAGTCGTCGCGAAATTCGAAAGTAGGTCAGAGCACCACTATGGTGAAAGTTATGGTGATTCTCGTGTACGATTATGATGGTCTTATCCTAACCCATTACGTTCCTCCACAGCAGACTGTCAGTGCACGGTATTACTCTTCATTTTGGAACATCACCTGCGATCAGCTTTGCGAAAGATGCTGCAACACTTTCTGCGCAACTCACCTATCAGTTTGCACGACAATGCACGGGCGCATACAGCGCAAGCTGTGGCTGCTCTGTTCGGTCGATGGGACTGGGAAGTGCTGTACCATCCACCATACACCCGAACTTAAGTCCTTGTGACTTTGATTTGATTCCGAAGATGAAGGAACCACTTCGTGGCATTAGCTTCAGAACTGTTCCAGAGATTTTACAGGCAGTAGACAGCTACATTCGCACCACCAAGAGAACAGGCTCTGCTAACGGTATTCTACGCCTTCCACATCACTGGCAACGGATTTACAGTAAGTTGATGACTACTTTGAAGCACAGTAACAGTTGCAAACATGTTACGCTTTTGTATCGGTCGTGAATAAATAGTTCCGTCTATTTAAGTTCCAGCCTTCGTATGATGGCTGTAAGCCAGAAATATTACAAGAAATATTACAAGACCGTCTATTTTACAACTCCTGTCGACTACGACAGCTAACCAACTACGGTACGAAGAAGTTGGAAACCTGCATGAAAAATGTTACTATCACTGTATAACAGAAGGCGAATCTTACCTGCCCAGGGTGTAAGATGTAAAAGAGGAGTACTAGGATGTCGACTTATTTGGCAGTTTAAGAAACATTTCAATTATAAAAATATGACCTATTTGTCCTGCCTTACGAATTAACCTTAATTCCTCATGGCAGTGAGCTCTGTAGACGGGCGCATCTGTAACATCAACTATTCCTGAGCGACATGTAGTGTCATGTTGCACCATATGAGAAATGACATATTGGATGACGTTAGGCCATGTTCCATGTTATACGATATGACATATGAATCCTGGTACTTTACATATGCGCTGATATGTAAACAATTATTGATTTAACTGATTTGAAACAACCAGATAAATTGGCCTCTTTTCTTATCTTTGACTCAGGCCATGAAATATTAGTCTTTTGTTGTGCTGTAATAATATGCGCCCACGGAAATATTGACAAGAAATGGAACTTTTCGAAAGTTCAAAATTTTATAGAGTAAATTTGACTAGTTGGAATTGCAAGGTGTCTCAACTAAATTTGAGCATGAGTATGCAGTATTTTACAAGTTGCGCGTCAAAAATTTCTTCTGTATATTTTTGAACGTAGATGTCTTTGATATTACAACGTAAACACACTTTTACAAATATGCAGTCTGGGGTATGTTTGTAAAGCTAAGGGACCGAACTGCACTGGTCATCGGTCCCTAGACTTATTAATACTTACACTAACTTATGCTAAGGATAACACACATACACACACACACCAATGCCTGCGGGAGGACTCAACGACCGTGAGCAGCCGCTCACTCCGTAGCAAGGCGGCTTATATACCACACGGGCATTCTCATGTGGCCTATGCAATCTTTTCCGGTCTCAGTATGTATATAGATTTCGCCGCTTTCAAGAAATGACAACATCCAAATACAACAGGATAGAAAAAAAACACTAGATAAAAAACATTTTTGTTCACATTCCAGTAATGTTTTACTTTGAACACGGTGGGACCCTTAAATTACATGCAAAATTCTGTTCGTTATTAACAAAACCTAGCAGCAAAAATGCCAGTGATTTGTAATGCACCAAGTTGAAAAACATGAAACAAACAGTAGAAAAGATTATGCAACTACTATATCAATAAAAGTTCGTTTGCAGACGCTAAAACCAACTCACAACGTGTTAGCGTAGACCCTCTTATGTAAATCCGTAAGGACTGCTTACGTAAATAGCAGAGAATATGGTGGGGACTACTGTAAAGTGGCAAATTTTAGCGTTTGCCATGACTGCAGGACGGTGCAAAAACCATCAGTGCGGAAAAGACGTAATTTCTCTTAACAAGCCTAACAACCAAACTGTCACTGTTAAAGCACAAGGCTGTGATAGGTCTACTATGTAATACAGTAATCAATTCCAGAAACGCCTAAAATTCTGCAGTGAATAAACAGTCTGTACTGTTGCCTTCCAATCAGACATAGGATTTTGCCTACAAATCACTCACTAGGTAGCAAACGTAAGAGCCTGCTGATACGCTACTGCCAGCCAATCACCATCTTAGATACATGACGTCGGTACTAGATAACCGAACAATTCACAGTATATAAGGGTGTACATTCAGCAGCATCCAACAGTTAACTCTGAAGAGGACCAATGCACAGTGGTCGAAACGTTGGCAATTCATTTGCTAAGTTTTTTTAAATGACGCGGCGTAATACCTAGAATTGTTTTATCCAAAAATTCTGTACTCATCAATTCCAGGAGGGTGCAATTTCCCCCTCTTGGCCCCATCGCCCACACCCTTTGCGGACGACTATGGTTGTTATAAGCACATTTTTCATTCTGATCAATTATGTATGAAACACAGTTATCTTTAGAAGCCAAGCGCTATTTTCCAATAATATTTGGTGTCTTTTACGCCTTTGATATTTGCTTCTTTGTCTCTGGCAAGTTTTGAGAGTATAACCAAGCATTTAACTCTTGTTGATTCAGAAAAGGAAATAAAGAAAAGGGAAACTCTTAATACCAAGGCCCTCGTTTTAATCTCTCTAACTCTGCTAATATAAAACTGGGTCTTAATTTCAGCGAGCCAGATGGCTGGATTTTACTATCGAGAAATTAAAGTTTCTTAATAACTGCTGAAGACCCAGTTCACTTTGACACAGTTTCTGTATGTAACTTATCCGAAGATGACAAGCCGAACTAATTTCTTTAAGGGATGGCGAGATGTTTATTTAACAAACATCTCAATTTCTCTTCCGTGGAGCTTCTGTAATAAAACATGCAAGCCACCAGTTATAAATTATTGAAACTTGGAAAGATCAGTTCGCTCTGGTTTTCCGTTTTCTCTTTTCTTTCTGAGTGTTGAGATTGTTCATCCTTATCTGTAGGGTGTTCTATTTTGTAGAGCTTCCATTGTTCTCTGTTCTAAATATTCATCACAATTAATGTGAAACCTAGAAAAACGCCGACTAAAAGAAAATCGAACCTACCATGAAAGTAATTTTCATCCGGTTTTTCTTGTTTCTTAATTATTTTAGTAGGACTAACTACTTATAAATTTTCGTTGTATTGCATTATAAAGCACTCAAACTTCAGAATGAAACATTCACTCTGCAGCGGAGTGTGTTCTGAAATGAAACTTCCTGGCAGATTAAAATTGTGTGTCGGAACCGGGACTCGAACTTGGGACCTTTGCCTTTCGCGGGCAAGCGCTCTACCGACTGAGCTATCCCGACACGACTCACGATGCCGTCTCACAACTTTACTTCCGCCACTACCTCGCCTCTTACTTTCACTAAGAAACTTATTCGTGAGCAGCATTTCATATCTCAATTTGCAACTGTTTCATAATGCTCTTCGTAGCAATATAGTTTCGATATCAATTACGCGTATTACGTGGATTAACTAGCTAAAATTATCTGAACAGACATTCTCAGTGCTAGTAAGTGGGTTCTAAATTACAAAGTGGTTGAACATGTAGCAGCATTATCCTCCTCAGACTGCGACAGATGGGGATCAGGTGATCAATAAAACGGGCCTTGAAAACTGTAATTGTAATGTCACATATGTTTACCTATGTGTCTGGAATGATACGTTCCTTCAGGGAATACGTGACGAATGCAAAATGTGTTTCTCTCCCTGTGGTACAATAATTACAACCTTTATTCTGGTTAAACTGTCGCTTTTTTCCTCATAAGGCTATTTCCAGTCATCTCTCACGATGTTTACATGGGGCTCCCAAAACCAGATTTCGTAAACAGATTTCCCAATTCCGCGTACTGTTTTTCATGTAAACTGCTCCAAAATCGATTCTCGAAATTCGCTTCTATAAAGCGGTTTTCCGCTTCCTTAATCGATTTTCGCGCACGTTTAAAGGAAACCGTTTTTGAAACTTTTTTTGGGTTGCAAGTTGCATTTTATTGTTAAGAATATTGGGATAATACACATGAAGTGTCTTTTTTACAGTGAAGGAGAAGTATAAGCATTAGACTGAGCATGAGTTTCTGTATTTAAGTATAGAGAAACCGCGACTGCGCTGAATAAATAATAAAACAGATGTTTTTCAGACGCTATATTTGACTGACGTAGGAAATCAGCTTCAGGCTCAAGTAAATACAACACCGTAAAAATGGTTTACGAAAATCGGTTTTTATCTTCCGGGATATGTCTCGCATATAAACTTAGTATGTGGCGCGGAGCGAGTTCTTCTCAGTGGACCAGTCATACGCTTGAGGGTGTAGTTCCAACTTCGTAATTTCCAGTGGGGCTCCCTTTTCCCGGCGCCAGGAGCGGAAACCCCTTTGTGGTGTAGCTCTAGTAAGTTAATATCGGTCTTCATACTTCGTCATATCTCGCCGCTTTTCTTTGTGTTGCCTTTTTCTTCCTCTGCGTTTCTGCTCTGTTTTCGTCCGTTGCCCGATATTGAAACGGCGTGAGACTAGCTATAAGCCATGCTGACAGACTGCAAAAAGAACGCGACGCGCCGCGGCGGAGTGGCCGAGCACTTTGAGGCGCTATGCTCCGATGCGCGAGGCCGGTCCCCGTCGGGGTTTCCAATCCTCCGCGGGTCATGGATGTTTGTGCTGTCTTTAGTATACGTAGTTCATAAGTAGTTTATAAGTTTAGGGACTGATGACCCCGCAGTTAAGTCCCATAAGCTTAACAAACATTTGAACAGTTTTTTTTTTTTAAACGCGACGCGCGTTGGGGTGTTAGTTTTGTGTGCACGGCATTGTGTGTCTCCGACACTTTGGAGGAATGGCATCTCTACCCAGGTTTTAGTAGTATTCGTGAACGATGGCCATCTGTGTTAGCGCAGAACCGCGATTCATCGCTGAACACACAGTCACGCCATTCCTCCACAATCTCTGTTTCACGGTCACGGCACCGATCCAATCGCAGCCGTTTGTGTTACGATGTTGATGGTGGCCGACTCTTGGGACTGTAATTCTGTACTCCCGGTGCTGTTTGTCTCCGAGCAATGTGTATGGTGACATTGGAGACTAAGGAGGTTGTAGGGGTCATAGTGTGCTTTGTTCATAATAAGGCGATCACACTGTAGTCTGTCGAGGTTGGCCTTTGTAAATGAGTAAGCATTTCTTCACGTTCCCGTGCACTTGAATATCGGACCAATCTCACATTCGAAAGCCCTACAAATATGCATATTGCACGATTTCACCAGCCATCCAAATAGAGATACACGCTAAAACTCCTGTCAAACTCTGTTACTAGTCGATATCTCTTCTGGCATCTCTGTCTCTCTCACGATGATTACTCAACATATGACGGACGCTGTTCACGCCCGTTCTATACCCTCTCAAGCCTTGTGACACCGCTAAGCAGGACCAACACTTCGGTGGTGGTTCTAGTTGTCACAGAGAATTAGATCTTATCATTTACAAGTGTATTACGAAAAGGCCTTCGACCTGGAGGTACTTACACTTGTTAGGTGCGATTAAGAAAACATCCCTGAATAAAACCAGAAAACATACAGTACTCAATTTTTTTTACTCACTTGCTTTGAGGATTACGGAGACTTAAAACAGTAGAAGTCGTTTGGCAGGATATAGATTATATGATCATAAGGGTAACCGTGAGGCAAGGGAAGAGCTCCATGTTGTAGAATAGCAGAAAAGAACCAATACTACAGGAAGGAATGGCATGCCATCTGTTACATATCGATCGAAGCAAGACAGCAAAGAAAACGTATGAATAAAGACCCAAGGGTTGTAGAAGGAATAGGAAGATCACGAAGAATATGGTGCGGTCATGTTTAAATTGCATAACTTCGGAACAAACATGACTAATCCGAAAGTGTTAGTGTGGTGATCGTTTTCACACTGATCAAGGGTATTTAAGTGTAGAAAGGTAAATTGTCTACTGGTTGTGTTTTTTTTTTTTTGGTCTGTCTAATTAGTACACGAAGATTCTGAAGAACTACAGCAGTTGAATGTTTTGTGAGTCATTATTTGGACCGATCGAGGTGGCACAGTGGTAACGCATTGGACTCACATTCTGGAGGACAGGTGGTTCAAATCCACCTGCGGCCATCCTGATTTAGGTTTTCTGTGATTTCCCTAAATCACTCCAGGGAAATGCTGGATGGTTCCTTTCAAAGGGCACGGCCGCATTCCTCCCCCATCCTTCGCCAAAACTCGGAGCGTTAGCTCCGTCTCTAATGACCAAGCTGTCGATGGGACGTTAAACCCTAAATTTCCTTCCTTCCATTAATAGGAAATTAGCTGTTACTAGTCTTGTATATCAAAACACCTTTTCTTGGTATATATTCAGTATCTAAAAGATACTTTTCAGTATTCTGACTCGGGAATATAAATGACTGGTATAAATGTTACTGTATAAATGTTATCGGCGCTTCTTACATACAAAAGATTTGTAAGAGGTTATCATGTTCTGAGTTTGTAAGATTATTAATAGATTGACCCCTGAATGGCATTTCCCAGAGCCCGTAACTCTTACAGTGACAGTGGTACACCATTGGTGATAGTATTATGAGGGATAGTCATGAAGTATTTGTCACCTTAGAAAACAAAGGTAATTACTTTCATAACTTTTCCGGAATATGTCTGCAGTCTTGGCATGCAGTGAAATAACCACATCTACGCACCGAATCACGCCGGTGAAGTAACTCATAGTAGCATAGTACACTGATATATCGGAATGGAATGAGGCATTGTAACAGACAAAAAGCTTACACAACTTTAATTTTTACGAGGGAAAAATTTTGTGACTACCATTCATACGCGAGCACCGTCGACAGTGATAGTACACTAGTGGCCATTAAAATTGCTACACAAAGGAGAAATGCAGATGGTAAACGGGTGTTCATTGGACGAATATATTATACTAGAACTGACATGTGATTACATTTTCACGCATTTTGAGTGCATAAATTCTGAGAAATCAGTATCCAGAACAACAACCTTTGGCCATAAAACTGCCTTGATATGCTGGGCATTGAGTCAAACAGAGCTTGGATGGCGTGTACAGGTACAGATGCCCATGCAGCTTCAGCACGATACCACAATTCATCAAGAGTAGTGACTGGCATATTGTGACGAGCCAGTTGCTCCACCACCATTGACCAGACGTTTTCAATTGGTGAGAGATCTGGAGTATGTGCTGGCCAGGGCAGCAGTCGAACATTTTCCGTATCCATGAAGGTCCGTACAGTACCTGCAACATGCAGTCGTGCATTATCCTGCTGAAAGTAGGGTTTCGCAGGGATGGAATGAACGGTAGAGCCACGGGTCGTAACACATCTGAAATGTAACGGCCACTGTTCAAAGTGCCTTCGATGCGAACAAGTGGTGACCGAGACACGTAACCAATGGCACCCTATACCATCATGCCGTGTGATACGTCAGTAAGGCGATGACGAATACACTCTTCCAATGTGCATTCACCGCGATATCGCCAAACACGAATGCTACCATCATGATGCTGTAAACAGAACCTGGATTCATCCAAAAAAATGACGTTTCGCCATTCGTGCACCCAGGTTCGTCGTTGTGTACACCATCGCAGGCGCTCCTGTCTGTGATGCCGTGTCAAGGGTAACCATAGCCATGGTCTCCGAGCTGATTGTCCATGCTGCTGCAAACGTCGAACTGTTCGTGCAGATGATTGTTGTCTTGCAAACGTCCCCATCTATTGACTCAGGGATCGAGACGTGGTTGCACGATCCGTTACAGCCATACGGATCAGACGCCTGCCATATCGACTGCTAGTGATACGAGGCCGTTGGGATCCAACAGGGCGTTCCGTATTGCCCTACTGAATCCACCGATTCCATATTCTGCTAACAGTCATTGGATCGCGACCAACGAGCAGCAAATTCGCGATACGATAAACCGCAATCGCGATAGGCTACAATCCGACCTTTATCAAAGTCGGAAATGTTATGGTACGCATTTCTCATCCTTACAAGAGGCATCACAACAACGTTTCACCAGGTAACGCCGGTCAACTGCTGTTTGTGTATGAGAAATCGGTTGGAAACGTTCCTCCATGTCAGCATTTTGTAGGTGTCGCCACCGGCGCCAACCTTGTTTGAATGCTCTGAAAAGCTAATCATTTGCATGTCACAGCATCTTCTTCCTTTCGGTTAAATTTCGCATCTGTGGCACGTCATCTTCGTGGTGTAGCAATTTTAGTGGCCAGGAGTGTAAGTCAATTATTTTCCGCAATTTAGTTATATTTATGTTTATGTTGGTAGTACTGTCGTTTTACGTTGGTGACGCATGCTTTGTTTATTTGTTGTTATATGTTTGCAATTTTCAAGCTGCTACATTAGTTTCGTTGTCGCTGCCGTGCTGTTAATCGTGGCTGCTCCGCTGTCTATTTGCACCAAAGAAGAGCAACGTTCAGTGATACGTTTTTTGTGGGCGGAAGGTATATCATGGGCCGAAATTCATAGAAGACTTTCAGTACAGTATGGGGGCAGTGTTTTGCCATAACGAAGTGTGTAAGAGAGAATTTAAAAATTCCGAAATGGTCGCACGAGTGTTAATCACGATGAAGGAGCCGGACAACCGTTTACCGCCACAAATGAAGAAACCATTGAGCGATCACGTGAAATGATTTTTTTAGACAGACGAGTAACTATTGATGAAGTGGCTCATCGTCTTCAAATTACTCATGATTCTGCCTACGAAGTTATTCACAACAGACTTGGGTTTCGTAAAGTTTGTGCAAGATGGGTGTCAAAACAATTCACAGTTGCATAAGCAAACGCTCCTCGACATGTGTAAAAATCATTAGGATCGCTATGGTAACGAAGGGGACAACTTCTTAGACAGAATCATTACTGTTGACGAAACATGGATCCATGATTACGAGCCGGAGAGTAAACGGTAGAATATGGAATGGAAATATCCAAATTCGCCGTGCAAGAAAAAGTTCAAGACCCAACCATCCGCAGGAAAACTGATGCTTACGGTTTTTTTGGGATGCACGAGGTCCTGTATTGAAACATCATGGTAAAAGGGGCACAACAATAAACAGTGTACGTTACAATGAGATGCTTACTGAAAAGCTAAAGCCTGCAATTCGAAGCAAACGCCGAGGATTGCTGTCAGAAGGTGGTGTGTTGTTGCACGATAATGCCTGTCCGCATACTGCTGTCCACACTGCTGAAACGCTCCAGAAACTCAAATTCGAAGTACTGGATCGTCCTCCATATAGTCCCGATCTTGCCTCCTTTTGACTATCACTTGTTTGGTCCACTCAAACAGGCATTAAGGGGTCTCGATTTGACTCGGACGAAGCAGTGAAGGAAGCGGTTCATTCCTGGCTCGCAGCTCAACCGAAAACCTTCTTTTATGAGGGCATAAGGAAGCTTGTAGAGCGATGGACGAAGTGCATTGAAAAGCAAGGATGACTATGTCGAAAAATGATGTTCTTTTAAGTTTCGTATTTTATTACAATAAAATTTTATAACTACTTTGCGGATAATAATTGACTTACCCTCGTATTTTCATCGTCTTAAGTGTACCCAGAATTTCATTGGAAAAAATAGAAACTTTATACTAAAATAGCTAACGTCATCGTGCCTGAAAACAGTCAAATTCGTACTTGAACCCGAGCCGGCTTTCTTGTCGTTAGCGGGTATTGTCAATTTTAATTGCGCGTATTTCTCCTTTGTGCGTCCGCCTTCCATTATGAGGCGGTGCCTACGCCTGGCCCCCGGGCGGCCAGATAACGAGTACCGTGTAGCCGGCGCGTGCCACGTGACGGCAATTACGGGCAGAGTGCGCCAGCGCCAGACGAGGCCCCACCTAGCCTGGTACACGCCGGCGTCTTGGGCGCCGGCCTCGGGTGGCCTTCGGTGTCAGCCAGATCGTTGGCCGCTGCTACAGCGCACAGGTACTTGTCCTCAGAAAAGGCCAAAGTAACATTGTTAATGTGGTGCTTGATTTATCTAAAGACAGCGTAGAAAAGCGAAATATCGTATACTGCTTGGTTTACTAAACGACATTATTGATTCAAGACATATATATATGGGTGTTACAAAAAGGTACGGCCAAACTTTCAGGAAACTTTCCTCACACACAAAGAAAGAAAATGTTATGTGGACATGTGTCCGGAAACGTTTAATTTCCATGTTAGAGTTCATTTTATTACTTTTCTTCAAATCACATTAATCATGGAATGGTAACACATAGCAACAGAACGTACCAGCGTGACTTCAAACACTTTGTTACAGGAAATGTTCAAAATGTCCTCCGTTAGCGAGGATACATGCATCCACCCTCCGTCGCATGGAATCCCTGATGCAGCCCAGGAGACTGGCGTATTGTATCACAGCCGTCCACAATACGAGCACGAAGAGTCTCTACGTTTGGTAGACAAGAGCTGTCAAATGCCCCCATAAATGAATGTCAAGAGGGCTGAGGTCAGGAGAGCGTGGAGGCCATGGAATTGGTCCACGCCGGCCGCGGTGGTCGAGGGGACTGAGGCGCGCCAGTCACGGTCTGCACGGCTACTACGGTCGGGGGTTCGAATCCCCCCTCGGGCATGGATATTTGTGCCGTCCTTAGTATTAGCTAGTTGATAAGTAGTTTGTAAGTTTAGGGACTGATGACCCCGTAGTTAAGTCCCATAAGCTATACAAACATTTGAACATTTGAAACATTTGAATTGGTCCGTTTCTAAAATCTATCGGTCACCGAATCTGTTGTTGAGAAGCGTACGAACATATCGACTGAAATGTGCAGGAGTAATCAGCTGCTGATAGTGCCTGCAGACGCTGTACATGGTACGGAAACAACTGGTTCTCCTGTAGCACTCTCCATACTTGTGACTTGGTCAACGTTATATTGTACAGCAGCAACTTCTCTGACGCTGACATTTCTCTGAAGCTGACATTACGGTTATCGTCAACTGCACGAAGAATTGCCTCGTCCATTGCAGGTGTCCTCGTCGTTCTAGGTCTTCCCCAGTCGCGACCGATAGTCCGGAGTGTTCCGTGCTCCCTAAGACGCCGGTCAATTGCTTCTAACGTCTTCCTGTCGGGACACCTTCGTTCTGGAAATTTGTCTCGATACAAACGTACCGCGCCACGGCTATCGCCCCGTGCTAATCCATACATCAAATGGGCATCTGCCAACTCCGCATTTGTAAACATTGCACTGACTACAAAACCACGTTCGTGATGAATACTAACCAGTTGATGCTACGTACTGATGTGCTTGATGCTAGTACTGTAGAGGAATGAGTCACGTGTCAACACAAGTACTGAAGTCAACATTACCTTCCTTCAAATGGGCCAACTGGCGGTGAATAGAGGAAGTACAGTACATACTAACGAAACAATTGGGCATTTTGACAATTGTTTGCACGAATTATTTCAATTTAAAGAGAAATACTAAAATGAGCTCTAACATGGAAATTAAGCGTTTCCGGACACATTTCCACATAACATTTTCTTTCTTTGTGTGTGGGGAATGTTTCCTGAAGGTTTAGCCGTACCTTTTTGTAACATATATAAACTAATACGTTCGAGAAAGCCGCGTTCCAAAAAGCCATTCTTCAGAGGCCAATATTCCGGGTTCTCTCGGAGGTAGTAAAACATTCTGGGTAGCGATAATCTGTGTCCTATCGGAAGAACTGTAGCTATCATACAGTCTTCTTCGCCTTTCTCGCATATTCGCTTGTCTGCCTGGTTACTTCGGATTCAGCGTGTTAAGGTGCGATTCCGAACCCGACGGCAAGCGGCAGTCGTCGCTGACCCGCGACAGGCGGCGCCACTGGTCCCCACTGTCTGCAATGCGAGTGATGCGGAAGGCATGCAGTGGCAAAGGGCATTTTCTTTAAAAACACTACAGTGAAAACACATAGTATTCAGCTGCTGCTGAAATGGCCACCACAAGCAACGTTGTTTATAACGACTGAAGCACTTAGGGATAGGTCTTCAAGAAACTGTAAATTCAGATTTTGTTCGTTTTAATTGTCTGAGACGGTACTTCGGAGGCACTCCGCTATTCCCCAATCGAACCGAGCGACGGGGCGCAGTGGTAAAACTCTTCAATCGCAGTCTGGTTGACGATGGTTCAAATCCACCTACGGCCATTTTTCGTGTTTTTCCTTAACCCTTTCACTCCGACGCCGTGATTGTTGCGCCGTGATTGTTGCGCCGTGCGCTGTGCAGGATTGCCAGGTGTGGCGATTTTTCGCATTCCTGGCTATCTTTTTCTTAGAAAAGTAGCCATTCTAGCTTTTTGGCGACTGGCGATTAGATTTGGCTAGTAAAAGAATTAGTTGGCGACTTAATGGCTATTTTATTTTGCTTAAAAAAACTGATGAAAAGCAATCATTTTTGAGACATTGTGTAAATGATAGTCCAAAAATCGGTAAATTGATGGGGAAATGTAATCAACCTATAGAAGTTAGCACAAATGTCCACACGTATCTTTGATCTGTAGGTGAGTGTCTCGGAGATACAAAGAAACTGAACTTGCAGACTCTTCAAGATAGACACAAACTACCTCGAGGAACCTACAACGCTTCAAGAACAGGCTTTAAACGACGACTCCTGAAATATGTTACAGTACCATATGTATGGCTCCTGGAGAGATCGTGACTACAGAGAGACTACAGCATGCACAGAGGCATTTAAACAGTAATTTTTTTCCGCGCTCCATACTTCAACAGAACAGAAATTCCTGTTACTGTGAGACGAACCATTTGCTACGCACTTCACATTGGTTGACAACGGTTTGCAGAGTACAAATGTCGATGTTAAACACACGATATTTCCCGTTCTTCTCATGGCTGATTTTTTAGTGTTTCTTGGCGCATTATTACGAATTCAAGTCCATCTCACCTCAAAGTATGGAATGATTCGTGCATTATTATGAATTATAGTGCACCTAATCCTAAATGTTGTAATGGTGTTGTGTGTACTAAAGAAATGTGTGGAAGATTCAATAACATCTGTAAAAATCAGTTTTGAAGATGAAAGTGATTGGTAATCGAAGCTGTGCATGAGAACATCCCTCGCGTAAGTTTGGTAGATTGATTCTTGAACAATTCTATGCTATACTTTTATGTTGTTGTGGTGATCAGTCCGGAGATTGGTTTGATGCAGCTCTCCACTATTCTATCCTGAGCAAGCCTCTTCATCTCCTCATAAGAACGGCACCTACATCCATTTGAATTTACTTACTATATTCATCTCTTGGTCTCCCTCTGCGATTTTTACCCCAACGCTAAATTCACAATTCCTTGATGTCTAAGAATGTGTCCTACCAGTCTATCCCTTCTTTTAGTCAAGGTATGCACAGAAATCCCTTTTCTTCCCAATTCTGGTCAGTACCTCCTCAGTAATTACGCGATCCATACACATAATCTTCAGCATTCTTCTGTAACACCACATTTCAAAAGCCTCTATCCTCATCCTGTCCGCACTGTTTATCGTCCATGTTTCACTCCCATACAAGGCAACACTCCACACAAAGACCTTCAGAAAGGACTTCCTTATGCTTAAATTAATATTCGATGTTAACAAATTTCTCTTTTTCAAAAACGCTTTTCTTCCCATCGCCATTCTGTATTTTATATCCACTGTACTGCGACCATCATATTTTATTTTACTGTCAAAGTAACAAAACTCATTTACCACCTTTATTGGTTCATTATCTAATTTAATACCTTCAGCATCGCCTGATTTTCTTAGAGTGCACTCCATTACCCATGTTTAGCTCTTGTTAATGTTACTCTTATGCTACTTTCAACACACTGTCCATTCCTTTCAATTGCTCCTCCAGATCCTTTGCTGTCTCTGACAGAATTACAATGTCATCAACAAAACGCAAGGTTTTTATTTCTTTGCCCTGAACTTTAATTCCCTCCCCAGATGTCTCCTTGCTTTCCTTTATAGCTTGCTCAATGTAGAAATTGAATAACATTGGAGAAAAGGTACAACCCTGTCATACACTATACCCAACCACTGCATACCTTTCACGACATTCAACTTTTTGTACAAGTTGTAAATAACCTTCCGTTCCATATATTTTACCCCTGCTGATTTCAGAATTTGAAAGAGTGTATTTCAGCCAACATTGTAACTAATAAATATGATTGTTAACAGTAACTGTGTTTAAATTTAATATCCACAGTATCTCACGAGTCTCTCTATTAGTCCTACACCTACAGTATGACTATTTTGACTAGCCCCATTGGTTAGTTGGTGGCCGTCGGTGATCAATCCATGGCTGGACTTAGATAAATGTTTCCTTGAAGTGCGAGGTTCCTTGGAACGTCCAGTCTCGTGACTGTGAGAGTGCCGCAGTAACTTTTTTACTCAGTAAACAGTTTACACCCAGAATTTCGGGAGTATTACTGTAGAGTCACATGACATGTTTACGATAGCACAAATATATTTTAAGTGATAAAAATTTGATACATTTGGCTATTTTTACTGACGAAAAGGCGGCTATATTTTGACATTTTATCGGCAAAAATATGGCGATATTTTGGCTATTTTTTGTTTAAAATTTGGCGACAGAGCAATGGAAAGTCCTGGCAACCCTGGCGCTGTGGACGAGCGTCAGTCTCGCCCAGCCGTGCCGGCTGTACGGCGCATTTTCCGCACTCCCCATGGCGCTATTCTGTCCTGCTTTCACACTCTGTGTTATCGCAATTATTGGATTTTATACTGTATATTTATTAGGGAATATTCATTTGGAATAGAAACAGTTTTCTTCCTTCTTTCAGATAATTCGCGTAATTTTTTCGTAAATTCTAAAAGATCCAAGTGTTGGATTCAGCTCTGGTGGGATGTTGACGTTATTATTATAAACGCATATTTCGCTTGTTAAATAATATTTATTTACAATTGCTTTACGTTACATTTCAATAGCATTACGTTACGATGTATGACGCGAGGAGTGACTGCTACAGCAGTCCACCGGCTGGGCGGCACAGGCAGCACTCGACTGCTGCAGCAGTCCACCGGCTGTGGAGCACATTCGCTCCCGACTTCTGCAGAAGTTCACCGTAGCGAAAGAGTTAATCGTTCGGGCAAATGTTGGGATGGTGCCGATTTCCTTCCTCATCCTCACCCAAACGTTCCGAGAGTGAGCTCCGCCTGTGATGATCACGCAGTCATCGTGGAGTTAAACCCTAAGCTTTCTTCCTTACTCCAACGGGATGTGAGAAACCGCCTAATAAAAACTACATCCAGGCTTGCCAGAATACCGACCCACATTGTTTATCAGCCGAGCGGATTCGAACCGGGTCAACGCCACCTAGATACAAGGCCTGTGCGCTGCCTGCCGACATAGGCAAATTATTTGTCTTACGTAGCGTTGTGCTGAGTTCGGGAATACGTACACGTTGTACACTGTGTTTTAGAATTTTCTTAATGTCATTTACGTGATTCACAGACAAATTTGTTTTGGTATGTTATTTATAACTATTAGTAAGATACGTTACCGATATTGGAATCGGACAATTCATATTAGGCATTTTGTCTCATACCAGCAAAAATCTGCTCGGATAATCACATAGATAACACGAAGAGACATTCTAAAACACAGCGTTCAACGTGTACGTATTCCCAAACTCATCACAACGCATAGTTTGCTTGTGTTATGAGTAATCTTGGCAGGCAGCGCACAGGCCTTGTATCTACGTGGCGCTGACCGGGTCCGGCATACCTCCTTCTGCAGAATAACACCGTCTTACACTGCACTGCTAACGGGGCGGCCTATCTACCCTACTGTACAGGGTCAAAATTTTAACGGTAAACACTCACCTCAACCCAGACCAATAGGGTGACTTAAGTATAGTAAAAGCACCATTTATGCTTGGGGGAAACCTGAGAAGGCGACATGAAACCATAATTTTTGAATTTGAAAACTACGAATTTTGAGAATCGCCACTTCTTTAATTCCTGTTCATTGCAAATCGTAGAAATTTTTACCATATTTTCTTAAGATCATATTCTCTGGAAATTTTCAAATTTTTCTATATCATTATCTCTTACCAAGATTCAGAAATTCAAAGTTACATTATTTAATCACAGAAATACGTTTTTAGCTTACTTGCGTCATTGGTCGCAAATATCTTAATTATTAACGGCACGAACGATACAAATTTCAATTATTTATTCATTAGACATTTATACACAAAAACCATTTTCCCGTTTTCGAAAATCTTTATTATAAAGATTACGCAAATAACAATGATGTTTATTGTTGTTGTTGTTGTTGTTGTTGTTGTGAGGGGACTAGACTGCTTGTTTGTATAACGAATGTGCACGTTATGTGCACCACCACAGTTTATATCCGTGGCAAATTCTCGAAATTATAGCGAGGGATCTTGAAATTTTTTTCTATATCACTCTTCGTTAACGCTATTTAGAGATTCGACTTTAAGCCTTAGCCACCTGACGTGAATTTCAGATACATTACCACCTGACGGCGGTCGTAGATACCGCTTGAGTTTTATATATATATATATTTATTTATGTCAAAGTACGTTAAAATATGGTAATAAATTGAAGTGACGTCTTGTTTTCATAATATTTAAAATCATAATGCAACTTCAAAATGTGAAAAAGCTTACTTATAGATATAAAAAAGCAGCAATTAACATAAGCGTACTCATTTGAGGTAAAATTATAGACACTTAAATTTTTTAGATCTGGCAGCACAAATTCTTGTAATATGAATATTCTTACATATTTATCAAACTTTCTATATCTTATCTATTACATACAAGTAATTTTTGGCACATATAAAAATACTTTTTGCAAAATTGCAAGGCACAGATATAAATTGCGGTGGCGTTCAATGCACATATTTTCACTGCATTCAACGTAAATAGGTTCTTCACACGCAAAATATAAATACGCTGTTTTAATTTTCTTTTTGGGATGAGTAAACAAGTTTTTCTTTTTTCATGTTTTTATGAAGTTTCGGTTGATGAGGTTCTGGATATTCCTTCCATTTTTGGAATTCGACTTATGGTGCACCGAAGTTCTGTTGGCAGGCCAAAACTCTGTACATCGTGCGGCGTTTGAAGTGAGGCTTTATGAGGTCTTCTGCCAATTATTTTTTTTATGAAAGTCAAGCGTGGAACCTTTGCCTGCTCTTGATTCATGTTACTAAAAATGTACACATTTTTTGAACTTATGTCAAAGATTCTACAAAATATTGTCATTGGTCATCGTTGAGTTCGTCTACACATGGAGTAGACAGAACATTTCTGATCTAGCATGTGAACGCCTCCATTTGTGCTGTTTTAAAATGTGATCATTTCCGCGTTTTTCATATTTGAATCAACGCTTGGTTTTGATACATGCAAGACAAATCGTGTACATACTTATTTGAGTTTTTTACAAAAGGTATTAGATGTAAAGTCAAAAACTGCAGGTCCGACTTCTCAATCACATCTAGGAAGAAACTGAGGCGAAATTTGACGCTTATTTTTCTTCATGGTATCCACTGGTGTCACTTGTATTTGTTTTAGGACATTCAGAAGCTCCACTGATGTGAATCAGTTATCGGTCGTCACGTTTCTGTGCATGCCTTCTATGGACGTTATTAGTCGCGAAACTGCGTTGGTAAGTTCGCTGACTTTTGGTACTGAGCCGGTAGGCCTTTGTCATCAGAATCTTCAGAAGCGTCCAACAGATATCCAGTTTGAGCAACATTTACGTTTCCATGACATAATTCTCTGGAACATCTTGTACATCACTATTCTTCACTGTCTTCAGTCAGAAGCTGTGGTATTTATAATAAGTCCGTAGGACTATCTTTCTCAATTTTCTCCATTAGAGACATTCTCACCCTACAACAGTAAAATAATTATAATTTAGATAATGTTACGTAACCTCCTGACGTCGGTTACACAGACCGCCAGCAGAAAAAAAATATTACCTTAATTTCTTAACACCCACGGATCTGGAGCTGCCGACCGCTCATCACCAACTGGCAGGGGAATGGAGAAAGTACGTTGACTCACGATTGAATCACGCAAATAACAATGGAAGAAATTTAGAAACAAAACCGTGAGAGTCTTTGAGACCGACATCAGGTGGTTAAGTGTTAACACAGTTACCCATTTCGATGCTACAGACATTCTCTCTGCATTCCGTGCAGAACCAACATCGCCTAGAAGACAAGGCCCACAACTGACCATGGCTATGTCACACCCGAAAGGCCGCGCCCGCTAGCTGATTGGCTGGCCGCTGGGGCACGCCCACCGCCTCGTAGCGGACGGCCAGTCAGCTAGCGTTCCCGGTGGACGTATGCACAGCCAGTTGTCTTCTAGGTGGTGTTGGCTGAACTCGACTTTGTCGCCGTACTGAACGCCTGTGCTGAAAGGCCCTTATGAAACCTATCATCTCATTGTAATAAAACTAGTCGGTGGAATAAGAAATGATTTATGCACGTCTTAAACGGTTTATATCTACGCTCGATAAAGCACTGATCACTTTTCTGTTATTCGTCACGGCTACTGTGCCGTATCAAGTGAACTATTGCGCGATATTTTAAAGAGTTCGCAGAGGTAATAAGACATTGCATTGCCTTCCTGTGGTTGATTTTACCTCATAAATAGCAGGGTATGAAATATAGAGAATATATTTTATGTTGTCCTGGAGATATTGCTTTTTATGTCTGGTGTAGAGACTTGCGCAGTGTGCTCAGTTCTATTCATACAGATTTAGTGATTTCCGAAATACTTATCTTGACATATTGAGAAACGTGGTTGACTAATTTTTTTTTGCACACTGTACAGTCTGACAGCTTTGTAAAGGACTGAATTTCTTTTCATTATTCATCACACATTGTGTACAAATGTGCTGAAATGTACAAATAAACTCGCAAGAGTGTCGAAGTTGTGACTGACGAAATAGTGGAGACCCAGCTGCCACATGCCTTATTTCACCTCCTTTACAAAAAATTGTGGTAGGCGTTGTTATTTCAATGTGTGTGTGTGTGTGTGTGTGTGTGTGTGTGTGTGTGTGTGTGTGTGTGTGTTTTTCGAAAATGTTTACCTGAAAGAAATGAACGGTGGAAGGGAGTGGAGACAATGTCAGTGAGAGATGAAGTGAGAGCAGGCAGTTAGAGACGATGGCGTTAAGACAGATGGATGGACATGTTAGCAGTGTGAGAGAGAGACGTATGCAGACAGTGACAGTGAGCGGAAGACTGCTTATGAAGAGAGACTGGACAAGAGGATTTAGCGTCTGTCTTAAAAGAGTGCGAAAAGTTTCGCATGCCAAAAATTTTGGCGAGGAAGAGTACTGAGGACTGAGACAGCTTGTTCCACACTTTTATGACCGAGTCTTTTGAGGAGGAACACATTCGACTTTTTGTTCCTCTCAGGAGCGTTTTTCAGCTGGTAGTGTTATTTCCCAAGACTGACTCTTACAACACGTTGTCATTAGTAAGCACTAAAATCAGAATTGTAATGCAGATAATGTAAAGAATCCTGTCATTATAATTAACAGAAAATCTTTTCTATTTTTCTATTTTACATTTGAGTTTACGTGATTGCTCCCTAATAATGTACAGTCTAATACAGCTTTAACTATGTGAGAAGCAATGTGGACCCAGGATGTCCTTTCCACGCAGAGGAGTGAGTTTAGCTCACATCCCATCAATAATTCTACAAGGTAAAGTTTTGCTCGATCCGAAAGTTGATTTGAACCCCGCAGCTCTCTACCAGTCATAATCTTATTTGAAGTGGCATGCCATTGCCTTCGTCTAACCTCTGAATCTTTGATCTAACTTAGTTTGCTGCTTGTAGAGGGCCATGCGTTTTCACGTTTTCTCCCAGTACGAAGTAACAATGTTATCGTCTCATGGACTTATTTGTAAACTAATGAACATATCACAACTTGCTGCGCGAGAGAGGCCGTGCCTCTAAGACGTTTTGGTGCGAAGTGTGTATATTTTTGCTCATAACTGTTCTCTACTTTGACTAATTATATTGCTGTATGAAACTTCAGTGCGTGTGGGAATGACAAGTAAAATGTTTTTGTAACCACTTCGAAAATATAGCATTACTTACAGTGGTTAATGAAAAATATGAATGTTTTAATAACCACTTCGAACAACTAGCGTTACTTAATGGGGTTAGTAAAAAAATATGCAAATAAGGGAAAAACGCTTTAGTATAAATGCAGAAGCTAACCCACCATGGGGACTGCGCCGTTTTATTTCAACTCAGACGGCACCTTTGCAGCATCCTAAAAATGTTGCAAGCGTCCATTCTAGTCAGAGCATTATTGTGTAATGGTGCGAACGCATTACGTTGCAGGCAACTGAATTCGAACGTGGGCAAATTGTAAGTGCTTGTCTCACGGGTGCTTCTAAAACGGAGGAAGCCAAATGTTTAGTCTTTCAAGAGGCATTGTATCAAAGATTCCTACCGCACACAAGGAAAGCGGAAAACATAATCCGCAAAGTCACAACACGGACAAGAGTATATGGAGTAGCGGTGAAAAACAGTCAATAAAGAAGATCAATACGAAAAATAAGACGACTACTGCAGAGGCTATTTCAAAATTGAATGTCCCAATCGCGAACACTAGGAGTTTTGTTGAAGATCGCTTCCAATAATTAAACAAACGGGTGAATTGGGCAACCATGTCGTGGTAATGTACGAGACCCATCGTTACTCTGCCGCGGTGGAGTAGCCGAGCGGTCTAAAGCGTCTCGCTCCGGAGCGCGCGGTTGCTCGCCGTGGAGGTTCGAGTCCTCCGTGGGGCATGGGTGTGTGTGCATGTCCGTAGGTTAGTTCACCTAGGTTTAAGTAGTTTGTAAGCTACGGACTGATGACCACGCAGTTTGGTCCGATAGATTTACAGACATTTGAACTTTTTTTTTGTGCTTCAGTAATGTGGTTCCGAATTGTTTACATGAATGGTAGTTGTACAGGTTACAATACGCCTAAACATCCAATATTATTTTATTAAATTCCTGACTATGATTGCATAAGTCACCGATTAGAACCAAGCACGATTTCCCGTCTCTTTCATACTTCCTAGTACTTCGTTTGCGTAACATGGAACGTATGGTTTCCGTATTTGGTTGGACGTGGGAAGGTCTCCAGAACCTAATAGAGGAAAAAAAATCCACCAGAAAGAATTCTTTAAAATCCTACTATTACAATCAGTAATTTGTTGATAGAATGCTGCAAAAGCGTGAAAGGGTTTAGGGAGCGCCAGATGTTTTCTAAATAATTCGGCACAAATATTGCCGACTGATTCCAGCCGTCTTTCTGGACTGTAAGGTCGTCTACCTTTTCTGGTGGTATTTTGGCTCTGAGTAGCATTGCAGTTGTTTCGTGAATAAATACTGTCTTTGACCTGTTAGCTTTCTTTTGCTTATCTAATGAGAGTTCGATTGTTGTCTGACCTTTCGTTGTTGACGTGCTTAATGTACTTTCTGAACTTTCCTTATTTTTAAAGTAATATTTTGAGACCAAATGTTTTTTCTCCCACTCGATACGGACGTTACAAAATCTACACATTAAAATATTGCTCTCCGAAACGTATGAACCTTCACTCACCAGCTATCTAGCTCTGCTGTGCAGCGACTACTTCTCAAACGATCCATCTTCGCCATTGATTTTGATAACTGTATTTACGGTATTTTACTTGAATAAGGACGTCGAAACAAACCAATTCATTGTGCAGCCAGCCATGCATGCAGTCCACTTTTTTCTAGGGATTTCCAAGAATATTAGCAATGTAGCTTCAGCAAATAAGCTGAGATGGCTTTCCCGGCCACTGCAAGAACAGCATGCTGTTTATTACTCTTCGCCTGGCGCCTGGAATCAAAGTCGGCAATATTTGTGCCGAATTATTTAGAAAACATCTGGCGCTCCCTAAACTCTTTCCCGCGTTTTTTTAATACCGTAGAAGGACCTTCCGGGCTTAAAGATAAAATATATTATGACCTATTGGGGAAACTTCGTTCTCTCTCTCTCTCTCTCTCTCTCTCTCTCTCTCTCTCTCTCTCTCTCCTTAATAGTACAATCTTGGAACAAAATTTTAAGCTCGTTATTCTCTAAACATTATGCTGTGATATGCCTTTATTGCGAAATAATTGAATTTCGCTGGCATTCGACCATTTGCTTTAATTCGCGGAAATATTTATTTTTATTTTGTGTTTACGACGTTGTATCGGACCGAATTATGCAGCAAGTCTCCATGGTCATGTAACTATTCAGTACATCAGATAGTAACGAAAGAATAATAGTTGAAGTGAAACTTATAGCAATCCTATACACACGACAGGCCCAAACATAATTAAAGAGGACCTATAACGTGAACTTTCCAGTGATTCCCAGGCAGAATAGTCAGCCACGAGGAAACACTTCAGTTTAGCCTTGATTATTACTGCTTCATCCCCTAGAAGTTTGTTGGCCTAACTGTGAAACACACTGACGTACGGAACACATGCCCATCTCAGTCTTCCACGTCCATTTAGTGCCGGAAATACACGAAAGATGAAATTTTGAGACTGACTTTTTTTTATTGTTGGAATGTGAGGCATAGCGCTGCAAAGCCCGAGTGCGAGAATTTTGCTTCAACTTGTTTATAAACTGAAACCTCATATATTTTAGCGCAGCAGCAAATGGGAAACGTTCAGGCAAGCACCACCCACACACAAATCTCCGAGTGGATTCTGCCCTTTAGAGCTGTTCGTAAGACTACGGTAATTACTGAATCCCAATGCCTGAAAGAAGAGAGACAAAGCCATAACGGATTTGTTTAGTCACCACTTAGGAGCAGCTAAGTGCTTGTAAATGATAATAAAGTCATATCTGACAAACTAGCTGCTAAACCTGGCATTGCCCGCGTATATATGCATTCTTCCAGTCTTATATTAGAAACGAAAATAAAAATTTGAAAAAGATTTTGTCTTCAAGTATCCATGAAAACAGCTTAGAAATTATGAAACAGTAAAACAAAGAAATTTGCATAATGTACAAAATTTTAAGTGCAGTATCCAAAGAAAGAAAAATAGCAATAAAATGCAAGTGACGTATAACATTAATTCAAAACTTGCCTATAAACTATATTTATTTATTGATACTTGTGATGGCAAAGTTTTTGTGAATCTTTGATTACATCGTCATATCTTCTGAACTATGTGTCTTAGGTAGTTTAAACCGACAGCTATTGTTGTCTGATAGTAAGTTATATGTATACCAAGTTTAGTTAAATCGGTCCATTTTTTAGGAGATGTGGAAAAATAGCGCATGATGTAGTAGTTATTCAGAAACTTCATTGTTTATAACGTCGTATCCCCTGAAATATGTGTCGTACTATGATGTAAATTCGAAGGTACATTCAGTGTCGTATGTGCCTAATGTCTGCAAAAAATGTCGTGAATGGTGTTAGCAGTAAAGACGTACTAAATCGAAACCTCATGCGTAATTATGCGGTTTTTCATGAACCAAATTGTTTCGACTTCTTATCTCATGAAATACATGTCGAACTGTAATACAGTATCGAAGGAGCATTCAGTAGTATGTATGTGTACTGTCTGTGAATTGTGTCGCGAATACAATTTACAGTGTAGAAGTAATAAATTGTAACGTCATGCCAGATGCCGTAGATATACACCATGAACATCGGAAAAGTAGTAATTGATAAACTTTTCTCCTGTCATCATTTTGCTGGGATTGTCATCCAGAAAAGTTTCGTAAAGATTTGAAATTATGTTCAAAGTCGCTAAGTGTTCTCATTGTCAAATATTTGACGAATAAAATCACGCGCCGCAAGATGGGTCAGTTTCCATTGTCTATGACTTAATATCAAATGAACTATGAATTTTTGAAACCATAGCAAATGATTCCTTACCTTAAAGAATATTTGTACCAAATTTGCTTGAAATCGGTCCATTAGTTTAGGAGCAGACGTAGTATATTATCGCATGATGCGGCTGTTTTTCACGAATGTCTTTGTTTATGACGTCATATCTCCTTTCGTATGTGTCCTAGGTGGTTCTTACCCCAACAGCGATTGTTGCTTTATAGGGAACATGTGTGCCAAATTTGGTTGAAATCGGTCCAGTAATTTAGGAAGAGATGTGGAACATACATACCTACACCCACATACACAAATACAGCCTATTTTGTAAGACGTATAGATTGTGTCGTACAACGATAATATTTTGTAGGTACATTCAAGTGGTAGAAAAACTCGGAAAAGAATGGGACAGCAAAACACATCGGGGTTGTGTTTTCTGAAGCCAGCTGTAACCTATTCTAGCGACATGTAATCGTATCTCTGAATGAATGTGAAAGTGCAACAACTACTTTTAACTTTGGTTCGAAATAAGACTTGTAAGTCAAAAGTTGCCCTTGACGTTTATAACTTTATTTTTATAATTTTAGGTAAATTTTAACGAAAGATAATCCGTTGATTGTTAATTGCACCCTTAAATGACATGTATTGTTAAAGTACATGCAACTTCCTGACGTTAGTGACTGCATAAGATTAAATCCGCCAGTTAATGCGCCCAGTAAGCGCTTTGAAGCCGAAATGTTCTAAAAAAAAAAAATGTTCAAATGTTTGTACAGCTTATGGGACTTAACTACGGGGTCATCAGTCCCTAAACTTACAAACTACTTATTAACTACTTACGAACTAGGACGGCACAAATATCCATGCCCGAGGGGGGATTCGAACCCCCGATCGCAGTGGCCGCGCAGACCGTGACTGGAGCGCCTCAGTCTCCTCGGCCACCGCGGCCGGCCGAAATGTTCTCTTGGGGCAGAACAGGAGGGGTTAATGGATTTTCTTTTCTAATGTTCATCTTCGATACTGCTTCTGCCTTATCTGCTAGCTAATGTTTGTTCTTTATCGGTTTTGTTTTTATTAATTTCAAGGGTTTTAATTCTCGATAAACTCTTCTTTATATATAATCGCCCTCTTGATTAGTCTTTTTTTCTTCGATAACACCTATCGAAATGTGCTTCATTCAACACTAGACGCAGGTGAATTACTGTCTCCTACAGAATGAGTTTTCATTTTTGGACAGGATCGTTATAGCTTCATAAAATTTATTCCACATTTCATCGAATGCTTGCGTAAATCTATATCACTATAACTCTGTTGTAGAGTTTTGTAAAGTGCTTTATTGCTCGTTTTTGTTATGACTGGTAATTTGCTCTGTGAAGATGAACGTGGGTTCAGCAAGCCTGTGTGTCCAAGCATACTGAGGACCAGTAGATCAGTAATTAACAGGTGCTGGGAAAAATAAATAAATAAATAATAAGTTGTTGCCTTTCACTTGCTTTCAAAAAATGTTCAAATGTTTGTATAGCTTATGGGACTTAACTACGGGGTCATCAGTCCCTAAACTTACAAACTACGTATGAACTAAGGACGGCACAAATAGCCATGCCCAAGGGGGGATTCGAACCCCCGACCGTAGTGGGCGTGCAGACCGTGACTGGAGCGCCTCAGTCCCCTCGGCCACCGCGGCCGGCTCACTTGCTTTATATTTACATAGCGATATTTGATTTAAAGGCTTTAACGTCATGCTACGCTCCTGTGAGATATTGGCGTATACTTTCTAATGGTTGTGCTTTGCTGCAACTTGTGGCACCTTCAGTGGCTCACAGTTCTTCCGCACGACTAACAAAAAATATTGATTGATAGGATCTTCTTTTTTTATTTTTTCCATTGTACGTAGCAAATCCGTCAATATTTGCCTTTTCTTCTTTCCTATTTTGCGAAACGTTTTGGGAATAACAGAGATGTCTATCTCAGTGGTAATAGGAAAATTGTCTTGATCGTATCATTAAGTCCTATTGATTGAACCGGTTTCGGTCTTGTTTCGACCCTTTTCGAATCTTGCGGTAATGTTGACGTGTGGTGATTAGCAGAAGCTGAGGAAACCTCCATGTGCTGGCAACTGCCATTGTTCAATATTCTTCTGTAGGAGATTCGTTGATTGCGTAGCTACCATCTATATAGACTGAGCAAGACGGCAATGTTGAGACTTAACACTTTATAAGTGTTACACTTTTCAGACATGACTAGGTTATACTCTTACATACTAAGAATTGAAACGTTGTCTCCGCACAAGTGCTTAACATACAAGCTAATGTGATTACAATTTTGTAGTCACGCAGCGCTTCCGGTTTGTCAGGATCACGCGCCGTAGACCAACTTAATGCTTCAGCGCCTTTTTACCATTTCTTCAAAACTAACTGCTGTTCACAACTACAAAAAGTCACAGACAATTATTGATACAGTTTCTCTACCATTCACTACATGAAAAGTTTAAGTATTATTTTGAACAGTTACAGTACAAAGTTAAACAACTCGAGACTTGTCCTGTTCGCTTTTCGTAGAGGGAACTACAAGAAAGTCCCTGTGATTGATGCGAAGTGGCGACCTTTGCAGTGGAGTTCCAAATTGGAAAAGTCACTCGCAGCAGCAGCAGCAGCAGCAGAAGAACGTTTTGAGATGGAACTGCGTTGCGTTTCTGTGACAGTGCTGTACAGGAGATCGATGTAGGACTTGTAGCATTGTTGTCCAACCTATAGACTGGTGGTCTACTTCTTTCGCGAACAACCATTTGTAAGCTTTTAGGGCATTTCATGACAGCGAAGCATGTATTTCTACGGCGTGAGTCCTCTCGCCGGATGGAACGAAATGCCCTTTTAGAGTGTTGACGCCTCAATCATTGAGTATACGGAGAATCGTTATCACAAGGCGTTTTTGTTATACGCCTCTAATTAGTGCTTGACACAGTCGAAAATTTCACCTATAAACGAAATCTACATCTATCTCTACATGGGATACTCTGCAAATCACATTTAAGTGCCTGGCAGAGGGTTCAAATAAAAGTACATATTGTCTTGAAGCTAGTTTTTTAGGTTTCATTTTACTTATTGTAAAAATATGTTCGTTTGTAAATCTATCGGACCAAACTGCGTGGTCATCAGTCCGTAGCTTACAAACTACTTAAACCTAGGTAAACTAACCTAAGGACAAACACGCACACCCATGCCCCAGGGAGGACTCGAACCTCCACGGCAAGCAACTGCGCGCTCCGCAGCGAGACGCTTTAGACCGCGCGGCTACTCCACCGCGGCTGTTTTTTCTCAGACACCTTCATATAAGACAATGTTTTGAGACTAGCGTGTTTTCTTTGTCATTCATCTTTCTTATTCGATTTTTAAGGAAGGGCTGTTTCCAAGGCTGTGCACGTGTTGTTGCATATTCGCAGGGTGTTTCTAAAATACACCGACAGGTTTCGAGGAATTGTGGAGAGCATTCAATAGATAAAGTTTCACATAGGAACCTATGTTCGTAAATATCTTCCGATGATGCTGTGAGCTTTATTCCACTTCGATATTCTGAAAGAGATCTCTCTTACTGAAAGTTCTTTGCTTCCCACATTTTGGGAGGAGGTAGTATGGTTCAGAAGAAGAAAAAATCTGGTGAACATTGACTGTAAAATGCATACGTTTAAATATATGGGCACTTGACTAGTAGAAGAGATTTTTTTTAAAAGACGATTTAGACCAGGGACGCTGTTATAAATAATTTATTTTGACTGACCTGTTTCGGTATGATTGCCATCGTCAGGATAACTGTAGGTTAATTCGTTGTTCTTATTTTCATTGTAATAACGATTTCTCAATCTACCTGTTTTTGTTCGTCTGTTAGATTAATAGATATATAAGAACTCTTGTTTTTCTAGTTTTGTATAATGCTGTTCGTTTTTTCAAAAGTTATTTCGTATGTAGTTTCTATATGACAAATCACGTGACATGAGTCAGAGTCGGACATCTCGTCCTATGGGTATACAACTCTCGAGAGCTTAGAGACGTGGAGGCCCCTCAACACCTGGTTTAACATTAAACAATGCCAAAATACATCCATTAAATAAGTGGCAGTCTGGAGTTCGACGCCCCATACGTATGCAAAATATATATATATATAAAAAAACAAGTACCTCCACTCCATTCACTGACTCGAATGGGTCGCGGCGGAGCGGCCGAGCGCATTGAGGCGCTATGCTACGATGAGCGAGGCCGTTCCCCGTTGGGGGTTCGAATCCCACCTCGGGCATGGATGTTTGTGCCGTATTTAGTATAAGGTAGTTCATAAGTAGTTAGTAAGTTTAGGGACTGATGACCAGGCAGTTAAGTCCCTTAAGCTTAACAAACATTTGAATATTTTTGAACTGGAGATGGTGTACGTATACGGCCTGCCTCGTAGAATCATAATGCACGGAATGATCACGTGTTCACTTGGACGGTGGGGGTGGGGAGGGACAAACGGAAGGTGAGTTTTCTCAAGAGCAAGGCACTTACCATGAGTTATGGACGGAATTACACACTCATTCTTTCCTAATCTGTGACACGAGTGTTTTAGTTGGATTCGAAGAAAAATTGGTACCAATAAATGAAACTATTCACCAATAATCGTATCGGACGGTTGCTGTGGATGAAGATATATGCTGCCAGCGGGAACGAAATACTATCAGAATTGCCCTCGATAAAGTGCTGTTTGGTCCCTGTTCAGGTGTTGGTGTTTGTACCCCACAACGACTGGCGCTGCAGTAATCTCTCCCCTTGACAGGAAATTAATGCTACTACTGTTTGTTTTTCTTTCAACATTTTGATTTAGCGGGATGTGATTTATGCGTCCTGCAGAGATTTATAGGAGAGTGATGCCTCTTGCGGTAGGCTGTATACAACTTTTCTGTGCAACGAAAACTCTACGCGTTCTCTTCTCTTTAACCAGTCGTGTGGCACCGGGGTTACGGCATCTGGTACAATTCCTTCGGACACTGCTGATTTCGTTGATTTTTCTAAATCGTTTCATACGTTCTTTAGTAACGCTTTGCCAGTTTTACTTACCCATACTGGTAAAATCCACTGATGTCACCCTTAAATTTACTGCAATGGCAGTACTTTAAACTGGACATCCTTCCGTCTGATTCACTTTTAAATTGATTGTCATGTGGTATCAAGTCTAACACAACATTGCAACCCTGTTTTAACCCGTCCTTGACTGTGGCTCGATAGTTTATTTTCGCTGATTATGAATTACCTACATTAGATTTTCCTAGGAAAATATGTACTTATTAAGTTTTATTTACATTATTAATCGTAATTATGCAGGTATTCGTGTGATTTAGCCGATGAATATTGTGGAAAGAAATAATACAATAATTGAGACCTGCGCAGATCGTTTGTTGTTGACTGTTTGCTGTAAGTATAGGTACTTGGAGTAATGTGGGATTGACTTGGTAAATAATTAAAAGATCATTTTTTCTTATTCATAATAATTACTACCCTGTCAATCACTAGTTTGACAATGTATGGTGCCATGGTACTTCTGTAGGTATAACGATATGCGGCATTGAATGTCAGGATAGTCATAAATAGGGGAAAAGATCGAAAAATGAAGTCTTTCTAGGCAGCTGTTAATCTGTCATTAGGGTAAGTAGGTACAGTGTAACGTATCATGCACAAACAAAGTATTTTGGAGGACAAAATATTCATGTACTACTTCATGGATGATTGAAGAAAGTGTGTAAAAATACGAAATATTCAGATCATTAAGGTCTTTTTCAAATCACATTAATAATATAACTGCTGTGAATGCACACTAAACTTATATAAATCTGAAGGTTCAATGGTTACATTTTATTTTAAATCTTTCCACTAGATTTCCTGTCGTTTACAAGTCGCTGCCTTCATTCTTTCGTTCAAAAGCACTTGGCTTCATGAACACTACTATTGTGAATACGAAATATTGAGACATCTTCATCGTTGCAAGGCATCGAAATTAATTCAATAGCGAAGTTGGAAATTTGTGGTGAACCGGGATTCAAACCCGGATTTTCCGTATCGGCCAGCGGCCGGCTTAACAAATTAGGCTACTCAGACACCCTTCCCGTCCTGCCCAAATTCTCAGCATATCGGTCATTACGATTGTAGTGCTCCCTGCCCATTAACTTCCTCTTGCTCGCAGCCTAACTGTATTTCCGCAAGGGATTGAGAGTGGTGTACATCCGCAACTGCCATTTGGAAGCATATATACAAGTATACATGTGGCGTCTGTTCCGAAAGCACAGACGTCACTTCTGATCCTGCAGTGCTTAGGTAGTCCTTGCAGGTGCGGTGATCACTGTGTCCCCAGTGGTGTAGGGGTCAGCGCAACTGCCTAGAAAGCAGGAGACCCGGGTTCGAATCCCGGCTGGGTACACATTTTCAGCTTTGCCCAATCGCAGTTGATATCATATATTCTGTGAGTATTATATATACAAGTGTTGATGTAGTGTCTGTTCTTTCAGTAATTGATACTGTTGTGGTTCATTTCTATCTTCCGTAGAATATTTCCCGCACACAATATTATTTGTCACATTTTAATAAGTATTTTCTATGCTTGAAGCAATTATACGTTTTGCTAACATCTACTTTTTAGTTTTTATTAAGCGTAGTAGCCATGATCGCTTATAATTTTTATTTCGATTGCCGCTTTCGGCAGATTAGACTGACATTTTCGGATGTTTCACTTCATTCATCGCATCACGATTGTTTTTAAAAGCTTTTATTTATGATGTGATGAATGAGTTGAATTATCCCATGATGGCAATTTCATCTTCCGAAAGCGGCAATCGATTAAACATTATAAGCGCTCTTGGCTGTTAACCTTAATAAACTGATTGAAAAGATCGCCAACCCCCCAAAATATGAAAAACTTTTATCAAATTTGTAGGTACTCACAGCCGCAAAAAACGAATGCTGCATACGCTGAGACCACCTCTGAGGCTCTATTATAACATTTCTCATCCTGTTCACTCAAGTTATTCGATTTTCTTTATTAGCTACATGGGTTTTGCAGACCTCTAGAACAAGAATTTATAGTAACATTTCAAGAAAAACGACGGATGACCAAGTGATACATCATTCTTGTGTCTGACATTTACTGTGCCAACCCGTGCATCGATATTATAGTTGTTGGACACTGAAATTCCTGATTTCGTCAATCGATTTTGGGTGTAACGTACGTCATATCGTTCTCACCTGAAAGAAACCTGACAGTAGCAACGAAATAGCACTGAATCAGAAAGCAAGTATCTATTTCGAATCTGTATTGAACTTCAGAGAATATCTGGATGTGCTGAATAAATATGCGTCATGGATTGATGAAGATTCTCCTGTCATATTGCGGGAATGGTGTTTTATAACATTATTTATGTTACCAATACTGATGATATGAGAACTGTGAGAACTGGTAATTACAGTGATTGTGGAATAGATATCACCTCCCCCCCTTTACGTCAATTGGGATAAAGAAGTAGCCCAATAATAATAATAATTTCCTTAGTCGTGTACTGATAACAATACAGCTACTGCCGCGAAAAAGTAATATTGAAGGGAAACGTGGGCTGTACGGCGACTACGTGGTGGCTAAGCAAGTGACTGGCACACTGCAAGGCTATAAAGATACGGCGTTCAGATTTCAGTCAGTCCAAGGAGGTTATTTTCTGTCAGTCGTCGTTCCTTACACCCCTGCCAATTTAACAGTGTGTCCGTTTGGTCATCTGAGCTACCATAATTACCATTGGTGCCAACATAACCACTGCAGTCCAGCGAGAAGCGTCGTGCAATTTAACCCTTATTGGGGTTTTAGTCTGAAGCAGTTTGCACTTCATGTGTTGCATAAAAATCTACAGATTTGTTCCAATCTTTATGAAATTTTCTATACGTAAGCTTCAATCCATGAGGACAGTCGCCGTAAGTGTAAGAATCACATACGATATATAGTTCCCGAGATATGACGTCATAAACAATGAGATGCGCGGAAAACTGCTGCATTTAGCGACAATGCTGCTCATTTTCTACTAAACCACTGGACCGATTTCAACCAAATTTGGTACATACATCCCTTACCGTGAGGTAACAATTGCTGCATGGTTAAGAATCACATACGGCACATGGTTAAAAAGATATTACGTCATAACCAATAGAAATCGCTAAAAATGCAATGTAATGCGGCGAGACTTTCGAAATACACGGTATGAGAATGACAATATTTAGCGACTTGCAACAAAGTTTAAACATAATTTGAAACCTTTATTAAACTTTTTCTCGCTGGCAACGATAGTGAAAGGAGGAAAGGAAAAAAGTTTCTCGCTTAGTACTTTTCCGCTGTTTCTGAAGTAAAACTACGGCTCTCGGTATGACGTTACAATTTATAATGTGTAAACTATATATTGTAGCCACAGGAAATTTTATAGAAAGTATACACACATATAGTTGAATGTACCTCCCGAATTGTATCACAGAACGATACGTATTTCATGAGATATTTGCACATAAACAGTAACGTTCATGGAAAACCGCCCCGTCACCCACCAAATTTTAATCGATTACTTCTTTACTACTAATTGTATTCCCAAGAGATTTTACAGACATACAGCCCTTATACAAATGAATATATACCTAAAAATAGCAGGAATAAATAAATACCCGGGCAAAGTCGGGTTCTCAGCTAGTAATTTATAAATATAGAAAGCGCAGGGTGTTCAAAAGCTTAGGATTCCATCTTAAACTGTAGTTTCTAACCGGTAGTGCGTAACTGCATCCAAGAGCACAATATACATATTACTACAATGTGGTGTTAGAGGCAAACTTTGGATTGAAAACAGATCTACGTATTGTAGCGCATTTGAGGAATTAGCTCAGCCCGCGTGTGTATCTCACCCTGGTGGGTAATGGGTTCTTTAATTAATCACTACAAAACGGAAACCAAAGAACTTGGTGCCACCTACTCCGGTTTCTCATTACGTTCAGAACTGCAAATTATGGCCTGGACCATCTTGTAGTAATAATAATAATAATAATAATAATAATAATAATAATAATAATAATAATAAATTTGCCCTCCCACATTGCGAACGAAGTTTTGTAAATTTTGTTGGTAAAACTTGATTCCTATCATGTATTCCAGTTTCAGACAAAACTTTAATGTGATTATTCGTACTGGGAATAGTCTTAACGAAATGTAAATCATTAACCTCATAGTGAGATGTGCGATAAAGGCTCTATCTTTGGTGAGTAGATCTTTTGGGGTGTGATTAATCGCGATTTTGAATTGCTCCTGGCGCTGCCGATTTTTAGGCAGATCGGTTTTATGGGCCAATAAGTAACGTATTGATCTTCAGTGATTTCACCTGAGGATTGGCTAAACAATTATTATACATATTATTTTGTATTGATACATGCTGTCCCGTCGTCAGTCAGATTTTGTGAATTTGCGTCTGTTATGCAACTTGTATGATTTTCTGTTTATGCTATTACATTGTAGCCTACGTTGATAGTATTTCTAAGGCAAAAATGGAAAATGCTTCTGAAAAGTTTGCTGAATCGTTTCAGGAAATATAGGAAACAAGAGTTACTAATATAATACCATTACTGGCCTTCAAAGTAATCGCCATTGGCTACAATACACTTCTGACATAGGTTCTACAGCTGTTGGAAACTGTCAGCAAACGCTTCTTTTGGAATCACTCTAAGCGCTGGAGTCACACGCTGTTTGATCTCCGTAACTGTCGTGGAGCTTAAGCCTTTCATGGTTAATATAAGGCGGGGAAAGAAATCTGCTGGCGACAACTCAATCGTTCAATATTGTCTGGGACCATAATTATGAACGGTTGATCCGAAGGTGGCTATAAAGCGTTTTAAACCTCTCAAACTCACACTTTTTCCTAACTGCTTCAACACCATACGCTTGCACTAACATCTCATAGGTCTCCGTCGCCGTTTTGCCTATTTGAAGCAAAATTTGATGACTCCGCGGTGTGACATTTTGAGTTCCACGTTGCTATGCCACGAGTTCTCACACTGAACCTGTTAGCTGGGCTGCAAAGAGTATCACCGCTTCACAGCAGTGCTTTACACGATAGCGGGCGCTTGTTGACATGTCTCTCAGTGCGTACTCGCAGCCACCTTACCCTCGCCAGCGCGGTTTGTAAAATATGGGACCATTAACCGAACTTTTTAGGCGCGCCTTGTACTGGTGTTCTATAACAATCCTTCTATCCCTAATAAAAAAATCTGCTTAATCGGCAGCAGGTTTTACTCTATTTACGGTGTATTTCATGTCATTGTACCATAACTTTTATAAAACCTGTAGCGGAATACACTGAAGAACCAAAGAAACCGGTATATACGTGCATATGCAAACAGAGAGAAGTAAATACGGCCTCATCATTTCCTAAACCTACCAGCTACTTATGAACTAGCTTACACTAAAGACGGCAGAAACAACCATACCCGACGGGGGGATTCGAATCCCCTACCGCATTGCCGTGCAGACTGTGACTGGCACGCCGCAGACCGCTCGGCCACCGCGGCCGGCAGACAACAGGTTTCTGGCGCAGGCGTTAGTAGATCGGTTACTCCTACTACAGTGGTGACTTATCGTGATTTAAGTGAGTTCAACGTGATTTTATAATCGGCGCTGGAGAGGTGGGACACAGCATTTCCGAGGTAGCGACGGCGTGGAGATTGTCCCGTACGACCATCACACGTGTGCCCGTCAATATCGGAAATCCTGTAAAACATCAGATCTCCGACATCGCTGCGCCCGAAAAAGGCCCTGCAAGAACGGGACCAATATGACAGACTGGAAACATGTTTCCTGGTCTGACGAGTCTCGTTTCTAACTGTATCGGTTGACTGGACTTGTATTTCATGAATCCACTGTTCAAGCACGTGGAGGCTCTGTAATGGTGTGGGGCATGATGCAGTTGGAGTGATATGGGAATCCTGATACGTCTAGACATGACTTTGACGGGTGATACGTAAGTCTGCATCCTGATTGATCACCTAGATTCTTTATGTCCATCATGCATTCCAACGGACTTGGCAGTTCCAGCAGGACATCCTACACATCAGAATTAGTACAGTGTCTCGAGGAATACTCTTCTGAGTTTAAACTCCTCCGCTGGCCACTAAAAGCCCTAGACAACGTTACGGAACATCTGGGATGCCTTGCAACGTTCTGTTCAGAAGAGATCTCCACCCCCTCGAACTCTTACGGATTTATTGACACCTCTACAGGCTGCAGGGTGTCAGTTTCCTCCAGCACTACTTCGGACGTTAGTCGAGTCCATGCCACGTCGTGTGGCGGCACTTCTGCGTGCTTGCGAAGGCCCTATACAATGTTAGGCAGGTGTACCAGTTTGTTTGACTCTTCAGTGTATGTTACTATTAGACCGTTCTTGAAGGAAGCTATAATAATGGACGAAAAGAGATATAGGCTTAACGGAAGAAGATTGGGAAGGCTCCTGTTTCTATAGAACTTACGTTGATTGGCAATTGTGAATACTGTAAGTTAAATGTTAGGGTATATAAAATGAATATCTGTTTAATGTTGTTTACTACTATTTCTTCACAACATTTTTGTTCGAAGGAAAGCTGGAAATAAATTATTTGTTCATTTTTTATCATCATTTAAACTGAAACCAATCCAATCCAATTTCTCGGCCGTATATGTAAGATAAACCAATTTCAACAACAAACCTTTGTATCGTTTTCCGATAAATGAGCACAATCTTTTGTTTCCTTATATAGTTCTTTTCTAATTAGCCATGCAAACAGAAAGTACAAATCAATCGTTAAAATATGTTGAATGGTCGATTTTGTATGTCAGTTTAGAGATATGATGCAAATATTAACATGTTTTTTTACTTGGATTTTTGGTAGAGCGATATCGGTGAATCGATATTTTTTGCTTTCAATTTTTTCCATAAGAGATACAAATAGGTTCGATCTAAAATGATAGCCAAAATCGATCTTTTCGTAAAAGTTGCCTATCCCTTCCTATTACTGCTGCCGAAGTAGGACAAGGTGGTGTCTCCTTCAATGTGATGCCCTTCACTACTTAAACGCATCATTTCGTCGATTTTCCGGCTTCTCTTGAGTTGTTTATTTGGCGGTATTAAACGAAATTTCTTGACTATTTTCTGTTCTTGAAGAAACATACTCTTGAATTCTAATTGCTTAATAAGAGTAGATTCTAAGAGCCAAAGCAGCACACGGAGCTCCGCAGATATAGGTATACCATCTTCCATTTTCACTTTACGAAACAGGGGGTTCATGCGAGTAAATAAATTTGTTTTTGGCGTTTTCGTTGTACATAGAGTATGTGTTTCGCACTTTTCTTAAAATGTCTGAAAGAAAATATTGAGAGTCACTTTCATTAGGAAACATTTCATTATTTCTAACAATTTACCTGCTGCTTTCGTCATCCGTTACACGAGAAACAAATTTAAGGGTAACAAGATACTCCAAAAATTCTGTGGTTAAATGGCGAAACAATACACCTCTAACAAGGAGAGGACGCCTACTCGTCATCGCCGAATTCGTCCAAATTTATCGTACATGTGGGGTGTGGTGAGATATGAAAGTGCACCAAGTAGGAACTCCATATGGCTAATCGTTTAGGAAATAAAAAGGAATTTTGATACGGATCTCTCACCGTATGCACCTTATCAACTGTCCCTGAGATTGATTGAAAAGCGGTGTTTGGCTCGGCGGTAAGAGATCGGTTTATTATTGAAAGGTTCGCGGGTTCGATTCCACCAGGCGGCAATTTTTTTGTTTTTTGTTTTCAGAATGTCAATTAAGTTTGTTTTTCCATGGAGACATTAAAAAACCCACGTAACTGCAAATTGGTGTCGTTCATAACGTGCGCAAGGTAAGGTCAAAATTAATGCTTCCCCTGTTACTTCGATGAATATCACCCCGATACATGTAACTGATGAATTGTAAAAGAATGGAAGTATTGATTTACATACACGACGCCCCAAGTACGCATCAACTACAGTCCCTTTTTAAATGTTAGTAGTCCCGAATTTCATCCAATGCCCTTTCTTTTTTGCTCATATAAATTCATATAAATCAATAAAATAACGTACATGATGTTGCGGTTAATTGTGACGTCAGTCTACATCTACATCAATACTCTGCAAACCACTGTGGAGTGCATGGCAAAGGGTACGTCCCACTGTACCGGTTATTAAGGTTTTTTCCCATTCCATTCACGTATCGAGCGTGGGAAGAATGATTGTTTAAGTGCTTCCGTGCGTGCTGTAATTAATCTAATCTTGTCCTCACGATTACTGCGGGAACAATATGTAAGTGTACACGTTACCAAGGAGCAGAGAACATTTACCGCCGGGTGGAGTTGAACCCGCGACCTTCTCAATACGAATCCGAGAATTCGATCTTTTACCGCTGAGCCAAACGCCGCTTCCTAAATGCGCCGTCACAGGGACATGCATATGGCGATAGATCCGTATCAAACTTCCTTTTATTTCCTAAACGCCTGGCCATCTGCAGTTCCCACTTGGGACACTTCCGTGTTTCACCACACCCTTTGGACGAATTCGGCGACGACGAGTAGGCGTCCTCTCCTTGTAAACTGGTAGCTGCTCCCTGACAGTTCAGGCTGAACTGGACGCTGTGTGATGTTTGGGTGTTCATCATTTATGTCTACTATCTAAATGTAAGAAACTACTACGCATACGAGGGACAAGCAGAGTAAAATCTGGGTCGATGTAAACAACGAGATTCGATGCTGGGGCCTTCTTGTTAGTGGCGTTTCGTTTCAGAGAGCTCGCCTAATCGAACTGACACTTGACTCTTTTTGGACGCAAATATCCGTCACAGGCGAGGTCAATAACTTAATCCCAAGCAAGAGAACTGTCAAGCATTTCCATTGTACCACCGACGAAATTAATTCCGGCTTTCGGCGTCCGGTACGTTTCTCGCGTGCGTAGCTAGCTATCAGATGACGTGCTGACCGCAGGAGTGTCGCCATGTCACGGTGTTCTGCACACAACGCCCATGAACCACACCGTTGTTATTATTATTATGATTATTAATATTATTGTTGATGTTATAGATTACTGGCCAGGCCCTAATCGAGGAAAAGTGCTTTTGACCAAATGCACCTTCTCTCCACGCAGCGTTTCGTTGTTTGGCTATTTGTTTAAATATTTCAGTAGAAATACGCAGTGGGGAGACATTTTATTAACATCTTTTATTAAGCCATCGCCGCTCGGTGTGAGCTGCCATGTCATGGATTGCGCGGCCGCTACCCGAAAGGTGTATGTGTGTGTGTGTGTGTGTGTGTGTGTGTGTGTGTGTGTCGTCCTTAGCATAAGTTAAAGTGATGTGTAAGTCTAGTGACTGATGACCTTAGCAATTTGCTCCCTTAGTTACTCAAACTTTGAACGTTATTAAGCTAGAATTTCTGAAAAATTCGTCTTTTAGGAGACAAACTATCAGTCACACTGCATCGCAGTAAACGCTTTAATAAATGTACTGACAGATAAAATCCCTGTATCGCACTGGCAGTTCACTCCTTCCGTCTGTGACAGAATTGCCGGCCGCGGTAGCCGAGGGGACTGAGGCGCTCCAGTCACGGTCTGCACGGCCACTACGGTCGAGGGTTCGATTCCCCCCCTCGGGCATGGATATTTGTGACATCCTTAGTCTTAGCTAGTTCATAAGTAGTTTGTAAGCTTAAGGACTGATGATCCCGTAGTTAAGTCCCATAAGTTCTACAAACAATTGAATTTGATTTTGTGACAATTTTTCACCCATTTTGTTACCCACCAAGGAAAGAACGATAACACGTGGAAATTTTCATAGAAGTGAGTACAATATGGAGCAAATAATAATTTGCATTAACAAAAACAATACGTCACTGATTGTGGTTGTCGAAACTTAACTTCCATTATCTTATTTTTTCTCCCTCACGGTTTCCTGATGTTAAGCATAGCACTAGTATTCTATTTTCAAAGAATAAAGTTAACGGAAACCCTGGTTTCATTTAAGAACTTTCGGAGCTGTCCCATGGCATTTGAGTTCTTTATTTGCTAACTAGAAGCGTTATTTTGTTTTTATAACAAGACTAGAAAACTCTTGAGCATCAACAAGCAAAAATCGTAAAGCGTTTATGGGTAAATAGAACAACTCCGATTGTAGGTTTCAGCTCAACATTTTTCAAATCTTTATTTAAATAGTATTACTTGTTAGTGCAAGTCACATATTAGCAAGTCCGATTTTATTTTCTAAAAATGTAAGAATAGTTCGGACCATTATACGGCAATTTTATTTGTAAGTTTTCACCACACTTATTGATTTTTAACTATAAATCTATAAGTTGATAAAGACGAACGTAAAGAAACTTAGTTAACTTCAGCAAATAGTAAACGAAATATTTTCGTCTATCCTAGGGCTCCGATACTATAATTGATGCAAGACAAGGCCCAAGTTCAAAAGCATGAGAAAAAAAAATCTGAAGATGGATTTATATAAATCCGAAACAGGTTATGGTTTAATAAAATAAACAATTCTACCACACTTGTGGCTGGTTGCTGTTTATAATCAAAACATTACAATACCACATCCACGGTTCTCACAATGTCAGTTTTTGACAAAATAGCGTGATTATGTTTACTACTCTCGTGCTAATCAACGTATTCGAGATGAATGGCGTAGCTGTTCATGTTTTCTTTTGCTTTCTTCCTGATTTTCACTACTGCGTTAATTCAGAGGTTCCAACCATTACGATTTAACCGAAATTTTTACGAAAATTGTTTAAAATTACTACGATTGGAGTGATTCGAATTCCGATTTTCAGCTTTAAATAACAAATCGGCAAAACTCGGTTGCTTTCGAGTAAGTTAGTGTAATGTCATCGACAAAAATAAACTATTACGAGCAACTACTCCTAGCATGTTCTTGTGGAAATCATCGGTATTGACAGTAACTTCGACAAACTCGATAACTGCGTAGTGTGTGTGTGTGTGTGTGTGTGTGTGTTGTCTTTGGGTTAATTTAACTTGGTTTAAGTAGTTTGTAAGCCTAGTGACTAATAAACAAAGAAGTCCCATAGATTTACAAACATTTGAGCATTTTCTACTTCCCTCAATCAATCTTAACGGCAGCGTATACGCGTAATTTTTGTTTTTTGCACGTCTATGGCAAAGCCCCTATGAATTATATAAGTTTCAGTGCCCTACTTGTATAATATTAAAAATCAATACTTCAGTTTTCGTGCTCGCGTATTTATATGATGATTTCTTCAGTACTTTATCCTCTCTTCTAAAATTATATGATGGAATGCGGCATACTGCATCTGCATATTTTGATTTAATTGCGCTTCCAATAGCTTCGTGTGGCCTTTGTTAATCCGCACAGTACTGCAGTAGTGTGGCACTGAGTAGCTAAGGCCGAGGGTGGATGGTCATTAGGTCGAAGCAGGAGAACCGCATCTAGCACTACGTACTTATATTATTTCTTGGCCTCAGTTTACCTGCAGTCTTTGTTACATGATGTTTAAATGACAGCGTTGCGTCAAATATAATTTCAAGGTACCGTAATTTTTATTACGGCTCACTTAAGAACCAAAGAGTTAGATATTTTGTACACAGTATTAGAATTTTGCAATCATACTTTGTTTACACTGGATTAAAGAAAATACTATAAGACTTGTTATGGCTATCAAACTACGAAGGTAGATGGTTTCTGCCCGCGTTCTCATTCCGCTAATGCTTTACACATCTAGAATAACTTGTATCTTTACAAGTAGGGTCATATTGTAACTGACGATGGATTTGTGAGTACTGCCAACTTCTTGCAGTGGTCACGCCCATTTCTGTTTCAACGAGATCTGCTTTTTCTCCACGCAAAAGCACAAGAGAGAATTTTTTAGAATAACGAACGGGTAACGATCAGAAGTAAACGACGTTAAGATTTTATCGTAAATTGCAGCGAGCTGTTATTCCAATGTTACCAGAATGATATTTGAACTCTGCAGCGGAGTGTGCGCTGATATGAAACTTCCTTTGAACACGGGACCTTGGTCTTTCGCGGTCAAGCGCTCTACCGACTGGTTACCCGGGCACGCCTCGCGGTCGGTACCAGGGCTTTACATTTATCAATATTTCGCCACTAGGTTCGAATTCGAGGTCCGACACATAGCTTTAATCTGCCAAGAAGTTTCATATCAGCATACACTCCGCTTCAGACTGACAGTATTATGGAAATATCCCATGTTGTTGTTGTGGTCTTCAGTCCGGAGACTGGTTTGATGCAGCTCTCCACAGTACCCTATCCTGAGCAAGCGTCTTTAACTCCTCATAAGAACGGCAACCTACATCTGTCTGAATCTGTTTAGTGTATCCATCTCTTGGTCTTCCTCTGCGGTTTTTACCCCACACACTTCCCTCCAATGCTAAATTCACGATTCCTTGATGTCTAAGGATGTGTCCTACGAATCGATCCCTTCTTTTAGTCAATATATGCCAGAAATTCCTTTGCTCCCCAATTCTGTTCAGTACCTCCTCATTAGTTATGCGATCCACCCACCTAATCTTCAGCATTCGTCGGTAGCACCACATTTCAAAAGCCTCTATCCTATTCCTGTCCGCACTGTTTATCGTCCATGTTTCACTCCCATACAAGGCAACACTCCACACAAATGCCTTCAGAAAGGACTCCCTTAACTCTACAATATCCTTATTTCAAGTAGTACTTGTCCTTCGAGGTTCGCAGGAGAGCTTCTATGAAATTTGGAAGGTAGGTGGCAAGGGACTGGCGGGAGTAAGCTGTGAGGACAGGCAGTGATGCGTGCCAGGGTAGGTCAGTCGGTAGAGCGCTCGCCCGAGAAAGACTAAGCTCTCGGGTTCGAATCCAGGTCCGGCCCAATGTTTTACTCTGCCAGGTAATTCCATTCAACTGTTGGTGTTCGGATAATGTACAAATGAGCTCCTTGTTATTTAAATTAGTGTGCGCGAATTGGTGAAAGATATTACGGTCCGTTTATTAGTTCGGCGGTCCTGTACACGGTCTCGAGATGGCTGCCGCTGTAATTAGTGCAGCCTCTCGGTGTTGTCAGAAGTATGTTTATAGTCGAGAGGCGATAAGAGATTGTGGAACGCTGCGCTCGGTAGATAGGTGAGTTCATTTTCATGAGCCGCGGCGCTGCGCAAACAGTCTGAGGTGGGCAAACACGTGAAGCGTGACAGCCGCGCTAACCCCGCAAAGACGGGGGCCGCAGACCGACTGCTGTGCAGCGTGGGTCCGTGGCCCGGTGCAAGCAGGAGAGCCTTACAGTTGTGCGCGACCAGCGGCGCCTGTTCCCTGTAATCTCCACCCCCCCCACCCCTTGAAAATACATTCTCCGGTGAAGTAGCGCCGTGCTTCCTTACATCTTATCGAGGCACTGTATCAACACATAAAACACCTCATAGAGGCGCGCAAAAGGTGTGCTTGGATTGAGAACGGGCTTTAAGCATTACGACCGATAAAGGTGGAATAATTCCGTCAGATTTAGGCGGATATGCTATTCGTTACCTTCATGTGGACTTATCTTTTTCTCAAGTGTTATACTTTCATCTTATCACTTGGTTGGTACTAAATATCGACGTATAGAAAATTTTTTTAGTCGTCAACAGTATCTGTCATAAGGCGTGTTTAGAAATAAGTGTAGCTGATACCTACAATGTCAAGGATATTCTAGTGGTTAATAACAGCAAAATATTAATAAGCTGACGAGGACATTATAACGTTTTTTTTCCTGATACTACCCGAAAACCTAGCGTTGCCAGCGTTTTTTATCTTTAATATTTTTTTTTCATTTTTTTTTTAAGTATCTGCATTTAGTCTTGTATTGTTCTCCTTTCTATAAATCTCCTTCTCCCTCCTCTCTGTCCATCTCTTTCTCCTCCTGTATCCATCCTAGACTCTTCCCCTTCCAGCTCCCCCTCCTGCGTCTATAAAATCAAATGTTCAAATGTTTGTAGAGCTTATGGGACTTAACTACGGGGTCATCAGTCCCTAAACTTACAAACTACTTATGAACTAGCTAATACTAAGGATGGCACAAATACCCATGCCCGAGGGGAGGGGATTCGAACCCCCCACCGTAGTGGCCGTGCAGACCGTGACTGACGCGCCTCAGTCTGCTCGTCTATAAATCTCCCCTCCTTGTGTCCATTTTTTCCTCTCCTTCTGATGTAAATTATGATACATTCAATGCAAGGTAGCCTTTCTTTCATTACTTATTTATCCTAATCATTCTCTTGTCTGTCTCCTGTTTTGCCCTCTCTCTGTTCACCTGCTCCCTCCATCCATTCACTCTGTCTCCTCCTGCCTTTGTGCATCTCCTATTTCCCCTGTCGCTGTTCATGTCAGGCGCTTACATCTACATCTACATAGATACTCTGCAAATCACATTTAAGTGCCTGGCAGAGGATTCATTAACCACTTTCATAACTTTTCTCTACCGTTCCATTCTCTAATAGCGCGAGGGAAGAAAGAACACCTAAATCGTTCCGTTTTCGATCTGGCTTCTCTTATTTTATTGGGATGGTCATGTCTCCCTAAGTAGGTGGGTGCTAGCAAAATATTTTCACATTCAGAACTAAAAGTCGGTGATTGAAACTTCGCAAACAGATCACGCCGCAATGAATAACGTCTATCCAGTCCATCATGTCTCTCCCTCCCACCCTGTCTGTCAATTTCTATCTCTCCCCTCTCCATCTCCTTCTATCCATCTCTCTCGGCCCATCTTGTCTCCCCTCTGTCCAACTGGCCCCCCATGTCCAACTGGCCCCCCATGTCCAACTGGCCCCCCATGTCCAACTGGCCCCCCATGTCCAACTGGCCCCCCATGTCCAACTGGCCCCCCATGTCCAACTGGCCCCCCATGTCCAACTGGCCCCCCATGTCCAACTTGCATAACTACAACGTCGTGGATCTCACAGGTAGCTAATTATTGCCCATCTCTAGCCAAGACTTTTCACTGACTCTATTTCACTTTTATTTTGTGCACTTTCTGTACACCTTGTTGCTGTTCTCATTTATGCTGGGTCTGGGTTGAGTTTATGACGCTGTATTTCCTGGACCCTCTTGCTGTTGAATCTGGGGAGTTGGCCTCAGTGCCCGTTAGCGACTGCTTGGGCTTAGTACCAGCACGTGTGTCGGTGTTGTGCGCAGATCTACCAGTTGGCGCGCGAGACGGTGGTGCTGCTGCTGGAGTGCAACCCCGACATCGGGCCGCTGCTCGACTGGGTGGTGGACCGCTGCTACACCGGCAGCCCGCAGGTCGCCGACGGCTGCTTCCTCGCGCTCGCCACCATCTTCAGCGCCAGGTCAGTCCGGACATCAGCTCACATCTCACGGAATTTATTGTCTTAATTGTAAAATCGCTTTGATGAAAATATTTTTATTTCTGTGCAAAGTATAGGTGTATAAAACAACAGTGTCTTCTGTACATAATGTACACAGGATGCATAATATGCCACATATATTCACGTATTGGAGGAATACCTGGATAGAGCCAATAGTACTCCCTGTATTTTAGGCAACACGAGAAACCGTACCGACTGACGTCGCACTGTTATGACACAGGAATTTCGTCCGGCTGCAGCAAGGTAACAGTTCACGATTGAGCACCCTAACTTCCGCATGGTTCCTCTGAAACTGTTTATCAGATGCCGGGATTATATCTTGGGGGAAAGGCACACCCATTTTCCCTCCCAGTGCGTTTCAACCTGAACGTGTGCTATGTCTGTAAGTCCTAGTTGCTCACAAACTTGAATACGTTAACTTTTTTACCTTTTTACCAGTCGAGTCACTCGTCAATGGCCGACCGCGGTGGCCGAGGGGACTGAGGCGCTTCAGTCACGGTCTGCACGTCCACTACGGTCGGGGGTTCGAATCCCCCCTCGGGCATGGATATTTGTGCCGTCCATAGTCTTAGTTAGTTCATAAGTAGTTTGTAAGTTTAGGGACTGATGACCCCGTAGTTAAGTCCCATAAGCTATACAAACATTTGAACTCGTCAATGCGGTTCTCCATTACGCGTACAATCTCCGTCACACATTCTCTTGCAAGAAACCACGCGCATATACACAGCTTAAAAGAATTACGGATCGGATGAGATATACAATATACGTATGGCAAAGTATTTTGCCACCCCCATGAACCGCAGACATTGCCGAGGTGTGTTGGCAAAGCAAAGGACCTCCAAGGAGCAGTTGAACGGAATGGTCAGCATATGGAAAGGTAATGGAGAGCAGTGTAAGAAAATCAGACGATGATGAAGGAATTATATTAGGTAAAGAAACAATGAAGTTGGTAGAAGAGTTTTGTTACTTTGTCAGTAATACAACACATGATGGTCGCAGTACAGAGAACATAAAATGCAGAGTGGCAACGGAAAGAAAAGCGTTTTTGAAAAAAAAACAGAAATTTGCTAACATTGAATATTAATTTAAGCGGAAAGAAGTCCTCTCTGAAGGCATTTGTGTGCAGTGTTGCTTTGTATGCGAGTGAAACGTGGACGATAAACAATACGGACAGGAAGAGGACACAGGCTTTTGAAATGTGGTGTTACAGAAGAATGCTGAAGATTAGGTGGTTGGCACGCGTATCTAATGAAGAGGTACTCAACAGAATTGGGGAGAAAAGGAATTCCTGGCACACCTTGACTAAAAGAAAGGATCAATTGGTAGGACACATTCTTAGACATCAAGGAATTGTGAATTTAGCGTTGGAGGAAAGTGTGTGAGGTAAAACCCGTAGAGGAAAACCAAGAGATGGATACAGTAAGCAGATTCAAATGGATGTAGGGTGCCGCTCTTATGAGGAGATGTAGAGGCTTGCTCAGGGTAGAGTAGGAGAGCTGCATCAAACCAGTCTCCGGACTGAAGAGCGCAACAACAACGACGACGACAACAACAACAACAACAACAACGAAGTGTTTTATTCAGATATTGGTTACAATTGTAATTTGTGTCATGCATTACGATATTTTGCTGTCTCAACTGTTTATTGGAGGTTTACATAGCGTTTACTTAGAGCGAAGCACCTTGATGCATGTTATTCACCAGTGCAGCTCTGTGGGAACGAGCGTTATCGTCCACCAGAAGGATTTCATCTGTTAAGGCACCAGCGTAGGGCTCAACAGAAGGTCGAAGGACTCGTCTCTATACCTCTGAGCAGTCAAAGCGTCGTTCTTAACGACACAGAGGAACGGAAGTCCGCCAGTACTGATTCCTGCTCCCACCATTCGTTTACCACCATTATGTGGTGGTGTTTCGCGCACATAATTAGGATTCTTCCGAGCTCCACGTTCTCTCCAGATGAGGGAACGACGATTGTCCGGTTGAACACACTCTTGACTCATTTGTGAATGGAACGCAGCACCATTCATTAAGACGCCAGTTCCGCTGTTGCACCGCCAAGGTTCTGCGGGCTCAACGGTGTCGTGTATGAGACACACACCATAGGCCTCCGTGCGTAGATGCCTCCGTGCCTGATGCCACATTCCTGAAATCGATTTTGGCAGTTTGTGTTGACATTGTGCATCCTGTTTCTGCCTGAAGGGTGCGTTGCAGCTGAGTTGCATCCAGTGTCTTGTCTCGACGCGACGGGCTATTAACCGGAGGTAAGTCATCTCTTGCTGACGTTACGCGTGGACGGCTTTGGCGTGCCTTCTTTTAACGGCTTCTCTTGTCTGAAATCGCGTCCAGGTTCTAGAAGTAACACTTTGGGACACATCAATAGGTGCACCTACCTTCCTCTGTGTCTATCCCGCTTCTAACCTTCCTATGTCTCTCCATGCCATAGCTTCGGGTAAGTCAGGCTGTTGTTGCTTTGCACTGCCTGCCCACTACACTATCTGAAGCCAACTGCTTATGTAATTCATTTGGCAAACACTAGTCAATATCAGTCCCGTCTGAATCAACTTTCTGTTATTACTACTATCTCTGTTGCCGTAATGTTTTTGTCTCCGCTCCGTAGAACCGAGAAAAAGACGAGATATTTCAACTGATCCTTAATTATTTTGACCAGTATATATATAGTGCGTGTTTGGGTGGGTGCGTGGGTGGTGGAATGTAGAATAATACCAAACACAGGTATGTAACTGTAAAGTGTAAGATCAAAGGTAATATTTTTTGCTTGTTTTCGGATTTATCTGGTGTTGCATTAAACTGAAACTGTAACAAAACAGAGCCCCGCGGCCGGCTGACTGGAACAGGGGAATGTAATACAGTAGAAGAAGAATAGCTAGCTTGGAGAGATAAAGTAGTGGATAGCGCAGAGGGTCATTATATGTAGAAGTATGCTTGTAAGCCAATAGAAATCAGTAATAGTTCGTTGTCTAGATGTTTACTTATTGGTGGAGTTAACAAAAGCACGTGATCGATTCCATATGGAGCGTAAATTACCTATACAATTCATCCAGTATTTCATAAAGAGAGCACTTAATGTAACCTATTTCTCGCTTACGCGCTTAGCGCCAAATATGTAATACTGCAGTTCATTTGTAAATTAACTCGTTGACTCCCGCGATGACGTCAGAGGCGCGCCAGAGCCACCTGCTGTGGCCGCCGGCGGCCACGAAGCAGCCAACGTGTTAAACAGATGTTTGAAGCTGTGTTTTTACATAGGAATTCGTTTCTTCACGGAATCTGAGGTTTAGTGGCCTTGAAGATAATCTTCGCCTTATTACAGTACTACAGTCATATTGCATAGTGCATGAGTTATTGACGCCTAGTTTATACCGTTAGTGGCCTTGAGTCAAGCTTGAATCGTACAATATTTTGGTGCACAACACTTTCCCTATTGTACTTTTAATGTCCAGTCAATATGCCTGTCACATTGTTAGGAGTTTCTTTTTGCTTCCTTTCTGTCTGCTCCATATGATATTACCGCTACCTTCTTTACATTTCGCTTCATTGAACCTCCTTAATCCGGGTTAAGCCGTTGCATTTGCCTTTGCAGAGTTTATAGCTGGTCTTTTTTGTTATTCAATCTTTTTTTTTTCTGTTGGTTACTTCCACCGGGGCAGTTCCCTCCTGGAGATAACAGATTGTCGCCTAACCCGGAATCTTTTGATAAATAAGAGATCGTTATGACACTTTTCAGCTACACACTCTCACAGATGAGGAGCGTCGTTTCAAAACATATTAGGTGCACCAATGTACATTTTTCAGAAATGAAGAAAAACGTTTTACTTCCGAACTGGGAAAGGTATCCACAAAATTGAGATGTCAGAGTTTATATACTAGGGTAACGTTTGAGAATCCACAAAAACTGAAATTGGTTTTTCATTAAGTGGCCTTATATTTAAATTTAAAATTGTCACTTAATACGTTTTGAACCGATATACTGAACATAATACGTTGTGAACCTTTTAGTGAATAAACATACACAGAGGCGATCAAACACTTATAGCTTTTCAAATCAGTTTTGCTGTAGTTTATGTTTATTTAATGTTTTAAAATTGTCACAATAATACACAAAGTTCAGAGAAAGTAAAAAAAATATGTATTATTAACATTCAGTAAATTTTTCACAGGTTAAGATATTAGGTCATACTAAATTTACATACTTTTCTGAGATTACAAATTATGCTGTATAAATGCATATAGAATCAAAACCTGAATTTTACAGTACGACACAACATATCACAATCTTGAAAGTCTCGTTTCTTCTTACAAACAATTACAATCTTCACTCAGGTGCTGCATCGAAATCTAGAGCTAATTTATACATCTGCAAACTATGAATTTCTCTCCAGTTATCGCCAAATTTTGCCTTCAAAAGTGTTTCTACGTCTAATTTCTTTGCATCGCTTAAAGCTCTCAAATGATCAAGCACAGGACGTTCAAACACTTGCTCCATGTTTGTTCCTCGTTTCAGTATTGTTACAAAATGTTTTGATGGATAATCACATCTATATGTTGGCTCCATCTTTACTCTGACGAGGGTTTCCCATTTATAGTACATTTCTTCAACATTACCCTCTTCATTTCCTTTATGCCATCCAATTTTCTGAATTGTTTTGCGGGTATTTTGTAGTCTCTGACAGCCCAGTCATGTCCAAGAGCTCTTACTTTTCCCGCAGATTTGTAAACTCCGCTATATTCTTCAGGAGTGAGAATGTCGGAACATTTCCGGGGGACCTTCTCTACAACTCCAAACAAGCGATCTGCGGGTAAATAAGAATGCCCTCTAACGGGAAATATTGCTGTAATGTTTTTGAGATGAGTTGGTGCTTTCTTTTGGAGCCAATAAACGAGAGCATGAATTACGTGCATGTTTTTATTTTGGCCTCCGCAGCCATCAGCGAAAAGCCTAATAGTGGTGACCGAATCCTCAAAATGGGCTTTCTCTAGATACGAAAGTACACCAGATGCCACCTCGTTTGCCCCTCTACCACCTTCAGTCTCATTCCATGTAAAGAACTTAGCGTTCTTGTTGCTGACGTCAGTCACACATATCGCATAAAAGGATATTTGTTGAGAGTAGTATGCTTCGCCAATTGATAATTTTGGAAGGGGCTGCACCTGTTGCAAATCGAAGCAGAAGATTCTTGTTTCAGCAGAACGCTCCCTCATTAATTTGTGGAACGTTGAATGCAGGTTGTCCAACTTAACTAGACGAAAGTTGCACATAACACACTTTGAACCGATCGTTCCCGTGCACTTAATACGATCTGATCCGACGCTTCTACTTCGACATGGAAATTTTAAGGGATATAACACGAAATGTTTCAATCTGAATTCACAGCATTAAAGAGCGCATAAAAAACAACAGGGGGAAATCGTATCAAAACGTATTTTGATAAAGAGTGCACTTAATACGTTTTGAAACGATGCTCCTCAGATGCTGGTGACACCAAATGCCGTAGCTCTGATCACGGTGACACGCCTCTCGCTATGCCTGCCTTACTGTGAATGTCGCTTTAGGCTAATCGCCTGTTTATTTGAACGGACGGGGCTGCTCTCACGTGAGCGGTTGCCATCATTAAGCGTACATGGCCGGCCACTACGCTGACCATGTTTGGGAGGTAATGTGTTAGAGCAAGAAATTTCAATACATTTTCGGTTCGAGGATCGATGTGCCCTGAATGTTAGGCATAGCAGCAATACCGGTAACTCGTTTGGATGAAACTGTGATATATTTTTCAGTTCTATTAAAACAGCGTTTAGAAAACGTTCGTAGCACACACAATTGTGCGAGTGAAAAACTTCTAACCCACTGTATATTATTACAACTCGTAGTTGACTAGGCTCGACAACTGTTTTGACTACAGTTATGCCACGAAGCTTACCATTTCCTTGTAGCTTACAAAATATCTGTTTACAAATTACTAACAGGATAAAATTAAGAAAGTAATGTCTGACGCAGCATTTCATCCGATGTTTCAAGTTACATAGCTTTCCTGTGCGCGATGAAATTTTTGAAATTTAAGAACACTCCAAACATTATACCGCGTTGCTTAGATGCAGTAAGTCGTCGTGCTTGTAAACCTACACGCTGCAGTCATCTGTGACTTCGTGTCCCTAATTTACTGGAAGAGCATGTATTCCGAGGGGATGTGGAAAAGTGTACAACTAATCCGTAACACCAAGTGAATAAACCGCCATAATAACGAATATGTGCAAATGTGCGTAATTACAACGATTAATTTTGATATTTAGTTGAATTTCTTATGAATTAAAAAAACTGCAATTGAATGAAAGTTTAATTATGTTAAGAAATTAAATGGTGGCCAATCCCGAAGTTCACATTTACTCTAGAAACCCTTTTTGGATTACATTGAACGTGAACATTCGATTCAGCGTCAACGCGGGTTGGAACAGAGATGTCAGCCTTGTGTGTTCAGCGTCGAACACTCTCAAAACACTTTGAGATATATTTTTTTCCCAGTATACAGCATACGCACAGTAGGTAAAATTTCTTCTATTGCTGGGAGGGGGGTGGGGGATGAGAAAATGGGAGTGAATATCTTTAGCTGCAAGCAAGATAAGTGTTTTGCTGCATTAGCGCATAATAATTCAATGGTGCCTTCTGCTAACCTGTGCCAGACCGAGCTTAGATCCTGGGTTTCCCGCTTTGGGTCAGCGCTCGCCTTAACCACGTGGCTACCCGGGACACGCCTCCCGCCCTTCACAAATTCTCACATGAAATAGCCTACGAGAAATGTATTCACAATTAAGGATACAAATCAGCGTTAGCAGGTACAATTTAATGATAATATACGAAAATTTGTGCCGGACGGAAACTGTATACGCGGATTTTCCGCTTTTCGCGAGGGTCGCCTTTTAACATTACGCAGTCCGCGCACGCCTCCAAGACCTACCGAAATTACCTATGCCACACATTGCCTACTACCCTGAGTGCTCGTACATTCCACCATGTAAGTCCCACACAGTCCTTAGGACATGCATGTATGTCTGAAGGACTTTTGCATTGCTTCCATCAATAAACAGGAACACTGTGCATCATATTAAAATGTTCAAATGGTTGTAAATCTATCGGATCAAACTGCCGCCTTCGACGGCGAGCAACCGCGCGCTCCGCAGCGAGGCACCTTAGACCGCTCGGCTACTCCACCGCGGCGCATCATATTAAAATCCCTGAAAGTCGCACGGAATGGAAGGTGCGTCCCCTGTCTTTCTTGATCCTCATAATTTCGCCATACCGGACTGCCGCACGAGATGGAACGATATAATCCGATCTACGCTGAAGAACTGAACCTTATGCCATCAACGAGTAGAAATACATTTATATTGGTGTGATGCCTGATATACAGGCAAAATTTCGTAATTTTCTATCGTTCCTAGTGTTCTAGTTTTAGTGAACAGGATTGTAGAATAGCCACGCTTTTCCGGAAGCTTAAAAATTCAGTCATGTATGTTGGAATTATTTACAAATTATACAGAAATCAGACAGCAGTTGAAGGGCATGGAAGAGAAGCATAGGTTGGGAAGGGAGTTGGACAGTGTTGTAGTCTATCCCAAATGTTTTCAATCTGTACACTGAGGAGATGAAAAGTGCTGCTCAGGATAGAGAAGCTGCATCAAATTGGTCTCCTAACTGAAGACTACAAGAACCACCACCACCGCCAATACTCAAGCACACAGTTTACAATGACTGTTGTGTGTACTTAAAATGAAACAATCAGCCCCACAAGTTGCTCAGTAATAAATTCAGTTTATCTAGATTTCGACACCATCTAAGGGCGTCTTCATCAAATATAAAATTTTGAGTCACAGGAGATGTAAAATATTAGAGCATGTTGTGCTCAAGTCGTATAAAATAACAACTTAAAAAAAAAAAAAAAATAAAAAATAAAAAAAAAAATAAAAAAAAAATCATGCCTCTTCTAACAGCAAGCACTACGGTAGCCCAAAGCGGCTAGACACATTGTTAAATAAACCGTGCTAGTGTTCTCTTGGCATTTATTTTTTTGTGAAAAAACGTGACATTATTTTATGAGACTTGAGCGCAATATGCTCTATTTTTTTGTCTCATGAGAGTCATAATGTCATACTTCTGATGAAAACACCATTGGATGGTGCCGAAACCTGGATAAGGTGTATTTATTACAAATCAACTTGTGAGGCTGCTTGTTTCCATTTACGGAAAATAAACGGTTCCGGTTACTGCTTTTAAGACAAGCTGTGTTCAAAATCATGAGCAGCCCATCTTCTAATCTGTAATGGCGCTGTTTACTTTTTTATGTAATTTATTTTTTGAAAATTTACTAGGTCCTATTATTTAAGACATTGATGTCCAGACCTTTGCTTGAAATCAAATGCCGGCCGCGGTGGCCGAGGAGACTGAGGCGCTCCAGTCACGGTCTGCACGGCTACTACGGTCGGGGGTTCGAATCCCCCCTAGGGCATGGATATTTGTGCCGTCCTAGTTTGTAAGTTAGGGATTGATGACCCCGTAGTTAAGTCCCATAAACTATACAAACATTTGAAACATTTTTGAAATCAAATAATTATTACCCTGATTATGATCAAATCAAACAATGGAAATACCATGACAACTCTTAACATATTCCGTTTTCACCGAAAAAGGTTTCGTCACTTTCAGATACAGTACGTACAAAGCCGCAAGTTATGGCACCTTGACTCGAATCCCCAGCGAAACTGTTCCTAACAGAGATTTTTGCAATTTTCAAAGACTTTCAACCGAGGTCTTATGTCAAACTTGGACGTGGAATACAGATTAGAACCAAGGTGACTGCTCATCGTTTTGTCTAACAAGGATGATGGGCTCATCCACTGTAGTCTAACAAGGATGATGAGCTCATCCACTTACAAGTGGATGAGCCTATCATCCTTGTTAGACTACAGTGGATGAGCCTATCATCCTTGTTAGACAAAACGATGAGCAGTCACCTTGGCTCTAATCTGTATTCCATGTCCAAGTTTGACATAAGACCTCAGTTGAAAGTCTTTCATAGTTGCAACAGTTAAGAACAGTTTCGCTAGGAATTCGAGTCAAGGTGCCATAACTTGCGGCTTTGTGCGCGTAATGTAACCGAAAGTGACGAAACCTTTTTCGGTGAGCAGTGTTCCATGAAAACGGAATATGTTAAGAGTTGACGTGTGAGAGATGTTGGAATGTAAGAAAACTCCAGTTCACTGGTGACTTGTATGATCTATATTGCAATTTCATGATACCGGTTCCGTTAAGCCAGCAGCGCATGCAGTGACTGCGCGGCCTTTCCACGTGACGCATTTTGCGCTCGTCATTTGCTGCCCTGCTGGACATGTACTGGCGGCCACTAGGGATGGCGGTTATCGCTGAAACAACCGGTTTTCGGTTATACCTGTTCTTTTCAACTCCAGTTTAACTGCACGTAAAAACTACTCAAGATAACCGGTTTTTTAAATAACCGGTTTTCGGTTTTTTATTTCCAGTAGAGTTCGACCGAAACATAATTTGCGGCCGAAACAGAAACCGCAATCGAATTTTCGGTTCTTCTAGTTTCAACCGAAACCAAAACTTACAAAATTTAGTTAAAATTTAGGCAAATTTACGTTATACGACGAATCAGTAGTCTTTCCATATTTTGCAAGATCCCCTCCCAATACTATGCGTTCTTGAGTGTGTGTAAGCCTAGCCAGGAGGCCGTAGAAGATGATATACGAAGCATACAGATTTACTGGCCTAGTATTTCCATCCGGCAGTTGCGAATATTGAGCAGTCACAAAATTAAGGGCTCGGTTATTATTCCAAGCTTATAATACATCACTTACATAATAGGTATAAGAATCGAATTTATCTTCTTTCCAAGGAACATTTTGGATTATTTCTCCTTAAATGACACAGTATCTTTGTGGTACCTCCACCCGTTTTCAGCTTTTTAAAGCAAATGGAGCAGTGTACCTCACTGCTACCGTACTTCCACACTCGGGATGGTGCCATTTAAGACACAACCGATGTCTGGCGACGACAGCAAGGAACTGCCGCATGACCAGACGGAGGCAAGTCTCGTACACTGCCGGTGCACGCGCGTCGTCTAATAGGCCACGCCACACGGCAACAGGTGCATCGATGCCTCAGTAGCTGCTCCAGTCCATAAGTTCTTATGCCACGCGTTTGTTGCGCGTTTCTCACTGCCGGGATTGTTCTTAAATTATCACTGATCGCTTTTCTTAGTTACTGCAATGACCTAATATTCCACAGCAGTGGAAATTTTACGAATAACCCTAAATAGTAGGGTCTACTAGTTTTAATTTTTTTAATTATTTACAAAAAAGCACATTTTGAACCATACTACAGAAAGTAGTCGTACCGGTTTTTTTTTACCCGGTTCTTGGCAATAACTAAAATAAACCGGTTACAACCAATACGAAATAAATACCGAAAAAACCGGTTATTCAAAACTAAAATACCGGTATCGGTTTTAACCGGTTGGTTTTTCCCATCCCTAGCGGCCACTTGGCTTTCACCAGTGGTCTCTCGACGCCACAGCCGGCCAGCAACACGTCCTGCGGGCCCCGCGCTACTATTTCGGGAGCCCGTTTTCAGTGCCGCGCTATCCTTTTCACGCTAACGAATGTGCTGCAAACGAAATTGGCGAAATTCACCGGGGGGGCCTACACATCGGGCAGCGTCCATTTGAGCACCATCCTGCGTCGTAAGTGAATTTGAGAGCTCTGAAAGAGCGCAGCAAAATCGGCAGTGTCCGGAGTTCGTCGATGGAACCCGCAGGGGGACCTTCGAAGGCACGGCCAGTATTGAAGTAGACACGAAGAGAACAGCGGGAGGGAGGAGTCCTTTCGTGGCTTCTGGAAGTCCGCAGCCGCCTACCTGGCACTGCTTTGGCTGATTTCGCACGGTCTGCGTTTCGCCCGTCTTTTGCCAGGGTGCGAGGAATAACGAAAAATGTATCAGTAGAAACGCTTCTCTATGCGCCGCTGTTGTTGACGTTTCATTCTACCCAGTTTCGAACCTAACCCTATCTTCCATAAATTTATCGCGGCAAAAAAGTTTTCATTATCTATGTGTATACATCATAATTTTTATACTTGATATCACCTACCCAGTCAGTCAGTCGGTCTGTTTTGATACCGTGCCTCACGTGATTCATCGTCTCAATTCAGCGTAAATACGACGGTAAGTCAATTATTATCCGCAATTTAGCTATATTTTTGTTTATGTTGGTAGTACTGTCGTTTTACTTTGGTAACGCATGATTTGTTTATTTATTGTTATATCTTTGCAATTTTCAAGCTGCTACGTTAGTTTTGTTCTCGCTGCCGTGCTGTTAATCATGGCGGCTCCGCTGTCTATTTGCACCAAAGAAGAGCAACGTTCAATGATACGTTTTTTTGTGGGAGGAAGGTGTATCAGGGGCCGTAATTCATAAAAGACTTTCAGTACAGTACGTGAGTAGTGTTTTGCCACAACGAAGTGTGTACGAGTGGATTGAAAAATTCCGAAATGGTCGCACGAGTGTTAAGCACGATGAAGGAGCCGGACGACCGTTTACCGCTACAAATGAAGAAACCATTGAGCGATCACGTGAAATGATTCTCTTAGACAGACGATTAACTATTGATGAAGTGGCTCATCGTCTTCAAATTAGTCATGGTTCTGCCTACGAAATTATTCACAACAGACTTGGGTTTCGTTAAATTTGTGCGAGATGGGTGTCAAAGCAACTCACAGTTGCATTAGCAAACGCGCCTCGACATCTGCAAAAAACATTTGGATCGCTATGCTAACGAAGGGGACAACTTCTTAGACAGAATCGTTACTGGTGACGAAACATGGATCCATCATTACGAGCCGTAGAGTAAATGGCAGAGTATGGAATGGAAACATTTAAATTCGCCGTGCAAGAAAAAGTTCAAGACCCAACCGTCCGCAGGAAAACTGATGCTTACGGTTTTTTTGGGATGCACGAGGTCCTGTACTGGAACATTATGGTGAAAGGGGCACAACAATAAACAGTGTACGTTACAGTGAGATGCTTACTGACAGGATAATGCCTGCAATTCGAAGCAATCGCTGAGGATTGCTGTCAGAAAGTGTTGTGTTGTTGCACGACAATGCCTGTCCGCATACTGCTGTCCACACTGCTGAAACGCTCCAGAAACTCAAATTAGAAATACTGGATCATCCTCCATATAGTCCCGATCGTGCACCTTCTCACTATCACTTGTTTGGTCCACTCAAACAGGCATTAAGGGGTCGTCGATTTGACTCGGACGAAGCAGTGAAGGAAGCGGTGCATTCCTAGCTCGCAGCTAATCCAAAAACCTTCTTTTATGAGGGCATAAGGAAGCTTGTAGAGCGTTGGACGAAGTGCATTGAAAAGCAAGGAGACTATGTCGAAAAATGATGTTCTTGTAAGTTTCGTATTTTATTACAATAAAATTTTATAACTACTTTGCGGATAATAATTGACTTATCCCGTAAGTTTTTACGGATAATGAATACCGCCATTTGTAGATGGACCCTATGAGAATTTACTGTCTGTACCTACCCAATTTCATTCATACTTAGATTATTTTGGCATCATTGACAAAACATAGATTCCTAAGTCAACATGATCAAATTATGAAAAAACAATCATCGAAAAGTTTCCTTTTGAAAATATTTGTTTTCGATTAAAACTGCCTAAGTGTGTAACACGCGAGGGCCTTATCTTTGAGGTCACTGGATCGATTCCCACTAGTAAGACTTTATTTATAATTTTTGAATTTATTATCAAATTGAAATTTTATAAATTTATTGCAATATTGCATTATTTTTAAAAATGAGAACCATTTGCATTTAGTCACTAACAAGGGAACCACATGGGTATCGCATTTTACAATTTTTTGATATTTATGATACGTGAAGTTCAGAACTCGATTAACAATCAGCCAAAGCCATTCGATGCCACTCTAAAAAAATCTCGAGAAAATCGGGTTTGAAGTTTTGCAAGTAAGCGTAAGTACCAATCATGAAATGAATCACGGCATGTGTTGGTGTAGGTCAGGTGGTAGTGTTCTGGCCTTACAACCGTAGGGTAGGTGGTTCCAATCCTGTCGTAACATATATATATTCGTTGTGTTCGATTACTCACGCAATTTTAATATCTTACAGTAATTTTTATGAAAAGTACAAATATTTTTGTTTGTTCGTAATTTTCTATATTTTATAGTTGGTTGTTAATAATGATGTTTTCAATTTAAAAAATATAAGCTACGTTTTTTTTACAATATTGGCCTAATTATTAGTTGACGACGGTAGTCTTTGATTGTTCAGTTTGTGAAGAGCTACGGCACTGGTTCTGGAAATTCATCTCCTTAGCTACCAATGGCTTTCCAAGAAGCTAATCTACCCAACCATCGTTTTACGTGACGACAAGGTTTTCAGCTCGTCTGCATACATAAAAACAAAAAATGACCCAAGACGTGGAATTAGAGACCCCGAAAAGTTTTATACAGCTCAATTAGAAAAAAAAGTCATAGTGGGATTCGAAACCGCGACTCTACGGCTGTGAGATCAGAACGCTACCACCTGAGCTAAATCGACAGGTGCTGAAAGTGTCAATTATTGGAACTTACGTATACTTTGCAAAACTTCAAAGACGATTTGAAAAGTTCTGGGAAAAGAAATAAAAAAGTTCCTACACCAATGAAACTTATTTTCATTATAGTAGATAATGCACGTTGTCCAACGATGTTCCAGTGCGTTGATCCCATCTCGAAAATGAGATTCCTCCAAGCCTGCAAAACAGTTGTCAACTCCGGCTATCAGTTCTTCTTTGCGAATTTTCAGCTTTGGGAAGTGTCGGATATCTTACGGAGCCGTATCCAGTGAATAAGGCGGGTGTGGGAACAATTCGTGCAATTTTGTCATGGAGACTGCACATCTATGTCGGCGGGCATTTTCTTGATGGAAGATGCCTTTCTTCCTTACTATACCTGAACTTTCTTCGCGTATCTTTTGTTGGAATTTGTCCAGGTGGTTAGCATAGTATTCTCCAGTAGTTGTTTGCCTAGTTGGGAGATAATCTACTAGCAGAATCCCCTGCACATCCCAGAACACTGATGCCATGACCTTTCCAGCCGAGAGAATTGTCTTACTTTGGTGGCGGAGAAGCAGCATGTTTCCACTACTTTCACTGTTGTTCTATTTCTGGAGTATAGTACTGCACCCAAATGCCAACCGTGGTCACAAACTGGAGCAAAAAAATCTTGTTCTTTTCTCCTAAAACGGGCGAATCATTGTTCCGATATGTCCAGTCTGAACGGTTTTTGATCCAGCGTAAAGAGGCGCGGCACCCATCTTGCAGATAATTTTTTTCATTTCTGATTCTTCAGTTGAAATGTGATATACCCTTTCAGATGACATCTGGCAACCAATTTTAAGCACTTTCAAACGGCGATTGCTCTTTTGCAATGATTTCTGGAGTACAATTTTGAACATGGGTAATTAACAGCAATCGTAATCCAATTTATTAACAAATTTGTATACCAGCTAACCGCTTGCGTAATTTTTAGGTTCTTGACCTAGGTTTCGTTGCCACTAAGAACAACTTCAACAGAAGACTAAAAATAATTACATAAAACACATGACGTCAAAAATATTACGAGCATGATTGCTCATGTCAGTTACAATAAAAATTAGCATCCTGGCCATAAATAGAAAATACAGATTACACCAGTATGGTATACAAATTTGTTAAAAAAAAATTCACTAATTGTCGTTCCTCAGAGTGTTTGTGTCCGTCTTTGATTATTTGGGAAAACACTGCACTACCCTACCAAATGTTCAAATGTTTGGAAATCTTATGGGACTTAACTACGGAGTCATCAGTCCCTAAACTTACAAACTACTTATGAACTACTTGCGAACTAGGACGGCACAAATATCCATGCCCGAGGGGGGGGATTCGAACCCCCGACCGTAGTGGCCGTGAAGAGCGTGACTGAAGTGCCTCAGTCCCCTCGGCTACCGCGGCCGGCGCTACCCTACCACTGTGAAAGCATTCAGTTGTAAGGTTCCACATGACATCAGATGCTGAGAGTATTATCTAACAGAAGTAGCAATTGTCAGTAGAGAGTATGTGTTGTCGGTTTTTGCAGCCGCCACTTCTCCTGCGATACGAATAAAAGGTCTATCGCAGTATGAGTGTGAAATGGCTCGTCAACTAGAAATCCTCCAATCTCGACGTACGCGGCGCGCTACAGCACGACTCTTGTGCATGGAACGCCTAATCTGCTCACAGTGACCATGAAATTCTGCTTGTACACGGATTAAATTGAATGCTGCAACCCGGGCCTTCTGGATTGGTACCAACAATCTAATCAAAATGGTGCCACGTGTATGACGAAGGTCTCGTAGACGCACGGGCTTCGTGACTAGGGACATGATATCTGCTGTCGAGGAAAATAGCCTACTAGCAGTATTTCGTTTTAGCACACGTATTTACTGAAGGTTGTTGTCGTTTTACCTACAAGACGTTGGGCGTATGTTTTATGTGAACAGGAAAAGAATAACGTCCTTGGGGCTGCGGTTTCCGCCAGTTTCCTTGACCGGAGATTACAGTGAGCACTGCTGCTGACGGCTAATCTCGGCGCCTTCCAGACGGTCGCAGTTCAGGAGGAGGGGGCGAGGACGCTCGCAGGCGCGACTGCGGCCACTTACAACCTCCAGTCTGTTCACTCCGAAGGAACACGCGGGCACGGCGGACTTGATTCAGGTTAAAGACGCGTCTCCACTGCTGAACGAATGACGCTCCTTATAAGGCGTTATACTCAGAGCTCAAGACCTATCAGCCAGAAAGGCCATCTGTTGTCATATAGTCTGTGTTTTGTTAATAGAATCCGCACAATGATAATGCCTCACCATTCAAACGGAAGGAATTTCTGAGCGAGACACATTAAGAAGGTAGATTCTGATTTTTTCTGACGCCATGAAAAGTGACCACTTGCCTTAAATCTTGATTGTAGTTGATTTATCGATGTTAATGGCAGTTGACAAGTGTGCCCATCGAATGAATTATTCGAAGAAAGACGACAAACGGCTACCTTAAAAAAAAAAAAAAAGTTTATATCTACCAAGACGGGTTTCTAGCTCTTAAGCTATAACGTTTTTAAAGAGCGCATTTTGTTCCCTGCAGCTGCCTTATGCAAAAGTAAATTGGCTAACATCACTATATATATATATATATATATATATATATATATATATATATATATATATATATATATATATATATATATATGGTGTCCCAACTATCTTGTCCACCCAAAATATCTCTGGAACAATAACAGCTATTGGAAAACGACTTTCATCGGTATCAATAACGGCTGGGACCCATGAATGTACATATTTGGAAACATTCTAAAACGAAAGCAAATATGTTTTTTAACACAAACTTATGTTTTTGTTTAAATGGACGCCATATATTTTTTCTTCAGCAATCCATAGCATGACAAATCACATAAACAATGGCGTTGATTGCATCGCAATATTCCAATTACATCCCGAGATATTGCGACGCGAAGTTGACGCTTGAAATACGCGAAACGCGCGGCTAGCGCACGTCCTGAGCAGCATGGGGTTCTCGCTTGAGTCTCAGGACGTACGCTAGCCGCTCGTTTCGCGTATTTCAAGCGTCAACTTCGCGTCGCAATATCTCGGGATGTAATTGGAATATTGCGATGCAATCAACGCCATTGTTTATGTGATTTGTCATGCTATGGATTACCTAAGAAAAAATATAAGGTGTCCATTTAAACAAAAACATAAGTTTGTGTTAAAAAACATATTTGCTTTCGTTTTAGAATGTATCCAAATATGTACATTCATGGGCCCTAGCCGTAAATTGATACCGGTGAAAGTCGTTTTCCAATAGCTGTTATTGTTCCAGAGATATTTTGGGTGGACAAGATAGCTGGGACACCCCGTATATATAATTTTTTGACGACGTTACAGCGTTCATACTAATGACCATTGCGCCACCGAGGACATGGTGACCGACTGCAGAGGACTCTGCCCTGCACGTCTCCCGCCACACCCAAATCTGGTCACTGGTCACTGTGTCCTCGGTGGCGGAGTGGTCAACACGTCTGCCTAGTAAGCATGAGATCCCGGGTTCGAATCCCGGCCGGGCTCAAATTTTCATTCGCCGCACTTCGGTATTTCATCTAAATCTACTACAGTGAAGTCATAACTGATCGCAAATTGCGATTTATTCCATCACTTTCTATTGGTTCGTATACGACAATGCACGGTGCCAATATATTGGAAAATACCCCGTGCGAAAACGTGAGTCATTTACATGACCATCTCTCTGGTTCTGTTGATCGCACAGATAATGTGCCAAGTGCTTAGGACATTCGTGGCCGTAGCCATCATTTCTTTACACATCGGTAGGATGGACATAGGCTGCTGCAACTCTCTAGCAGTACAGGCACAATGTTTAAACTTTACACACCACCTCCAGTCCATGACAACTGAAATAATCCGTTGGAACTTGTGATCTAGGATGGGGATTTCAACAGCTTATAAAATCAACATTTCTTCACGGACGATTCCAGACAAAATTTCGGAAACCCATGATTTTTTCCTTACTAAAAGTACAAATTGTGAGGATGGCCACTTCTATCATTTTTGTTCATTGCACATCGTTTAAATTTTTCTCATCGTTTTTTAACATAATGATCAAGGGGAACTCAGACATTTTTTACCCTATAGATATTCGTTTCCGAGATCGAAACCTTCAAAGTTACGTTACTTAACGCACGTAAAATGTGCTTGTAATACCAATTGTCACGTAAATGCAGTGTTAACTGACGTATTAAGTTCATGGAAACAGTTATGGACTTATTTCAAGGTCTCTGTGTTAACTAAAACATATTTTAGTCTTCATTATTTTGTCCCTCAGTAATGGGCAGTATTGAATCGGAAATAATTGCCACTTAATGGCGTAGTCAACTAGCAAAAGTTTGCTGTTAAAAATTTTCGGCATACATTTTAGCACGCGCAATTCAACATAGCATCTTTTAATGTTGTGTAGATGTTACATAAATATATTTCAAATTCCTTGATAAATAGCGTAAAGTGAACTTGAATTACATGGGAGACTTTCGCGTTAGTGTTGCTTTTTTGGGTGTCGAAGTACAGACTGGCACAAAAAAACAGTAAACATTTGAAAAGTCAATACTACATTTAGTAATGTAGGAGAGAGAGAGAGAGAGAGAGAGAGAGAGAGAGAGAGAGAGAGAGAGAGAGAGAGAGAGAGAGAGAAATTTAAATCTAACTGCGAGAAATAAAAAGAATGTGATGTGAAATTACGCCGTTTCTTCTCTTCCTTCTAATCAGTTTCAACTAGGTTAGCAGAACAGATATTCCACGGAAATCTGCGACAGGGGGAACGTGCAATGGTTACATTCAAATTTTGGTGCATGGGCTGAGAACATAACTAGAAGAAACTATCTCATTCAGTTGAGGGATTGTACTAACGACTGCTTCAAGCTTTGCTTTCTTATCGGCCTACTATTAAATAGTAATGTCAAGTGGATAGCCGCGACAGCGGCCGAGCGCATTGAGGCGCTATGCTCCGATGCTCGAGGCCGTTCCCTGTCAGGGGTTAGAATCCCCTCTCGGGAATGCATGTTTGTGTCGTCTTCGGTATAAGGCAGTTCATAAGTAGTTTGTAAGTTTAGGGACTGATGACCCCGTAGTTAAGTCCCATAAGCTATACAAACATTTGAAACATTTTTGAAAATGCAATACGTGAAACAATAAGTGCTTATTTTACTCTAAGTGAGGTGCAAACTGTCCTGTTCATAAAACTAATCCAACAAACTCAGTCCTCAGAGTGTGCGCACTTATTTTTACGTAGCATCGAATATTATGCAGTATACTTCTAACAAATTTATACTAAAGTCTTTGAGTCTATCAAAAAACCGAATAAAAGAAGAAAAAATATTTGCTTATGTGGAGCCTTGAACCAACATCGCAACGTCTTTCACTTCGTAGTCCACGACTTATCCCCCTACGCTATGGCCAGTAGCATCACCAATGCTTCCTCGTTTAAGGTATTAGACATGTCGTACATGCTAATGGGCGATATGTCGCTTGGCGACATGTAATTACAAGTGATGGTAAAGAACAGTTCTTGTTGATAGATCTTCAGTCCGACTTGCCTTGAAACGGCAGATTACTGTAATACGGAAATTTTTAACCACATATAAGACGTTTACAGTCATTTATTCCAACAAATAGTACCTTAATGACAGGTTTCCGAGAAATTCTCAATTTACTCAGTTACTTTTACTTGCTTTGAAATGTCATCCATTCATAAGACCTAAGTTATAGCTATACATAAAAACCACGAAATACGACGGCCAACATGGCGTCTTCGTATCTCTACCGAAAAGAGCGGCCCTCCTCCCCGGATAGCCACGTGGTGTGACGTCGGGGGCGTTCTCCCACCTTATTGGTGATCGTTCAGACGCTCGTTGAGAATATCTCGCATGCTAGATACTACCTCACACGTTGGGAAAGCCTCGCCAACGTGCGGTTCACACGTTGTGACGTCAGAAACTCGCCACGTTGGCCACACTCGTTCAGATACACGCTCCGTGTGCCGACGGCTTTAAGGGCGTCACGTTTGTCGCACTTGGCATGCAGGGGCAATGTTGTCTGCACATGTGACAGATCTGCTTGGCGGGTTGCCGACCTCGTAAGCGACAACATGCCACATAGCAGTTTCCATCTTAAGATTGCTATCGTTAAGGTCTTTATTCCTAAGATCAGTTTGATGTAGCTTTCTATTTCTTTGTATCTTTACTGCCCTTTTTATGCCACCAAACAATTTTTAAAATATTTACTTCATCTGCGGAGTTTCTACGCATATAAACTTGCTTTCGATGGAACATCTTGACTTCACGACTTTTTTGGTTGTGATACACCGTTCTGTACCATGTTCATGATAATTTATCCACATTTCTGTTGTAGTATTCATGATCAGTCCTAGACTTGCGTTACTTCCATGATAAATCCTGTACTCATTTAACTACAATGCTTGTTTTCCCTTCCCTATATTTCGCACATTTCCGCGAAATATAACTTAATAAATTAGTCTTATGCAGTTCTCTAACGTAACTGTCTTGTTAAGGAATGTATTTTTCCACGCTCCGACCCTACAATTCCAAGTTTTTCTTTTACCCTTTTTTATGAAGCCTTAGTTCTGAGTGGGCCCCGCCGATTTGGAGACCATTCTGACTAGAGAATATTTTACCCAAGCAGATGCTATCAGCAGCAGCAAAGCTACAGAACGGTACATTGTCGCGAAATATAATGGCCATAGCTTCCTCTTTCTTTCAGTGGTTATCGATACCAAACAACTAAGCAATGTTGACTAATAACACAATATCAAGTAGGTTCAAGCTGTTGTCCTGCAACTACTGGAAAGGATACTACCCCTCTTCAAGAACCATTTGCTCGGGTGACCTTTTCGAGAATATCCTCCAATTGTGGCTAAAACTACGGTACGGCTATCTGTATCTTTGAGTCGCGCAAGCCGCCACATCTCACTAGTTTCACATATCGTAGAAAACTTGGTATACTTAAGAGGGTTTGCGCGGTGGAGTAGCCGAGCGGTCTAAAGCGTCTCCCTGCGGAGCGCGCGGTTGCTCGCCGTGGAGGTTCGAGTCCTCCCTGGGGCATGGGTGTGTGTGTTTGTCCTTAGGTCAGTTTACCTAGGTTTAAGTAGTTTGTAAGCTACGGACTGATGACCACGCAGTTTGGTCCGATAGATTTACAAACATTTGAACATTTGAATTTAAGAGGGTTTTGCTTACAGGAGAAGTAGTATGTACGCTAATGTCATCGTTATGAACATTCTGCAACGTGTAAAATGCCTCCTTTCGTAATGAGTGCACTGTCTGACACAGTTGAATGACTGTAACTTATGTTACTGTTTCACAATAGTGAAGTATTCATAGACTGCATTATTTTACTTTCTGGATTTTCTATCGGCTAGTGTTATGGGGTATTGGGGTATGTGTTCCATGAACCTGGTGATGGTCCGTGGACCGAAACTTCATTTCTTCATTAAAGAAATTGTATCATTTGCTCTTGGAGGTCAGTGATAAAGTTTTTCAAAAATTTACGAGCTATAGGGGCAGCGGATCCTTAAAACATTTATCTGTTGAAGCATACATTTATATTGACCCTGCTAACAGAGTTGTAGTGACTTGCTCCCCTTCCAGGACGTGAAGGTGAACTCTACCACTTCGGATTCGCCCGGCTGATTAACGATTAGAACCGATATGCTAAGCAGCCTGCATCTGGTTTTAGGTGGTTATCCAAAACCCACTAGGTCAATAGCGGTCTGATACCAAAGTCCCACACTCTTTAACATGTGTAACACTATATGCAGACATTTGGGAACACACATTTATCGTCGATGGGAAAAGGGAGGAGGAGTAATGGGGTTGTGGTATGAAGGGCATCCTCCAACTCCGTAAACTAACCATGCAAGGCAATAGCGAGCAGGGCGACTCCGCTTCAGCGCGAGACAAAAGCTCAGAAAAGAGACGAAGAAGACTGAGAGAGTTGTTGCAGTAGTTACAAACTGAATTTGCAATCAGTATTTCGGCTGATCAGATTTAGCTTTTCCATGGGTTTCCTCTGTTGCATTAAGTTACAGACTTTCTTCGTTTTTGTTCGCTCTGGACTTGTGCTCGGTGGGGCGTTGACACCTACATTACGTTCTCTTTTTTCTTCATTAGGCTCTTTTTTTTTCGCCTCTCAAGAAAATATTGCTATGTGTTACTGTGTCCATGGTGTTAATTTATAAGTTTCTAAAGTTATTTCTTAGAAAGAGGCTTAACAATTACATTAATGTCTGTATATTGTTGCGTTGTGTTACGTTAAGATGTTATAAGTCGAAGATCGACCTACCAGAGGCGAATTACATTATGCGATAAGGAAGTAGCTCGTTCATATCTAAAGGAAGAAGTTATTACAACGTTTCCATGTACCACAGAAACGGTCTGATCGTAGATCAGTAGCGGTGTAGCAGTGAACATTATTACAGTTTCTATACTGCATATCAGTTGTCCATTTTTTCGTTATTTATATTAGATATTTACAACCCAGCCATTTGTCTTCTTCATCTGCGTATAGCATAATTCGAATAACTGTTGTACAAGCGATTAATATGCGTAATGTGTATTTTGAATATAGTAAGTGGGATTTTTGCTGACGGCAGCTTAATCTTCTCACCGAGCTATATTAAGATACAAATCCGTCACTTTATGACAGTGCTGAATATTAGTCGTCTACATCACAATATTATTTTGTGGCACATTTTAGTAGGCTTAGTATTTTTAAATCATATCTGACTTTTTTTTTCTTACATACCAGGGGTAATACTGAGCCGACTGTTTTAACAAACGTTCGTCTGATAACGATGTTCAAATGTTTGTAAAACTTATAGGACTTATCTGCAGGGTCATCAGTCCGTAAACTTACAAGCTACTTACGAACTAGCTTGTTTTAAAGCCAGGCCCGAGGGGGGATTCGAACCCCCCCCCCCCCCCCCCCCCCCGACGGGGAACGGCCTCGCGCATCGTAGCATAGCGCCTCAATGCTCTCGGCGCTCTGCCGCCGCGTTAGATAACGTATGGAACTTTTTGTATAGTGTACACGACTGGCATTCCTTTCATAAAACTGCCGCATGTAGAGGAATAGAAGCAGTTCGCCCTCGGCCGTTGATGGTTGTGTTTTGGGGCACCCTTCTAACGAAATTGGTTTCTCCTTCTGTGGTCTGCCTGTACGTTCTTCTCTGTCCCCGCGAAATCGGTCACTTTTCTTTCCTTTCCAGGGACCGTCAAATCTAGATCAGAGCGAAGTGCCCTGGAGACAGATGCCTCGCCATTTACTGGGACGTCCATTCGACGGCACTCTGTGGTATAGGCCGCAGCGTCACACGCCATCTATAGCGGACAGTTTTACTTCCCCATTCATTGACGACGTTAGTGCGAGTCGTGCCCAAACATATTCAACTGTAGGTAATGCTTCATTACTATTAATAATAGACAATCTGTTGCGTTTCGATATACTTACCTCTAGAAATTGTTTGCATTTTCTAATAAGACCGCATCATCGCTCGGACTACCTTTCTTTAGTGTTGTACGATTGTTTGAGCCTTGGCATTTAAAGGCAAAGGAAGAGTACGAACAAATTCGATGATAATTTAACCACGGTAGTCAAGTGGCCATAGTTGGAAGATCGACTCTTACCTCTCTGCCGCGGTGGAGTAGCCGAGCGGTCTAAAGCGTCTCGCTGCGGAGCGCGCGGTTGCTCGCCGTGGAGGTTAGAGTCCTCCCTGGGGCATGGGTGTGTGTGTTTGTCCGTCGGTTAGTTTACCTAGGTTTAAGTAGTTTGTAAGCTACGGACTGATGACCACGCAGTTTGGTCCGATACATTTACAAACATTTGAACATTTGAATCTTACCTCTCTGACACTTACCTGTCACCAACGGGTCAGAAGTTTTTATTTTGTATGAGAGTAATTTTATTACCTACTTTTTTTTTATCAAAAGGAAAGTTGGGTGGCAGCAGTCTAGCGACCGTACGGTTAGCAGCAGACTTCTGTTGTTCGAGTCTTTCAGCATTCCTCCAAGTTCCTGTGAGGGTAAGGCTGTTACATGTGTCTTTTCTTGTAACTGGATCCAATTACCTCGATTTTGGCGATCGTATGTGTGTCTTTCTTGTGACACCGCCCTTAGTTCATCACATTTGAGTGCAAAGAATAAAATCATTTCTTCTATGTCTCTACACGAATGTGATGCGCGTGAAAATGTCCACAAGATCGAAATTAGCTTGTCGTGTCAAAATAACAGCCTGAGTTACTCAAGAATAAAGCAGTGTAGAGGGAAACAGAAAAGACATTCTCTGCAAGTTACTGGCTTCATCCTTTGGAGAATTTTCAGTGTCTTTGGAACTCACAGTAAAGAAACTAAACTGAAGTCTTTCAACTTTCTTTTTTCTCCACTAGATTGTGACAAACTTCTGGTGTGTTCACCTGCTCTTCAATAGCTGTCATTACTTATCATTTGATAACTGCAAGGGATTCAAATATTTTGCCTACTTCAGTCCTCCTATACTTCACAACACTACAATGCAGACATGTTTTCGGAAACGGTCTGCTGGTGTTCAGGCTGTTAGTTTTAGAGGATCATATTTTCTTTTTTATTACAAATCTCCTTTTTCTTTCGAAGTTCTCTCTCTCTCTCTCTCTCTCTCTCTCTCTCTCTCTCTCTCTCTCTCTCTCTCTCTCTCTCTCTCTCTCTCTCTCTCTCTCTCTGTGTGTGTGTGTGTGTGTGTGTGTGTGTGTGTGTGTGTGTGTATGTATTTCACTTTCTACACACGTAAATCGATCTACATGTTGAAGTAGCTGATCACTCTTATGTACTCGCGCGACCAGATTTACTCTATGCTTATATTGGAATAATAGAAAATGACGCCCCACCTTTTTATAATCAGTGATTCTTAATTTGTTTATATTCCAGTAACAGCTTACTTTTTTGTGAAGGTGTCATGTCAATATTATGCAACTGTACACTGTTTCTATAAAGTACACTTCTTTCAGCCAAGATCGCTAATTTATTTGCTGTTTTTTTTTTTATCGGTTTCAATGAGCTATGTCATCATCTTCAGAAAAGTTATAATGTTCTCCTATCTTCAGTAAAATGAGTTATTAGTGAAAATGTAATATAATAAACATTGTCAAACTATTAAAATGCGCATTATTAAAACTTGCATCATAGAAGTGGATCCTCATCTAAATTGCACATTTAAAAAAATTGTGTATGTTCTTGACAATGTTCTGTTTCTTATATTACATTTTCACGAGTAACCCGTTATTTTACTGAAGATAGGAGAACATTGTAACTTTTCTGAAGATGATGACATAGCTCATTCAAACCGGCGAAAGAAACCCAGCAAATAAAATAAATTAGCGATCGTGGCTGAAGTAAGTGTGCTTAATATAAATTTTCGATCGCTCTCCATACACTATTTCACCGACATATAACATACATGTTCTTCCATTTTACACAACGAATATTATTGCAGATCTTTCACCGCAACCCAGTATTCCATTATATTATGTATATAAATCTGTTTAAACCACAATTTTGTATCTCTAATTTTATTCATCACCACGATCTTCCCATTTAATCTTCATCATTCTTCTGTACCACCACAATTCAATAGCTTCAAATCTCTTCTTATCTGTTTATCTGCATTCAAATGTTTGTAGAGCTTAAGGGACTTAACTATGGGGTTATCAGTCCCTAATCTTACGAACTACTTATGAACTAACCAATACTAAGGACGGCACAAACATCCATGCCCGAGGGGGGATTCGAACCCCCGGCCGTAGTGGCCGTGCATACCGTGACTGGAGCGCCTCAATCCCCTCGGCCACCGCGGCCTGCTATCTCTATTCCTAACGCCATCCAAGGGACATTAAATCCTGGCCTTCCTTCCTTTCTTCCTTTTCCAGACAAGGCTAACATCAAACAAATACCATAAAAAAGGTTCCTACCACGATTCTACTTCGCCCACGTTTAAAGAGAGTTAGCATTCATTACAGCCGCGCGGGAGTTGGCGAGCGGTTTGGAGAGCCACTTTGCAGATCGCGCGGCCTCCCGAATCGGGGGTCCCGTGTCTTTGTGCAAGTCGTAATGAATGTTCTACGACGAAACTTTAGTGTACGCGACAGCATTGTCATTGAATCGTTTATGTGCACTGATCAAACGTTTAGGGTATCAGTTGCGATATCTAGGTTCTGAAGCACTGTCATCGGTAGAAAGAACTAAAATTGTTCGCCGTTTTTCTGTCGGTTCTACGGAGTGGAGACAACTACATTACGGCAACCAAAATAGTGATAACAACAGAAAGTTTCTGTCGAGGGGTTGGTGTTGACTTGGTTACTATACAAAAGGAATTACACAAGTAGGAGGGTTCAGATAGTGTAGTGTGAGCAGGTAATGCAATGCAACAACTGCGTGACTTGCCATAAGCTATGGCATGGAGATTCATAGGAAGGTTGGCAGTTGGAACAACAGAGGGAGATGGCTGCAGCTATTGGAGTGTTCCAAAGGGTAATTTCCAGGACCTGGCCGCGAATTAACACAGCAGGAAACGTTAAAATAAGGCAAGACAAAGAGGGTCCAAAGGTAACCTCAGCAAGAGATGACCGTTATTTCCGCTGAACAGCCCACCGAGACAGGTCGCTGAATGCAACTCAGCTGCAACGCACCCTCCAAGCAGCAACCGGACGTGCAATATCAACACAAACAGTCCAAAATTGTTGTCTTAGAAAATGAGGCCTCTTCGGACGGAGTGTGTGTCCCACTAACCAACACTCTTTAGCCCTCAGAAATTGGTCGGAGGAACGTTAGGATTGGAGTAACGAATAGCTCGGTTTTCTGTTCGCAGGTCAGTCAAGGTTTTGTCTTTGGAGAGAACATGGAACGTGAAATAATTCTGCTTATGTGCAGGAAACATCACCATATGTTGGTGGTGGACGAATGGTGTGAGCAGGAGTCAGTATTGACGGATGTACGATCCTCTATGTTGTACAGAGTGCCGATTGGCTGCTCAGAGGTTACCCCGATTGAGCATGCCTGGGATGCACTTGGCACACGCATTGCAGACAGACCAGCATCTCCCACAACAGTTGCAGAGCTGATTATTGCACTCATGAATGAATGGCGAAACAACCTTCAAGATCTGATTGATAACCTCATAGTGTCCATGCCACGCAGGTGTAACTGTACTGTCCATGCGAGGTGACCACAAACCACATTAGATGGCAACGACAATGACTTTTTCACCATTATGGCAGCGCCATGGTACCTCGTTCGACGTAAACGCCATGTAAACCTCAAGTAAATAGATGAGACAGCAAAATGTCTTACTGTTTCACACACAAATTACAGTTGTAACCAATATGTGAATAAAATATGTAACTATGTGTATATATGTATATCTTCTTACCTGATCGTCTAATTGTTTTAAGCAGTGTACATTAAAACGTTTAGAGGACGTGTTACGCTTTCTTAGGGATTATAAGATTTAACTTTCGTGTTTGTGGAAAATTTGCAGTCCAGTAGAACGTGAAAGATTGATTTTAGAAAGAATAATGGAGAACAGCGATTTTAAAATAATGGTTAAGATTATGACAGTCCAGATCGTAGAACTGTTTTCATTTCATGACCGGTTTCAGTCCATGTAGAATATCTTCAGATGACTAGCACCATGATGGCAGGTCTACGCTTCTGCGGCTCGCCGTGCCCACCACCACCACCACCACCACCTGTCATCATGGTGCTAGTCATATGAAGATACTCTACATGGACTGAAACCGGTCATGAAATGCCTCTTTTTAGCGGTTGAAGTGGAGCATATCGACTTGCCATAGATTGAGCAAGTCGTTGGAATACTGAGCTGTACTGCCTGTAATTACGAAAGCGTCGTCGGTCGGGGTTTTATGCACCACCTGACCTCTCGATTATATCCTATAAATGTTCGATGCGATTCATGCCGGGCCGTCTGGGCGTTAAATCCTTCGCACGGAGACTTCTCGACAACTGGGCCCATGACTTCGTTGGTTGTGCGCTACATTCGTTCCCTACCATCACTTCAGACGAAATGAAATTCGGACTCTTCTGACCAAGCCACCTTTCCCCATCTAGGGTCCAACCGATGTAGTCAGGAGACTAGGAGAGGCGCTATAGGCGACGCAGTGCTGTTAGCATAGGCAGTCTAATCACTCGACTGCTTCTACAGCGCATTAACGCCAAATTGCGCCGAAATGTCCCGACGGATAACCCCGTCGTACGTTCCAAATTGGTTTATGCGGTTATTTCACGCAGTGTAGCTTGTCTGTTATCACTGACAACACGCAAACGCCGCTGGTGTCTGTTATTAAGTGCAGGCTGCAGGTCACTGGGTTATCCGTGGTGAGACGTTATGGCTGAATTGAGTATTCTGAGCACACTTTGGACTCTGTGGATAACATCGTGAATTCCCTAACGATTTACAAAATGGAATGTCCCGTGTGTCTAGCTCCAACGGCCACTTCAAGTAGAAGTCTTTAATTCCTGTCGTTCGGTTAGAATCACATCGGAAATTTTTCGTTTCACAGGAGGGCAAATAATAGCTCTGCCAGTGCACCGCCCTTTAATAGCTCGTGTACGCGATACTGTTTGCGCTTATCGCTATCCCATTACTTTTCTCACCTCACTGTTTACATGGAGTCAATTACGTATTTGCAGAGATTGTCGTTTTATCGTGTCTTGGTTAGTAATCGATGATGTGATGCTGTCGAATACATTATGGAAAACTACGAGGGGTGTTCAAATGAAAAGGTAAGAAACGACCCTATGGGTATAATTGAAAACTTTATTCAAAAGTAGTCACCAGAGGTCTCGGCATAACTATCCCACTGTTTGAGCCGAAAGATTACCTGTTCCCAGGAATTTGGTGACTGCGACAAGAGCCAGTCCTCTACTGTGTCCTTCAGTTCGTCGTCCGAGTTGAAGCGCTTCCCTTTGGGATGTTTTTTTAGCGGACCAAACAGATGGCTGTCACAGGGCGACAAGCCCAGTCTGTAGGGCGGATGCTCAAGCTGCTCCCACTTGGACAGTACATTCTGTGGTTCCCCGTCGGGGGTTCGAATCCACCCTCGGGCATGGATGTTTGTGCCGACTTTAGTATAAGCTAGTTCATAAGTAGTTTGTAGGTTTAGGGTCTTGATGACCCTGCAGTTAAGTCCCATAAGCTCTACAAACATTTGAACATTTTTTGACAAATTAGTACACTGAGAGGCAGTGCTCGCTATACCAAAGTCTTCGAAGAAGCTTGTGCAGGATGTCCGTGAATTTACTTCACAAATAATACGTATTCCACGCTTTTGGACTCCGAAAACTTTTGCGTGATTTGAAGTGATACCCCAGAATATTATATCACATGACATTATGGAATGAAAGTAAGCAATGTATAAAAGTTATATTTTTGTCACCTACATCTGATAACACACGAATTGCAAATACAGAATTGTTAAGTCGTTTCTGCAGTTCTTCGGTGTGCTCCTCCCAATTAAATTTCTTAACAAGTTGTAATCCCAAGCCACGCTGGTGTGGCCGAGCTCTGTAAGTCGCCTTGCTGCGGAGCGCGCAGTTTCATTGTCGGAAGTTCGAGTCCTCCCGCGGGTATGTTGTGTGTGTGTATGTGTGTGTGTGTGTGTGTGTGTGTGTGTGTGTGTTTCTCTGTAGGGTAATTTAAGAAAGAGTAGTTAGTAAGCCTATGGACTGATAGCCAGAGTAGTCATATCTGAAAGATTTACAAACATTTGTTTGTAATCCCAGGAATGTAATATAACCTCTTCTAACTGTTCTTCTTTCATTATTTATGCATATGCTGGAAGGAAACCTCTTACATGATCTGAACAGCTTGTAGTGAGTCTTTTCAAAGGTTAATGTCAATGAGTTGGCTTTAAACCATTTATTGATGTACATGAAAATATCATTAGACATTTCTAGAACTATGCTCGACACGCTATTTATTGCAATACTTGTATCATCTGCAAACAAAACGAACTCTGCTTGTGGTAGTGTAACTGATGAGAGGTCATTAATGTACACACGAAAAGGCAATGGCCCTAAGTTGGACTCTTGTGGGACACCACATGTAGTTTCTTCCCAATCTGATGATGACTGATGGTTTAATTCACTAGTCCCTTTCACTGACAGCCTTTGTTTCTATGACTTGAACCATTTTGCAGAATTGCCTCTGACACCACAGAATTCTAATTTACTTAAAAGGCTGTTGTGGTTCACACTATCAAATGCCTTGGACAAATTACAGACAATTCCTGTTGCTTGTAATTTATTATCTAATCAATTAAGTACATTCTTACTGTAGGTGTAAATAGCCTTTTCGGTATTTGAATCTATGAGTAGTCCAAACTGTGCTCTAGACAATATGTCATGTGAGGTTAGGTGGTTGAGAAGCTGCTTGTACATTATCTTTTCTAGTATTTTCGAGAATGCTGCCAAAACTGAAATCGGTCTGTAGTTTGATGGTATCTCTTTATCCCCTATCTTTAGTAGAGGTTTAATATCCGAATATTTTAGCCAATCAGGAATGTTCCAGTTATAAGAGACTGGTTACATAAATATTTTAAAATTGTTCTAAACTCAAAAGAACACGCCTTGATTAAATTTATTGATATTTCAGCGCAACCGCTAGAATGCTTTGCTTTTAAAGATTTTGTTATGGAAGTTATTTCTTATGGTAAAGTGAGTGACTTATTCATGTACCTGAAGTCATTAGAAAATAGTAGTTTTAGATAATCACGGACATTATTTACTGGCCCTGACAATTCCATAGTATCAGTAACAAATGTAAAGCACCTGTTAAGTAGATTTGCCACACTACAACCATCAATTATTAATGTATCATTTACTCTTAATGCTATTTCCTCCTGTTCCTTTCTGGTTCTAGCAGTCTTCTCTTTCACTATATCCCATACTGTTTTCTATTGTTTTCTATTTTCTTTCCTGACAGTGGTTGGTACCTTCCTCTCATAATGCATTTGTTTAGAAGTCTGACTTCAAAAAATATTTTATAATATTCTGTGTATTTAGCTAAATCATCAGCATTGGAACCATTCTTGGATTTTGTCCTACAGCAAATTTGTATTCTTTGTATAATCCATGGTTTTATCATAGACTTCTGTTTGTGTTACTTTTAGAGGAAAACAGTTTTCAATCCTGGTACTGATTTTATTAATGATTATATTTTCTTACGAGCAGTGAATTTTTTGGAGGAAGGGTTAGGGTGACGACGCATGCTTCGCGCATTTAGTTGTCGTACTACGTTATCCCGCAGCGGCATATTCAAACTTCAACCGGTTTGTTTACTAAGATGTTTCGTACCTTTTGCTTTGAACAATCCTCGTAGCAAGACCGAAAGTACCTGGTCACCTGCATGTACACCATGTCGTGATTGAATAAAGCAAGCTGCTGTTGTCTAGTACGGAATGACGATTGATTTCCTGATAATTGTGCTGTCTTTCCGCTGTTACAATTGGCGATAATCGAAGGCGACACCTGTCACCAACACGCAGTCAATGCACTTCAGTGGCGCCTGTTTACCCTGAACTATGGTACTTTAACAGCAGTCTTTTGAGCCTGAGATACGTGGAAAGTTCAGTACCTGCATTGGGTACAGAGGTTCCCGTCATTACGGCACAAAAAATTTGGCCACATTGCCATGCCTATTTACAGCCATTTTGCTAATAATACTATTGATCCTATAAACAGAGCTGACGCATTTGGAAGTGGAAACCTACTCTGCTTTCACACACATTACTTCTCCAAATCGTCTGCTGTGAAAGTGAAGTAGGCCGCTAAATTGTACACGATAAAACACTAAATAATTATTTGCGAAGTTTGCGCTCTTGTATTTTGACATGATTATTTTCCAATGTATAAATCCGTTTGGGAGAGCTGTGTGTGCTTATCAGTGCGGCAGCTGGCAGAGGCGCGTAGCTTTCCCGCAGAGTACTGTGGTATATTCGGTAGGCTGCGAGATGTATTTATTTATTAGGAAAATCCTCTCTGGGTCATGCCGTTATTTCTGCGCGAGAGGTAGGGGCCTGTGGCCGTTAATATTCCACCGTGGTGCTAGTATATCGTACAAATCTCACAAGTAATGATACCAATCGGATTGATCCTTGCAGCTGCGCTTGAAACAATTTTCAGATTCCGACTTTTATGTCGTCCTTTTCCGAATAGTGGATAAATCTAGAAACGCACAAAATTTAATTTTGCGACCTACTTTCTCATTACAGTCAGCTTTCCTTTATTAGATTTATTGAAGTGTTAATAAATAGTGAATTTTATACTGACAAAAGGCACCAACAAACATGTGCAAAACACAAGTTATTAGCCATCAAAAGATTTTTTGTCAGTTTTGTGACAACTTATTAGTTTCGAATATTACACACGTGGTGGTTACTGAAATTAACAAAGGTATGGTTGCTGCACTCCCACCAGTAAAAAATTACTTACATACCGTCAGACTCACAGTATTTCGTTTTAGTGAAGAAAGGCAAGAAGGAAGGTGGTTTAACTTCCGTCGACGAGGTGTGACGTTCGCAGGACTTCGATATCCCAAGCAAAATTTTCTTTCCCTCCATTGAAATTCACTGTGACATTAGCCAGTTGGGTGATGACCTGGAAAGTGACGTCAGAACAACATCCATGTGATAGACACTATCTTGATTTACTGTATATGTCACATTTGTAGTGTTTTAACTCGCAGTAAGCCGTTTGACAACAGCATATTAAAGATGGATGACAAAACTCATTTTTACTGCGAATTCTTGTAGCTACATGTGAAAAACAGGGAACACGTTACGGACAGACAGACAGACAGACAGACAGACAGACATCCCAAAATCGCAGTTACTTTTGCAAAAGTCGCACCGACGTGTTTTACGGCCTACTTTAGATTTGTAGTTTTTTAAGTTTTAGCAAACATTTTGGACCAAAATAATAATGTAAACAACAAAAAATTAATAACAATGTTTGAAACCCCTTTATGAAAACAAAAAAAATTTAGGTAGTGGCTAGTTTTGAACCACTGACATTCAGCGTCACAGTCCAACGCATTGCCCACTACGCTACGTCCAACACTTAAAAAGCCACGTCCTTTTCTAATACTATTGATGGCTATTATTAACTGATGCTAATATGGCATTTGTAGACACTAGAATATCATTTATCTTACGAATAACGACGTGTTTTTGTTAATTCTTCAGTGCGCCATTGCTTTGGAAGGAAAACGTGTAAGTTGAAATAAGAAAATCATCAAATACGCAAAGCAAGATGGCTTATGCCAGAGAGATCTGGGCGACGAATGTCACGTGACATTTGCGAACGGCTGGTTTTCGTTAATTCAGTGGAGGGCGTCAAAACTGTTATTTTTGCAGATCTCTCTCAAACGATACGAGATAAAAAAAAAAAAAATAAAATAAAAAAAAACATAAGGGAACAAAGTTGTCGAGAATTTTCTGCTCTACAAATTCGGTTATTCAATTTTTGTGTCAGGTGAATGGTTAAGCCGTTATTTTTATTTAAATTTCGAGCTGTCAAACAACGATCGCAAAGGCCCACTTTTAGTGTTACTACCATAACCTAAAGTGGGCTAATAATACGTAAACAGTCATAACCCTGTGTTAACCATATTATTCACAGTACTCGTGAATAGTGTATGTTGTGGTAGAATAGTGGTTGGTTAGTGTCGTAGTACACCAAGTGAGAGGTATTGCGCTGTGAAGTCCCCCATCTATATAGTTTTTGTTAAATCTTACAATTTGTAACACATTGTTCATAATACATTGTCGGACTTTCTTATTGATATAACAGTAGGATGTTACCCACTACTCGATGTTATCTGTAACAGAGCACTATCTCAGGAATGAGTAACATAGATCTGGTGATATCTATCTGATTATAAACGAAGAACAAAATTGCTGCAAGTGATACGACCTGCACTGACATTTCTGTTCTTCCTTCTCCGTTATAAATATGTTACGGTTTCCGAGACAAACCTGTGAGAAATGTTTAAATTGCTGGTAAGTGAATCGAGTAACAACGACATTTACACTATTCGCTAGTCAGAAATATCAGACTTTTTATTTCCGAACATGTGATTTCTGATGGTGTAGCCAGACCAATATTCCTTGCTTGTCCGCAATATTTGGTTCCTTATTTTCGAATATGTCGCGATGTCTGAATGTGGTTAGAGCGATATTCATCACTTCTCGTCAATATGCGGTGGTTTATTTCTGAATATATCACGTTCAAATGTTTGTAAACCTATGGGACTCAAATGCTTGGTTATTAGCCCCTAGCTTACAAACTACTTAAACCAAGTTACACTAACCTAAGGAAAACACATACACCTATGTCCGAAGGGGGACTCGAACCACCGCCAGCGAACCGCCGCGCGCACCGCAACACGGCGCCTCAATGCGCACGGCCGAGGCTGATTATGTCTTGATTGCGGAGTTTGTGGTAAACAAAATTCCTCGGTACACAACTTTAATTTCTTTTGAAAATGCATTACGCATACTCAGAACAGCGCCGTTTGGCGGAATCTCTACGTCCATACTACATAGATGTTTTAGATTTTTGCCTAATGTTAATAAGTAGTATCTCAGACTGGACTTTTTTTTCTTTTGCGTGGGATATAAACGCACGTGGCGTCCGCAGAGAAATTATTATTTTTTGAAAAATGTTTTAAATAGCGTTTGTATTGTATGGGATGTAATATTTTACTAAGAGTAATCACTAAACTTAAGCATATGTGCAAAGATCTGTTCCACTTTACTCGGTAATAATGTTTGATTGCGCACAGGAACCAACATGAATTTAAATTAAATGCTGTCCTTTAACACAAATTGTTGTGTAATTAAGAATTTTGTGGGATAGGTAACACTGCATAATATTTTGATCACTGAACATATGTTTCTCATCACAAGAGATCAGTGGTGTAACTAGGACTTGGCTTTGGGGGGGGGGGGGGGTATAGATCTGCTTGATGAGCAAAATTTTAGTCAGTTTCCAGCAGACTACCATCTACCTCTCCCGTTGAAGATTAATTCACTCCCATCCAATGAAAGCTTATGGTGATGAAATCGACTACTGTAGTGCATCCTAAATGGTTTCCTCTATCAGTTCAAAGTACACAATTAGCGTGAGTGTACTGCATCCATTATGCTTAAAATTCTGTTAATTACTATAATTAAATTAGCTGATCGAATGCAAACTTTACCAAGCCAACTAGGTCGCTCCCTAGTTACTCCTGAAGTGTTTACTTTCTTTATGCAGATGTATGCCCCAGGCAAACAAACTTCTTGCATCTCTCTTACTTTATTATTTCATTCTCAAATTTCCTCTACCAGGCCGCTAGCAACAGACTGAATTAAAAACTACGTTTGCTGCACAAATACGCTGCAAGACAAGCAGCCCGTTAAGAATTCCGTGCTTTTTAGTGGAAACATGAACACTGATTTACCTACTTCTGCTAGTTTTCCAAATACGAAACCATACTGCTAATTGAAAACGTGTTATTGCAGTGCAGCGGCTCTGTCCTGTATAACCCAGCTCAGCAATTTCGGACTTAACAAATTAGGCTCTAGCTGAACCAGAGAAATTTCAATGTTCACGTTTTATTTCCACACAATCTTGGGAGAAATCGATTGATTTCCGATACGTCTCGTTCAAATCGACGGCGATGTGACTCGATAGTCCATCGATCTCCCCAAATTGGTGTGAGTACTTCTTGGCGTGACGTCCGTTTGCAGAGCACTTCCAGCCTTTGCGTACCACAAGTTACATGCATGAAACATTCTCTCTGCAATACCGAAGATCTGTCCTAGAACTTCTGACCACGGAAACTGAAAGTCTTGTGTAATATCAGATGTCTTGCGTATGCGTCGTGCACCGATTTATTCTCGATTTGCTGCTACGTCCACTACACGCAGTCTGTAACAGTCTTCATATATCATGTCTATATTTGTTTCATACAACGCACTTACCGACAATATACATGTGTCGTAATTCTACACGACTTTAGGTATTGCTAAGACGCCTCGTGAGTGGTGGTAGAAATCAAGGATTTAAGGAAGGCTGTCCTGGAAGTTAAGAACTAGAAATTCCTTTTTGGTGCTAGATGTAAAAGTGGTAGTACAGTATAAACTGTACTACTTTATCCTTTTCGATGGGCATTTCCATCTAGTTCTTCGCTATCTACAAACGAGGGACGCTTGTGCTGTAGTTCGGATATACAACGGTAATATACAGCGATAACTTCACTGTTTCTATCGCAATATAGAGGGCGAGTCACTAACTATTGCCACCAAGATAACTCCGAAAGTATGACAGGAGCCGACAAGTTTTTGGGACAAACGTTGGATGGGACAACGGCGGCGGCCAGAATATGACGTTGGTTTTTGTTGTTAGGTGGGATCGCTTCAGAGATAAGGTCAAATTGTTTCTTTATAAGTACTTATTTTCTGATAGCGGCTATTGAGATGAATCCAGTGATGTGTAACAGTAAGGTCATTGGAGATCAACGAAGGTCAAAAAGGTGGCATGAACCTCCATTTGCAGTAAGTGTTAGAAGTGACGACTACTGGTATCAATGCAACGCTGAAATCTTCTTAACATGAATTGATTGGTATTCCGTATCACTTCGGCACTTGTCGAAGCACATGCTCTGACAGATCTCTCTCGTATATCGTGCAAATAGTAAATTTGAAGGAATGTAACAAGAAATTTGGAGAATGGATTAAAGTTCATGGAGAATAAATAAAAGCTTTGCATTTTGCCTATGACATAGTTATTCTGTCAGAAACAGAAAGGACCTGGAACAGCAATTAAATGGGATGGACAATACTTGAATGGAAGATATAAGATGAACATTACAATAGTAAAACAAGGGTAATGGAATGTAGTGTTAGTAATTCAGGCTAGTGGAATGAATTAGATTAGAGAATGAGATCATAAAAGTAGTACACGAGTTTTGTTATCTGGGTAGAAAATTAACTTCTTATGGCCGAAGTAAAAATGAAATAAAATTGCTGAATGGCTATGGGAAGAAAAGCGTTTCTGAAGAAGCGAAATTTGACATCCATTATTAATTTAAATGATAGGAAATCCTTTATGAAAGCATTTGTCTGGAGTGTAGCATTGTATGGGAGTGAAACGTGGACGATAAGGAGTTCAGACAAAGAGATGGTAGGAGCTTTCGAAATTTCGTGCTCCAGGCGAATGATGAAAATTAGATGAGTAGATCACCTAACTAATGAGGTGCTTAACCGAATAGGAGAGAAAAGGAGTTTCTGGCATATCCTGACTTAAGAAATGTTCAAATGTTTGTAGAGCTTATGGGACTTAACTACGGGGTCATCAGTCTCTAAGCTTACAAACTACTTATGAACTAGCTAATACTAAGGACGGCTGAAATATCCGTGCTCGAGGGTGATTCGAACCCGACCGCAGTGGCCGTGCAGACCGTGACTGGCGCGCCGCAGTCCCCTCGGCCAACGCGGCCGGCCTGACTTAAGAGGAGGGATAGGTTGGTGGGACACATTGAGAAATCAAGAAATCGTCAATGTAGCATTAGAAGGAAGTGTGTGGGGTAGAAATCTTGGAGGGAGACCGAGGGACGAATAGAATAAGCAGGTTCAAGTGGATGTAGGTTGCCGTACGTATTCTCAGATGAAGAGACTTGGGCAGCATAGAGAGCTGCATTAAACCAGTCTGCGGACTGAAGACCATAACAAACAAAAGGTATGGAGACCACTACCAAAATTGAACCGAACAACTGACGAAACGTAGGTGAAGTAGTGAGAAGTGGAGAGCGTTTTGTAGGTGCAGTTCTGTTACTCGCAGGGGAAACTGCCCATCACCCCTCCCCTTTCTGATTTAGTAGTAAATAGGATCAGTGGGTAGCCTGTTAAACAGTGAATACAGATGAAGCTCGAAACAGGAAGAAGCGGTACTGAAGTGTGAAACAAGAAGCAAAATATGGCGGTGAACGGCCAAGACAAATATGTGCAACAACATCCAGCAAGGTACTACAGTCATGGCGTCGTGGTTATGTGCCCATGCTGTTGTCACAAAATATAACACAAGTGGGAAGAATATATCGTCGCAAGTAAATCTGCAGAATGATGAATGCGAACGAGATGTTTCATGGACCACTCACAGAAAAAAAACAACCGCACGCACGCAAATTACCGGATATGAGGTAGGTTAGTAATATAATCAACTTTCCAAAATAACAAGATTAGATTTGCTTGGCCATATGCGGCATTTGATACTGTATACTAAAAAAAACATTAACACTAAAACATATGTTTTGACATAGCAATGGGAAAACTGTGTGATTGTGAAACTGTTGCGTTCATCTGTTGCAGCTTCTATGATAAAGATGTTTACATCATTTCTTTGGGATTAATCGAATTCATACAAACACGTTTACCGCACAAGTTTCAAATATTTGTAAACCTACTGCACGCAACTGCTATGGGCATCAGGCCCTAGACTTACAAACTACTTAAACTAACATAAGGACAACATACACACCAATGTCCGAGGGAGGACTCCAACCTCCGACGGCGAGCAATTTTTTATTGTTTACATTATTACTTTTGTTCAAAATGTTTGCAAAAACTTATAAAAGTACAAATGTAAAGTGGGCCGTAAAACACGTCAGTGCGATTTTTGAATGTATAATCTGATTCTGCTATGAAAATGGGGGTTCCCATTTGAAATTTTAAAGTTTCCTCCCGCCCCACCCCCACGGTGTTGGGGTGGCGGGCTAATTTTAACACCAGCAAGTGCCCCCCCCCCCCTTCGAAAATAATTAACTCTGGATTCTACACTTTTTTTTTTCGTGTGAAGCTTATTTTTCGAGTTACTATGGTTTGTCAACTTAAAATGTACAGCCTGTATAATGCATATACCGTCACCATGTCGTGTATGACTCACCGGACGTATTTTCTGGGTGAGGATTCTGTTCAGTTGTCGCCTTTTCATCAAACGGTTGCGGCTCCCATTCGGAAGTCCCTTCCTCTCGGGTAATAGTAGAACAGTTGTGCGGTACGGACGTTACACCTTAACGTAGTCACAAAAAGGAATGTAGCGAACAGACACCCCAGGAACCGGAAGGACATTTCATAATTTTGTGAAAAACAAAAACATGAAAATATACAGCACGAGGGGCCATTGAATACACGTGTCTCGCGTGGCAGCGACACACCGCGACCGCAGAATCACAACTGAATGGCGCTGGGAGTTGGCTCCATACTGCACATCCGCCTCTTGGACCGTTAACTGAGTCTATCTTGTTTTATTCAGTTTTTAACGAGCTATTCACTGCATCAGGGGGAGGGGGTACAATTGGAAGTTTCTCTTGTCAGACGAGTATTAGTATACTAGCTTAAACCCGCGGCTCCACTCGCGTGTTGGTTGATTAAGATAGATAAGCTATCTTTCAGTAGTGTGCTATGAGACTGGTTTTGAAGGATGAAATGAAATACAATACCTTCTTTATTAGAAACAAACTGAAAACTATTCCTATCAGATTGCAGAAGTCTATGCACTTACCGTTTATCAGGAAAGTAAGTAGTGTAGATCAAATCAACGTAAAAATGCACTCGTTTCGAAGAATCCAATCACGAAATTCAACAATAATGATTGTAATAATATCACAGATCGATCATTTTATGTAATGCGCGAAACGTCAAATCGATTTTTAAAGAGATTTATTAAAAGAAATTTCTTTTTTACTGCTTTATTTATTTATTCTATTGTCTTATTCGTATGCTTATCCTTACAGAGAAAGAGTTGAAGACATTGTAGCACGCATACACCAAAGATATGGTCCGTGTCATCACGTTTCACCGTATGAACCTCCTTGCTTTAGAGTCGCAAACATCATCGCTGGCCTTCAGTCAGATTTTTTTTCTATTTTTATAATTTGACGACTTGTAAACACCATATCGTCCACCGCCTTATAGCTATCGGCATGGAACTGCTATGGTGTACAACGGGAGACTTCGGACAATTACGCACAGACCATTCGTTTGCGTTCTGTAGTTTTCGCTGCAGAGCGAAATATTAACACGCGCACACGTAGAATTTTATATACAGCAATAACTTTCCATACCAATATGTTACACCCTTTTATCTTTATCAACCCTCAAACAACAATGAAACCAATAAAACCATTTTCAAAGAGTAAATATTATTTTCCGAATTTCGCGTTATATTCTTCAAATTACTAAATATCTATCAGATCGCTATAAAACCGCGCCTAAAATCTTCATCAGGTATAAATTAGTAAGTGTACAAATATTTGTCTCCTGCGTCTTGTCGTTCGGACGTGATGAGCGTACACCGAACAGATATTCACATTAATATACATAGATAAATAGCTATCCGATCGCCAAAAAACCGTGACTAAAGCCTTCCCCAGGTAGACATTAGTAACTTTACAAATTTTTAGCTCTTTATATCTTGTGATTCAGACGTGATAAACTTACACCGAACAGACATGCACATTTATAGATATGACGGTCGCAGTACAGAGGATATAAAATTCAGAATGGCAATGGGAAGAAAAGCATTTTTGAAAAAGAGAAATTTGCTAACATCGAATATTAATTTCAGTGTAAGGAAGTCTTTCTGAAGGCATTTGTATGGAGTGTTGCCTTGTATGGGAGTGAGACATGGACGATAAACAGTGCGGACAGGAAGAGAATAGAGGCTTTTGAAATGTGGTGCTACAGAAGAATGCTGAAGATTAGGTGGGTAGATCGCATAACTAATGAAGAGGTACTGAACCGAATTGGTGAGAAAAGGAATTTTTGGCATACCCTGACTAAAAGAAGGGATCGCTTGGTAGGACACATTCTTAGACATCGAGGGATCGTAAATTTAGCATCATTGGAGGGAAATGTGTGGGGTAAAAATGGCAGAGGGAGACCAAGAGACGCGTATAGTAAGCAGATTCAAGTGGATGTAGGTTGCCGTTCTTATGAGGAGATGAAAAGTCTTGCTCAGGATAGAGTAGGGTGGAGAGCTGCATCAAACCAGTCTCCGGACTGAAGACCATAACAACACAGATATAAATAATAGATTGTACAATGCAACGTGCTGGGACGAACTAACGAACCGAGTGTAAAGAGATCTGAGGAATTTCAGTAAGTTGATAATAGGGTATTTTCCTGTGTTAAAAATATGGTTAGAATTGTTGTTATTCTGAATGATTATAACATTCAGACAGCATTTTCGCTCATACTTCTTACAAAACATCTGTTATTTTTACGTAATTAAAGCTTAAAAATAATCAAATTTCACGATTAGATCACGTGATCGAAAACGCTCCGTTATTGGCTGAAGTACTGGTGACGTCATGGAACATCTACAGCGCGGCAACCAGAAGTCGGAGCTGTATTATTGTATGCGTTTCCTCAATTTCGCAGCTTTAAGTTCAGTTTTTTCGTGATCTAAACGCGTTTACAGTTTTTATGCCACAATGGAAGATGGTTATGTGAAGGGTGACAGCGGAAACCTCCCTAAAGTTGATGCAATTATGGTGTCTTCATTCTTTAAAAACAATCCAAATTTTTACGTGCCAGAAATAAGAAACGTGAAAACTGCATTGTAAGTAACGCATACCTACATTTTAAAGCTAATTATTTCGAGAGATATTTTATGCCATTGGAAAAAAGTACCCTATTTGTTGATGTCAGCAGACTTAATCTGAAGTCACCATATTATGCAATAAAGGGTGAAATTTTATCTTCTATCCTAGCGGTCTTGAGTGATTATGTTGGCAACTTCAACAACACGATAGAAAATCTTGGTCCAGATGTTCAGACCACATAGATCGACTAGATTAGTATATCGCACAGACCATGAAGTAAATAAATAATGCTGTTCCTGCTCTATGATTCTTGTATGTAACCTTGTCCGGTCAGTAAAAGTAACTGCCCTCGTAAATCAAAGGTTTCACGACAAAATATTTGCGCTGTCACGCGATTGGCTAATGGCGACGACTCATGATTCTCGCTATTCAACATCTGTTGCCAACATAGTCACAGGAAGCCGCCGGGATAGTTAGTAAAATTTAACCCAGTAAAGCACGCAGTTAAGGGAGTAATTTTATTTAACTGCTTCAATACTGGTGCAAAGTGAAACATCAAAACCTGTAAAATACAGCAAAAATGCCTTTTGCATAGTTACACAATATATCTATAGTCTAGAAAAGGGGCAGCGGGTTGCGTCGGCGGTGTTTTCATATCGCTCGTAGGTTGGCAACGCACATTTCGCGTAGCCAAAGGCATGTCACTTTCACGTAAACATTGCGAGCGAGACACGATGGAATAAATTTATAGCGCCGAAATTACAGCGCTTTTCTGGTTTGTTGTTTTTGTGAGTGAATGTTTGCGATTGGGTGTAAACATTCTGCCATGCATATCAGTATTTTCCTTACATATTCAAGATTTGGTTTGCTATGAATGTGTCACTACTTTTGACACTACAAACTAATCTATTTACGTTTACTCGTCCACATACGAAGCCCCATGCTTTAACAAAAAAAAAACAAAAAACGCTTATCAGTTGAAACGTTATTTACTTGCAATGCAAATTGCTTGGTAGAGCCCTGTGCAGAAGAAAAGGCTTACGTTATTTTATTTGTGTTTAGTAAAACTTTTATATTCCATCATATTTTTCGTCGAAACACTGTTTCCTGCTACCTTACTCAGTGATTATAGTCAACTAACTCACAGACACACACACTTGAAGTAGCCGCTATTTCATTTGGATCTCTTCGCGCCAGTGTCAATCACTTTTTGCATACCTTCTCATTTTTTTGTACTTGCAAGAACAATTTTTCCGGAGTCTTGACAGATGTATTGGTACAGTGCGGAACTAAGCAATATTTGTAGGTCAGTATGCAAACGTCGCCCAAACACGAGGCCTCGGCCGAAACAATATACAGGTATTTGTTGGTCTTACAAGAGCAGCAGCAGCAGCAGCAGCGTGTTGTATGACGTCACAGGCATCACGTGACTCAAATGTAGCGTTTTAGCGGGCTTTCAAACTATTTGAATTTCATTTTTTTTTTTTTTTTTTTTAAGTACTGAAATCCACGAGGTAAAAAAGCATGTTCGGACCATAATATGACATAATTAACCATTTAAAACGATTTCCAGAAAACAGTCAAATACCCTATTAAGTCAATCGGGTGCTTGGGGGAAAAACAGCTGCGAATGAGTAGATACCGCGTAAACAATATTCATAGCACCCGGAAACCGGAAGCTGGACAGCGACTAAGCAGGCAACAGGCGAGATATGCTTGTCTGGCGCAATTTCCATGGCGTTCTGCGAGCACTCGGTTAACGAAGAGCGGCCCCAGACGCACAAAGGGCCGAGCCCTGCGGCTGACGGCGCGGCCCTCGAGAAGGCAGCCCACTGGCCGCCACCCGCTGCCCACGCCGCCCTCCAGAGACCCTTGTCAAGATTTGCGCTGCGCCGCCGCCTCCACGCCTCCCGCCAACATCTCTGTTTAGAGAATGCCCGCAGCGGCCGACCTGCTAACTGCGGCTTACAACGCACGGTCCCTAGTAACTGTCTTACATTCACTGCTCTCAGAAACTACGACACATACTGAAAGCTGAGTAAACATATCTAGTTCACGCATCTTAAAACTGATAGCCCACATCTACATCTACATCGATACTCTGCAAATCACATTTAAGTGCCTGGCAGAGGGTTTATTAACCATTCATAACTTTTCTCTACCGTTCCATTCTCTAATAGCGCGTGGGAAGAAAGAACACCTAAATCGTTCCGTTTTCGATCTGATTTCTCTTATTTTATTGGGATGGTCATGTCTCCCTAAGTAGGTGGGTGTTAGCAAAATATTTTCACATTCAGAACTAAAAGTCGGTGATTGAAACTTCGTAAACAGATCACGCCGCAATGAATAACGTCTTTCTTTTAATGATTTCCACCCCAATTCGTGCAACATTTCCGTGACGCTTTCCCCCCCGTGACGTGATAAAACAAAACGAGCTGCCCTTCTCTGAACCTTCTCAATATCCTCCGTCAGTCCCACCTGGTGAGGGTCCCACAAGGGGCAACAGTACTCCAGGAGAGGACGCACAAGTGTGATGTAGGCAGTCTCTTTGGTGGAGCTGGTGCATCTTCTAAGCGTTCTGCCAATGAAACGTAACCTTTGGTTCGCCTTCCCCACAATATTTTCTATGTGTTCTCTCCAGTCAAAGTTGTTCGTAATTGTAACTCCTAGGTATTTGGTAGAATTTACGACCTTAAGGTTTGACTTATTTATCGCGTAATTGAAGTTCAGCGGATTTCTTTTAGTGCTCATGTGTATTACTTCACACTTTTCTTTATATTCGCACCAAGTAGAAATTTTGTCTAAATCGCTTTGCAGTTCCTTATTTGTTGTATGATAATCACTTCATCAATCTATCCCCATTAAAGTTTGAAGCCATAGACACAATGACAAATTCTTTATATTGACAGATGCCCTGACAGTGACATTCTAAGCATCATACTAATGTATCAGCTGGTAGCTCTGAAATATTCCGCCTATGGCGCCACTTATCATTGTACTTCTAGACTACTGAATTTTAATCTGCTAAGCGACTAATTTGTCAGTCACCTGCTCCTCTCTTTATGCTTTTCTTCAATTACTTTGAGTATTACTGTTTTCCCATAGCCTTTTTTTTCTCCCTTATCTATCGTTACTCTTTTACCATAAGCCTCATCCATAGACACTTTGTTTGCAGCTGATTGTTATTCATTCCATGATCTTTGCACTTAGTGTTGATTCCACCACTAGCATGTATATTTGTTAAGCAACAGCACAAAAATGTAAGTGTTAATTTTATCACATTATATGAACTTATCTTTATTACAATCTATTTGGTTTGAAACTGCTCCAAATTTCTGTAATCGACTTTTATACGTTCTATACCCTTATTGTATACCAATGCACTTGTTTGTCTGTATAGAGACCAGAAGAAGGGCACTCAAGCGCCCGAAACCGGTCGTTAAAGTTAAAAAAATAAATAACCACAAGCAACTAGTTGCTGCATTTCATTAATCTATATATCTTCTAATATATAAGGCAGAGTGTCCGTATGTTTGTACGTGTTGCATGCAAATCTACAGTTTTGTTCTAATCTTTATGAAATTTTGTACACCTAAGCTTCAATCCATGAGGACGGTCGCCGTAAGTGTAAGAATCACATACGATATGTAGTTCACGAGGTATGACGTCATAAACAATGAGATGCGCGAAAAACTGCTGCATTTTACGACAATGCTGCTCATTTTCTCCTAAACCACTAAACCGATTTCAACCAAATTTGGTACACACATTCCTTACCGCGAGGTAACAATTGCTGCAAGGTTAAGACATACGGCACATGGTTCAAAAGATATTACGTCATAACCAATAAAATGTTCAAATGTTTGTGTAGTCTATGGGACTTAACTACGGGGTTATCAGTCCCTAAACTTACAAACTACTTATGAACTACTTACGAACTAGGACGGCACAAATATCCATGCCCGAGGGGGGATTCGAACCCCCGACCGTAGTGGTCGTGCAGACCGTGACAAGCGCCTCAGTCCCCTCGGCCACCGCGGCCGGCCATAACCAATAGAAATCGCAAAAAATGTCATATAATGCTGCGAGACTTTCGAAATACACTGTATCAGAATGACAGTACTTAGCGATTTGCAACAAACTTTAAACATAATTTCAAACCTTTATAAAACTTTTTCTCGCTGACAACCATAGCAAAATGATGAAAGGAAAAAAGTTTCTCGCTTACTACTTTCCCGCTGTTTATGAAATAAAACTACGGCATTCGGTACGACGTTACAATTTATAATTTGTACACTACAAATTGTAGCCGCACGAAATTTTACAAACAGTATACACACATATAGTTGAATGTACCTTCGAAATGGTATCACAGCACATAAACAGTAACGTTCCGCTGTTCATGAACTAAAACTACGGCTTTCAGTATGACGGTACAATTTTTAATTTCTACACTACAAATTGTAGTCGTAAGAAATCTTACAGACAATATACACACATATAGTTGGGTGTATCCTCTAAATTGTATCACAGTACGACATATAGTTCATGAGATATGAGCACATGAACAGTAACGTTCATGGAAAACCGCCCCATCACGCACCAAATTTTAATCTATTACTTCTTCACTACAAATTGTATTCCCAAGAGATTTTACAGACATACGGTCGTTATACAAATGAATATATACCTGACAAATGCTAGAAATAAATCAATCAATACCCGTGCAACGCCGGATTTTCAGCTAGTAGTTGAATAATTTTAAATTACGATCATGATTTTTTTCCCAACGGTAACCACTATTCTTTGTGCACCTTTGCCAGTGACGAACAAGAGCTTGCATCTGGCCCACCTAAAAACTTAAACCATTTCAGCATCTGACAAGGGTGAACGATTAAATCCGACTTATCTACACATGACCTGACCTGAATGTTTATATATGGTGTATCAGAGGATGGCACAAACTTACACAGTTGAAAGTATACGATACTAGAAGCAAACATGTTCCAGTAAACATGGGTCCGCAGATGAGTCGTTTGTGAGGTTATTACAAATGTATGATTCCAAGCCGCCACTGACTTTATCATAAACATCGTCCTTGTTAGTACACATTAATTTGAAATTTAGGCGTTACTATTAATATTTACATCGCATTTAGTCCACATTTCACAAGGTGTTCGAAGTGTCTTTCATCTGGATGCAATTTTCGAATCCTTCCGAAAACCCCTGTATCATTTCGGAATTCTAGACAAGCATCTACAACTCTCCGCACCAGTTCATCAACTGTGTTAACGGGTGTGCTGTACACTTCGCTTTTGAGGTGACCCCAGACACAAAAATCCAAAGCATTTAGGTCAGGCGATCTTGGAGGCCAAGGTACAGGTCCGCCTCGACCTACCCGTCTTTGGCTGTACCTGCAGTTAGATGCCGTCTCACAGCAGCAGGGAAATGTGCCGCAGCTCCATCATGCATGTAGCACATACTATGACGTTGCTGAAGGGGCACATCCTCCAGAAAACCTGGAAGATAATGTAGTCTAAATTTCATTTAATGTGTACTAACTAGGACGACGTTTACAATGACGGCTTTGATCCATACATTCGTAAGGCTCATTTGCAGACCCCTGTTCACTGTGTCAGTTTTGCTTCTATTATCGTGTACTTTCAAACCGCGTAACTTTGCGCCATCCTTTCTGATACGTGGAAACACACAACACGACGTAGACAATGCTCCACAATGATTTGCGTACAAGTTAGCACGTACAGTACTGTTTATTTGAATGTATATTTTTTATTTCCCACCAGAAAACGAGGGCGACGGGCCTGATTACCAGGACGTCGTGATGCACGTTTTGTTCACTCGGCCATAAGGTGGCACTGTTGTATTTACATTGGTCCATGACAAAAGTGCTTCGAATTGACGACAGACCTATTCACTACTCACGTGCTATTCACAGAAGTACAATACATTACGGTGCAGCGGTACCGATACAGTTTCTCGGAATTCGCTGATTCCCGCCTTGTCCAATTCCATGGCCTGCGAGACACCTGGTCTGAATCCGCTTGATTATCACGTATGGCCAAATCTAGTGTCACTTCTGTATGAGACCCCAGGGGATACGGAGACAGCATTACAATAAAGTCTCTGTAGAACGACGTATGTGGGACCAGGCTATGTGGGATTATAGAAATTGTCGGATTACTGGATTTTCAATGAAAAATGCTGTATTTTAATATTGATACATTTGACTCTCAAAACAAAAATACTAAGTAAAACACAAATCACATGTAAACAAAACATTATGTACCTAATTATAACAACAAACGTATTAATTGGAAAACAATAAACGACTTTCAACTTAGTAATCGTTTTTCGTTCATTTCCACAATCGGCTTTTTCTGTGATATGAAGTCGTCAGTCTTTGTTCTTTCAGCCGCCTTAAAACTAAGTATTGGTTGGTGCTAGGTCGTTTTCCTCAGTCCACGTGATATGTTTTAATGCACTCATAGCATTGCTATGTCGTGCAGTCTGTACCGCTCAAGAATTACTTTCCTGTCACTGCTTTTGCTGTTCAAATTGTGCACCAAATTTTATCATAATTGTAATGTCATAGATGATAACACACCCAACGCCATAAAATGAATCGAAATCAGTAATTAAAAAAATAATTTCGCAATTTTCAAGTAAATTTCTTGCGTGAGACATATTGTAGGGAAGATACGAAACACACACTATCATAGTCAAGTTAAAGGGGGCACTAATTCGATTCCACAATGCACGCAATAATCATTAAAGGTTCGTATAGTCTATGGGACTTAACTACGGGGTCATCAGTCCCTAAACTTACAAACTACTTATGAACTAGAATGAAACTTTCACTCTGGAGCGGAGTGTGCGCTGATATGAAACTTCCTGGCAGATTAAAATTGTGTGCCGGAACCGGGACTCGAACCTGGGCCCTTTGCCTTTCGCGGGCAAGCGCACTACCGACTGTGCTATCCCGACACGACTCACGATGCCGCCTCACAACTTTACTTCCGCCCGCGAAAGGCAAAGGGCCCAGGTTCGAGTCCCGGTTCCGGCACACAATTTTAATCTGCCAGGAAGTTTCATATCAGCGCACACTCCGCTGCAGAGTGAAAGTTTAATTCTGGAAACATCCCTTAGGCTGTGGCTAAGCCATGTCTCCACCATATCCTTTCTTCCGGGAATGCTAGTCTTGCGTGTTTGCAAGAGAGGTTCTGTGAAGTTTGGAAGGTAGGAGGCGAGGTACTGGCGGACGTGAAGTTGTGAGGCGGCATCGTGAGTCGTGTCGGGATAGCACAGTCGGTAGTGCGCTTGCCCGCGAAAGGCAAAGGTCCCAGGTTCGAGTCCCGGTTCCGGCACACAATTTTAATCTGCCAGGAAGTTACTTATGAACTACTTACGAAATAGGACGGCACAAATATCCATGCTCGAGGGGGGATTCGAACCCCCGACCGTAGTGGCCGTGCAGACCGTGACTGGAGCGCCTCAGTCTCCTCGGCCACCGCGGCCGGCAATAATCATCAATTGGTGGCTGACTACGTATTGTTTACTAAACTGTTCAACTGAAGTGGTCCCGTCCGTCCACGTCACGCGATCTCAGCTCGTTGTGTCGGACTAGTCGACATGGACTGGCGAGATGTTGGATTGTAGAGACTACTCTAGTTTCCAGAATTCTAGCTCCTTGTGATGTCATTCCAAACACATCTGCGATATTTGTCAAGGCGCATCAGAATCCTGTTCGCCGTCATCATGCTTGTATTGAGGTTGATGGCCGCCTGTTTCAGCACATTTTGTAAGGTACACTACAGATGTTACGTTGATTGTGACGATAATCGTATTTGCAGTTAACTGCAACTTATATGAATAAAACAGTACGGAGTAACGTGATTGTATCCCCTTTTCCCCTTAATCTGGCCTCTCCAACCCAAGTTTTCCTACCTTAGACTGTTCCGTGTAGCATCCTCTATGTCTGTTTAAATTTTTGAACGCAAGCGGAAGCACCGTGTACATGTATAAAGTTACCAAGACGCTGTGCAAGCTTTGGTTAATTTTATTTTGCAACTAGCAAAATTCGGCTCTGCTACGCTGTTACTCAGTCTGAAGTTAGAGAAGTGCTAACGTTAATGAAAGAATTATGGCAAACACAGATGCACCAAGAAAAATACATGCGTTGCGGTGGCTAAGTGGAATGAAAATTAAAAAAGATATTTTTTCAGAAAACCATTCCTTCTAAAGCCAGTGTCAACGCTGCAAATTTGTTGGTCATTTTTCTGCGTAGACGCAATGATGAGATTGTTTACCGACTCTGGAACATACCACGTATAATTGCCGTCGAAGAAAGTAATCGTTTCCTACGTCCTGTCCATTAACTCGCTGCCTCTCTCTCTTTCCATCTCCTCCTCGTCCCTCTATCTATCCCCCGTCTCTCTCCTCCTCTTCCTTGTCTTCCTCCTGACTACAATCTCCTCTTCCTTTTTCTTCGTCTTCTTCTCTCTCTGGCTATTTCTTTTTGTGCTTGTCCTTGCTGTCGAAGTCTCAGTATCTAGTAAATAAAAATAAATTTTTTTTTCTTATTTTGTGCACTGCCGTACCGTTCATCCTATTAATTTTAGTTGTGACGTCATGAACATTAAAATGCATGAAAATTGCCGCATTATGAATGGCGTTATGAAGTACTACGTTTTTGCTCTTGACGTTTACTGCAGTCAGTATCATCTTATACCACTGGATGTATCTACAAAATTGTACTACTTATAGTTCAGGAGAGAGCCTACAACGTCATAAACAATGAGGTGCGTGATACACCGCCCACTAACGCAAAAGTTTTGTTTGTAAAGTATACAAATATACAGTTTTGTTCCAGTTTTGATAAAAGTATGGAGCCTGGCGGTTAGTACCTACGGAACTCGGCAAAATCTACAGCTTCAACTCGAACTTGATAAAATTTTGCGCACTTAAACTTCATCAAATTTCCTATGATGCGTGGCAAGAGAATATGAGATGGATTGAGATAGGAGACGAGACGGGGGACAAATGGGAAAAGGAGATGAAGAGACAGAGAGGAAGGGACAGAACAGAGAGAGTGACTGATTAGAAACGCCGAGTTTTCCGCTTGTATATGACGTGTGTGCATATATTTCAGTTTGTAACGAAAGCTGCTCATTGCAGACCAATGGTGTTTATGCATAAAAGTAGCCTTGAATCTCGCATTGTGCATTAGAGTAGTTTGGTCTCGGTGCGTGGCTTTGGGTGAGTGTCGCGAACAAAAATCTGCGAAATATGAAGCAATAAATACTTCTAGGAAAAGCTATAAATTTAGTGACTTACGAGCTAAACTGGGCACTGCAGTCTTCACTCTCGCTTTGTGCACTGTGATGGTTTGTTTAGTCTTGGCTGTATGTGGGTGAAAGCATACGGTTGGTCACTGTTTCTTAAATCACTTAGCGTCGGTAATCGTAGTACTGCTCACAACCGAAAAGTTCTGCCTAGCGCATCTCATACCGATCATCTGCTACGGCGTAGGTCTGACCCAGATATACATTCGTGATTATGAGCTACAAAATTATAAAGGTAGTTAACTACAAATGCTCAAATATTAGTAGCAAGGAATACAACATTTCTACCTCAACTTCTTCACCGTGGGCATATGGCATGCAAAGTGTTCGCTGGTGTTGGCAGCGATCTCACGAAGAAAACTTTGCGGCGAAACGCACTGGAAGTTTCCGTACCACGTAACAAGATCTGATAATCAGACTGTACTGTAGTGTATACAGTCTAACGTAAACAGTCACGACATTCATTGCTGTGAAATTTGATACCACATGGCAGTTGCAACACTAACGACCCTAGCTGTGGATAAAATTGTTTTGTTCTTGTTGTTAAAGGCACTTTCTTCCATACGTTACAATTCCGTAAAGAATCTAATGATTCGGCTTCCTTATACATGAATGTATGTATTTTTGTAAGTACAGTTACCTTCTGTTTCTTTCTGTTTTGTGGCTTAGACTTAGCAACAGCAATGGGATTGGTTTATTTTGTGTTCGTAAAGAGTTATATTGCTCTTGACGTCTGTGCAGTTATCTTTCGTTTACAGGTGTGGTAAAGTATTTGGAACGTTATTTACTGTAGATACTGCATTCCACACACGTTTTCTTCGCTACATATTCACTCATTGGTTTGACAGCCCTTATTTTGACGAAAACATAACGATCCTTAGTAGATAAAGACGCCTGCTGAAGGAGGTCAGGTCTTGTTATGATGTTTTGGTTTTCAGTCCACAGACTGATGTAGCTCTCCACGCTACCCTGTCCTGCACAAGCCTCTCCATGTCTGAATAAGAACAACCTCCTACATCCACTTGATCCTGCTTACTGTATTTGTCTCTCGGTCTCTCTCTGTGATTTTTGCCCCACACACTTCCCTCTAATCCTTAATTGACAATTCCTTGATGTATCCTAGCAATCTGTTCCTTCTTTTAATCCAGGTGTGGCAGAAATCCCCCCCCCCCCCAATTCTGTTCAGTAGCTCCTCATTAGTTACGTGATCTAAACATCTAATCTTCAGCATTCGTCTGTAGCATTACATTCTAAAGGTTCTATTATCTTTGTGATTAGCAAATTGTTTTTTTCACGGCCGTTGCGGGCGGGGGTTCGAATCCCCCCTCGGGCATGGATGTTTGTGCCGTCTTTAGTATAAACTAGTTCATAAGTAGTTTGTAAGTTTAGGGACTGATGACCCCGTAGTTAAGCCCCATAAGCTCTACAAACATTTGAACATTTTTTCAATGGCGGAATATATGCTAATTCATATGCTCTCTGTTGTAAAATCAATTTAGACGATACTACTCGCACTTACCGTCTGCTGTCGCTATGGATAACTAAATTCAGCGGGAGTGCCGTGATTGTGTATGTTAGACTGATTAAACTGCGTTTTCGTATCATTGCAGTAGCGCCTATGTTTTTGGAAATTATTTATCTTTAATGTTTGAGAATTCAGTTCCGTTTCTACTTTTAAACATTAAATCTGCCAACAGACAATTAAAAAACCAGCGAAGCGGGTTGTTTCAGCTAGTTGAGAAAAAAAATCAGGTACGTGTTCAGAACTTTATGGTTTTGTGGTGACCTAGAATGTAACTCTTACAAAAAAGAAAAAAAAAGTAAGCGAAAGAACGACGGACGCCACTAAACGCCGTTGCTTACAGGCTTAGTTACTACGCTGTTTTGATTTCCACTGCTCCCATCATCCCAGAATCCGGTTTCGCTATACGTTGTTACTTTCGTGTCATTGCTACCATTGTGAAAGATCGGTGGGCAGGTGAGACGTTGGTAGCACTTCAATTTCCGATTTTCACGTACTCGTTTCGTCACTAAACAGGACGCGTGACAAAAAACTGTTATCGTCCCGCAATTTATTTTTTGTCCAGTGGCAAAACTGTACTCAACTTTCAAAGTCTTCACCATGCAAATCCTGGTGCATAGAAATATGGTGCGGGTGAAATTTATGTTGATGTAGAATTCTGAACACCGACGATTTTGAGATTCCAGATTCTCACTCAATTTGTCTGCTACTGGTGTGCGGATTAGCCGCAACTGCAGCTGAAACACGTACTTGGGCATTATCACTTATTGCACGTCGTGGTTGACGTTTCAATTGTGGCTGAACACTTCCTGTCTATTTAAATAACGTAACTATCCGACGAAAGGTCCGGACACTTGTTTGATGTCTTCCAGGATAGCGATCAACATAAATAGCACAGCCTCATTTGTCATTATGATCACAATAGCCATACATTAATACCACATCGACATTTTCTGCTATTGGTAAACGGTCCATTTTAACACGAGTTATGTATCACGAAGCAAATGCCGTCCGCAGTGGCGAAATGTTACCCGATACCACGTACTTATACGTTTGTGACTATTACAGCGCCATCTATCACAAAACGAAAAAAGTGTTCCAAATAAAACATTCATATTTATTTACGTAGAAGACGAATTTGGAATAAAAATGTGGTTCCTATTTTAAAAAATGCGGTTGATATCCGTTTGACCTATGGCAGCGCCATCTAGCGGGTCAACCATAGTGCCATCTGTTTTCCCCCTTCAACTAGAAAAGTTTTGTTCTTTGTAGTTTTTTTCATTTTTTGCTTATTTCGTGAGATATTTGGCCCGGTCACTATCAATGGACCACCCTGTATACACGATTTTTATTTTCTTCCTCACCTCTGTTATAAAGTGTCTTTCGAATTATACACATTACGAAACTCGTGTATGATTTCTGTTAAAAGCGGTACTTCATTTATCGTGTTCAAATGTTTGTAAATCTATCGGACTCAAATGCTTGGTCATTAGTTCGTAGCTTACAAACTACTTAAAACTAAGGTAAACTAACTTAAGAACACGACAAACACCCATGCCCGACGGGGAACTAGAGTTATCGTGTTCACATAGTGATGTAATGATTTTAAAAATTGCCAAATTCGTAGCCTTCCAGGAGATTGGGAAGAAGTTAACTCCCTACCGTAGCTGTAGCGGACTACCCGTGCGAAATGTAGCAGGTACGCATTAGTGGTTGACGTCGAATCGACTAACAGATTGCACCATTCAACGCGACAGTAATTTCCACAGCGAATTTCTGTTTCTGTTAATAGTTTCTCTGAAACTGTTACCCGTAGTTACTTCGCTGAAATATGCCCCTCGTTTCATATATGCTCATGACAATTTCTAGTTGATTTTGGGTCGTCATAAGTGTTAACAATTGATATAAAATTGAGTCAATATTCACTGTAACGGTAAATGGTAGAAAGATTTACTCAAAGTAACAAATTTGCGCCGAAATAAAACTCGGGAAAAGTGTGGAAGAAAAAGTGTTAGAAAAATGTACAACTGCTGGGGAGGGGGGAGGGGAAGACAGTTTACAATTACTGATGGGGGTTTATGATATTACAGTCTCCGGTTTGCAAAAGAGGAGAGCATTGTCTATATCAACAGCTCTTTGAACTTCCTCTACGAACTTGGTTTGGGCCCTCAGTCCCCAATAGTCTACGAGCAGTACAAAATGTAATCAGAGTTTAATATCAGATGCTGTGGTCCAGTTGACATTTTCACGTTGTTGTTTTCTACGTTACGTTCTTAACAATAACAATGTTACAAAAAACGTGTTGAAGAGTTTGTAAGGTCAAATGTTGTGTATGAACCAACAACTAAAAATTGATTTTTGTTGGCAATGTTGTTTCTATAACATCTTAGTTCAGGATATGTAACTCAAGGAAAAGGATTTCTCGACACACCGATTTCTCGCCTTAGCTCCTCCAGTAACGTCATTCGTGAGAGTATAAAAACAAATTAATTGTAATGTGCTTATTTTCTCTGTAGTATTGCTGCAATCAAAAGCTTCTGTTCTTAACTTTCAGACTAAGTAAACATATTGTTTTATTTGAGAAAAGCGCGGCGAAATGTGTTAGATTACGCGGCGCAGATAGAAGTGCCACAAGGCCTGGGAATAATTACGCAGTCCGGTAGTTAAGCAGATGCAAGAAAGTACACCAAGTAGGAAGTTGCAGAATTACGAAGTTCAAGTTGTGGAGAAGATGCCATTAATTCGTAGCTGACGTGAAGGCGAACTTTGGCTGTTATCGCTTCATCGGCTGTGGTAAACGACGGTCAGATTTCGTGAAAGAACTGCGTGAAAACTGCAATTTATAATTTTTGAGAGCAGAAAAAAAACCAAGAAGAAGGGTAATTGGTTAATTCTGTAAACATTCGGATACAACAGTGGTCATAATTTTCAGTGGGTTACTGTTTCCTCAGCTCTGTTTCTCTTCAGGAACCTCAAGACAAATTTAAAATATTCTGCGTATTGGGAAAAAAAGTATAAGCGAGGCGTCAAAATGTGAAAAAATTGAAAAAAGAATAATTTCCTTCTTTAATTTTATTTGATTTCTTACTAATTGCAGAAATTTATTTTATCTGAAACGTAGTTTTAAGGCAAGGGTAAAAAGTAGTGATCAAGACCGCCTTGTTACTTGAATTAATAATGAATTGCTTTTATTAGACCCATGAACATAAAAAACCCTGTGCCTTTGAGGACGACGGCGAAAAGTTTGTAACGTGGTTTCGACTCCATCTGGAACAATAAATGAGATGCAACCTCTCTTCAAAAAATAATACTGTGAAAGTATTTTAAGGAAATTATTGGACAGTATATTTTCTTTGCGGTAGCATGTTTCTCAGCGAAACATTATTATAAAATTTCAGTAATTTGCGCATTATAAGCTTGCATGTGCACGCTTTACGAATGTCATAAAGTTTGCATGGTATACAACACTCTTATTTCTGTCAACAACAAAAAACTACTAATCTCTGTGAAGTGCCTGAATGCATTTCTATTTCTTCTTCCAGGGAACGCTTGTATAAAGGAAACATTTGTTCTCGTCATTCAAATGTTTGGTAAAGCTTAAGGGACTTAACAGCTGGGTCATTAGTCCCTAAACTTACAAACTACTTATGACCACCTTATACTAAAGACGACACAAACATCCATGCTCGAGGGGGGATTCGAACCCCCGACCATAGTGGCCGTGCAGACCGTGACTGGCGCTTCGCACACCGCTCGGCCACTGCGGCCGACCGTTTTCGTCGTTTAAATGAGACTTAGACTTTTTGTGAAAACTATGGAGGGAAAAAAAAAAAGTATCCCAGTGTTAGTAAATATACGGGTTGCGAGATTGCTATTCTCTCTCGCAGTGAGAAGTCTGTATTCACTCCCTCATTCATCACATCGCTTGTTGCACACATCTTCATAAACACCTAAATGTGTATTGTCAGTTGACATTTACTTCAATGTTATACGCCAGAGTATGATGATATGTCGCCCCAGTAAATGGTTAGTTACTGAGATAATGATGGCCGAGGTGCGATGATAATGATTTGGAAATCGAGTAATCTCAATCCCATAGCAACTACAGGGGCAGAATTCGTTTCCAGGCTTAGCGTCTATCATACGTACGCCTCGAAGTTCCGTATGTGCCTCTTCGAGACGTACTGCAGGAATCGTTAAAATTAGTTGAGGGCGTCTTGTCCCGCTTCATGGGAAATCCTACATCTTGTTCTAATCAGCGCAGGCTCACTAGGGACACGCGTTCTCCAAATGGGACGGTACCATTTCAGCGATTACCATTTATTAGACAACATAATTGTAGAACACTATTACTATCTGCGTTCAACAAAGCTTTCACTGCAAAGTAAAATAAATCTGACCAACTTTATACGGAGTCAAATGCAGTAACTTGTTTCATTTTCCTCCATCCATCCCCATTTTTTCTGTTTGTTTTATCTCCACCTCCTTTCGTTCCAAACAACGGTAAATATGTTAAAATGTTTGTAAAGCTTATATGACTTTAACTGCGGAGTCATAAGTCCCTAAACTTAGAAACTACTTATGAAATAACTTATACTAAAGAAGTCACAATCATCCATTCCCGAGGGAGGATTCCTAACTCCGACGCGGGAGGCCACGCGATGCGCAACGCGGTGCTCCAGACCGCTCGGCTACTCCCTCGCGCCATACAATCATACATGTTATTGTTTCCTTGTAAATCTACAGGACGGAACTACAGTGGTTATCAGTCCCTAGGCTTACAAACTACTTGCACTAACCTGAACTGACCTAAGGACAATACACACAACCATGCTCGAGGGAGGACTCGAATCTGTGACTGCGATCAGCCGCGCGCTACGCAGCAAGGCGCCTTAGAACGCTCGGCCACTCCACCGCGGCCACGTGTTACTCACCGTAACATTTCCTACGTTATGTTTTTATTCCAATCTTCATCTCCTTTATCCTCCTCTCTGTGTCACATGCTCCCTCCCTTTCCCTACACATTTCCTCCTGTCCCTGTCTATTTTACATCTCCTTCTCTTCCTCTCCATTCCCTCCATCTGACCCCCCCCCCCCATTCACCATACAGCGGTTTGCACAGGGTAAAAGAACTCCATGGAAACATACATAGCCTGCATGTGCCAAGTTTAATGGTGAAAGTAAAGCGGTGTTGAACTCTATTGAGTCGCGGCGCAGTGGCCGTGCGCATTGAGGCGCTATGCTCCGATGTCCGTCTCTGTTCCCCATCGGAGGATCGAATCCTCCCACGGGCAACGATGTTTTTGCTGTCTTTAGTATAAGGTAGTTCATAAGTATTTTGTAAGTCTAGGGACTGATGACACCGCAGTTAAGTCTCCTAAGCTAAACAAACATTTGAACATTTTGATTTGAACTGTATTGATTGGTCAGATGGCATCGAAATCTATCCCAAATAATAAAAGATGGAGGTGATCCCTCTTGGTACACAAAACAGGTCAGGACACTGTTGCAAAAATAACGAAAAAAGCATGCAAAATTTAAACAAACACAAAATCCCCAGGATTGGCTATCCTACACAGAAGCTCGAAATTTATCGAGAACTTCAATGCGAGATGTTTACAATACTTTCCACGTCGAAACTCTTTCTCGAAATTTGACTGAGAACCCAAAGAGATTTTGGTCATAAGTCAAATCTATTAGAGGCAAAACACAAACAATTCCCTCACTACGTGATAGAAATGGCGATCCCGCCGATGATAGCGCTACTAAAGCAGAGTTACTAAACATAGCTTTTAGAAACTCATTCACCAAGGAAGACGAAACCAATATTCCAGAATTCTAATTACAAACACAGGCCAAAATGAGTAGCGTAGAAGTAGATATCATCGGAGTAGTAAAGCAAACGAAATCACTTAACAGAACAAGTCTTCTGGTCCGGACTGTATACCCACTAGTTTTCTATGTGATTATGCTGATGCGATAGCGCCTTACTTAACAGCCATATACAACCGCTCGTTCAACGAAGGATCTGTAGCAAAAGACTGGAAAGTTGCACAGGTCACACCAATATTTAAAAAAGCCAGTAGGAGTAACCCACTAAACTACAGGCCTATTTCATTGACGTCAATTTGCAGCAGAGTTTTGGAACATATCCTGTATTCAAATATTATGAATTATCTCGAACAGAATGATCTATTGATCCAGTCTACACGGATATTGAAAATATCGTTCATGCGAAACACAACTACCTCTTTACTCACACGAAGTGATGAGTGCTATCGACAAGTGATCTCAGATTGATTCCGTATTTCTAGATTTCCAGAAGGCTTTTGACACCGTGCCTCACAAACGGCTTTTAATCAAATTCCGTGGTTATAAAATATCGCCCCAGATTTGTGACTGGATAGAGGATTTCCTGTCAGAGAGGACACAGTTTGTAGTAATCGATGGTAAGGCATCGACTGAAACAGAGGTGATATCGGGAGTCCAAAGGGTAGTGTTAGTGATCCTCTGCTGTTCCTTATCTACATAAACGATTTGGGTGAAAATCTGTGCAGCTCTCTTATGTTGTTTGGAGATGACTCCGACATTTATCGCATAGTAAAGTCATCTGAAGGTCAAAACAAACTGCAGAACGATATCACTGTGGTGTAAAAATTGGCAATTGACTCCAAATAATGAGAAGTGTGAAGTCGTCCACATGAGTCGAAAAGAAATCCGTTAACTTTATTTATAAGAGAAAGCTATCATATTTGAAGGCCGTAACCTTCAGTATATACCTATACCATTACATCAGACTTAAACTGGAAAGAACACGTAGATAATGTCGTGGGAAAGGCGAACCAGAGACTGCGTTTTGTTCATAGAACCCTTAAAACATGCAACAGAACTACAAAAGAAACTGCATGCACTATGTTTGTCCGTACGTTTTTGAGTATTGCTGTCCAGTGTGGGATCCTTATCAGGTGGGTGTTGACGGAGGACATCGAAAGAGTCCAAGGAAGGGCAGCTCCTTACGTATTGTCACGATACAGGGGAGACAGCGTCACGTAAATGATACAGAATCTGGGATGGGAATCATTGCAACAACGGCGTTTATCTCTGCGGCACCCACATTCTCCTCTGAATGGGAAAATTGATTGTTGACTCTCACATACAGAGGCAGAAAAGATCATCAGACTAAAATCAGAGCTCGAACGGAGAGATTCAGATGTTCTTTCTACCCGCGCGCTATTCGAGAATGGAATGGTAGATGAATAGTATAAAGGTGATTCGAGGACACCTCTGCCAGGCACTTAAATGTGATGTGCAGTGTATTCCACGTAGATGTAGAAGGTACGCTCCTCCATGTACCATATGGTGCGTTACAGAGCATAAAAACCTTCTCGATAAAAACACACAGAATGTGTCAAATTTGTTGTAGTTAACTCAAATGAAATATGTCGTTCCTATAATCACATATGGTACTTTAATTTGTAACTTTCGCGTAATTATATATATACTGAATACGTTTCGAGGAACATAAATAACGAAAGTGTTGTTGAAATCAGTCAAACACTTTGAACTTAATGTTATCTCAAAATTTCCAGTTATCCGGTAGACTTTCCAAAAGTTTTCTTTCATACAAACCTTGCCCTGACAATTACAAACACAAAAAAGGCCTGCTAAATCGGTCGAGCCGTTCTGAAGTGATGCTCTTATACACACGTGGCAATTAATTCTTATTAATACAGATTGCGTTCTCTGTAGAAGCTGCGAATATTACTCAAAACAAACATTATAATGTTTTTTTTATTACGTAATTTTTGCGGGAGAGTATTAATTACTGTGGGTGCAAGAACCAGCAGATAATCATATAAACGATGCAAAAAGTAAATTTTGAGAATTAAAAAAAGGGGTTGATTCACTCTCCGTTGTCTTGAAAACCTGTGCACGCAGGGACTAAGAGTTAAGTGTTTACAGTTTACCACAGTGGTGTAAAATTCAAGACGAAGAGTTTGGGGTAGGGTTCTTGTGGTTTGTCGAATCCTCAAATTGGTTACAAAATCCACCTAAGCTACAGCGCATGCGCGCCACAAGACGTTTTTGCATCCCCTGTCGTCTTGGCGTACGACAGTCGACTATTTCGTTAACGCCACTAATTTAAACTTTCCCCTAAGGCTAATGTAATAAAAATACTGTAGAACACATTATATAAAAATTAATAAATTTACAATTCGATTAAAATGCTCTTAAAGCCCAGAGAGAGAAAATAATGTATTGTTGATTGTATGTTGGTAAAATACAGAATATTTTGAGGTAAGTCTACTCAGATGTTAGTTTTCCATTTTTTGAACTCACGAACTGTGGGTTCGTAAAACTGACGGACGATTTTAGTCGCGCAGCGCGCATTCACTGAAGTTTAGACAGCTTTTGTGAGCCGATTCGAGGCTGTTTCGCGTTGCTAAATCAGTTCGTTGCTCTCGGCTTCACCTAGATCATTGTGGCACAGTAACATTCACAACCTGTGTATGAAGATAAAGAAATATTTTGAAGCTCTACTGTGGCGTTTACTTTAAATTCTCTCAGCGAGAAAAGTAATGACAGTTAAGACTAAAGGTGCTGATAATAATAAATTGTCACAAGATAGAACCGAGAGGAATCAGCTTCGCTCAGTACGTTTGTACCATAAAGATAGTATTGGATTATTGTCCCGATGACCGTGAAATGGTAACATGGCCACAAAATTTAGAATTTGTTATAGTACATAACAAATGCTTATTAACTATATGTATACTAAGATTGAGAAACTCGAGTACAGCCGTAACAAACATGAAATCATAGATCTGTAGATTATTGTGCTGCGTATTTCGATATTTTCTGCTCCACTCTGTTTTCACAGCGGTATTATTAAATTGTTTGCGAGGGCAGTGATATACGTCCACGTATAAAATAAAAAGCTGGAGTTAGGGAGGACGAATTGCCTCGGTTATGTCCCGTGCTTAAAGCATCTCGTTCTTTATGCAGGTTACAGCGACGTAGATGCAATATGGTTTTTTACAGTTAAGCTTAACGTAATGATAGACCTAAATGACTGTTCTAGCAACTAAGCTAGAGCCACTCAACATTTCACCAAATCTCTGACTATTGCGACTCACAAGCTCATTTATCGATTACAATAACAAGAATAACAAGCTGACTGCTTCTAGTAACTTTCTACGATCCGAATAATGTTAATTGCACGTTTATATCTTCCTGTATCCGAGACCTCATATTCCTAGCATTCGATATAAGGTTTTATCGTGGAAAAAAAAAAACCTTGGTTTCCTTATTCCTTGCCGCCCCCGCCACACTCGGAGTCAAAATTTAATTCTGTAAATGATCTTTTAGTCTGATAAATGTGACAACACGCCACCATTTAAAATTAATCTCATTAATTTCGTTTGTTAACAATCCTTTTCCAGTTTATTAGGCTATCATCATTTGTCACCTGAGAGCCCGAGCTGGTTCCTAATAATCAGAAATTATTGGAACAATTTGTGGATTATTTCCAAATCATACTTTCGTATGAAAATGGGTCTACTGTATCATTAATGTGGTACACTGTATTGATTAAAACATAGTCATGTAACTTATCTACATTTAAGAGAGGGCATTATGAAATTTGAAAATGCTTGGCTTTGCGCGCTTCCTTTCATCGTTAAATCTTATCACAGTTATCTAACACACTCTCATATGATTGCAAGTTAACTTCGATGTCCATATTCATGACCTGAATGGAAACGAATTTTGTACCACATCCATCTAACACAGTACAAGTAAATTTATGCTTTTGAGGTTATCCAGAATGTGAGCTGTTCTTTTAGCTGCTGTACAGGTTTGACTTAATTTTTAAAAAGCAGTAAACAATTCAAAATAACATGCTGCTCTTTTTTGTTAAGAAAGATGCAAATGACCATGAGTTTAGTAAAATATAGATTTTTATTTTAAATGTAACTTTTTTGTGATCTCTAGCTTTAACAGTATATCATATTTGCCGTGATAGTCTTTATATATAAAGCAGTGTGTTTGTGGGTACGTATTTCATTCAGATATACAGTTTTGTTTCAATCTTTATGAAATTTTGCACAAATCCGTGAGGACGGTTACCGAAAGTGTACAATCACGAACAACACATTATTCACCTGTTATGATGTCAGAAACTGTCAGATGCGTGAAGTACTGCTGCATCAAACGAGAATGTCCCACATTTCCTCCTAAACCACTGAACCGATTTCAATCAAATTTGGTACACATATTCCTTACCGTGAGTTAACAATCCTTTTTGGATAACAACCACATACGACACATGATTCAGGAGATATAACATCAAAAACAATAGGAGTTGTAAGAAACTGCCACATAATGCGACGAGACTTCATTCACACACTGTATGAGAATGACAGTAAACATAATTTCGAATGTTTATTAAACTTTTTCTCACTGACAACCACATAAAAATAATGAAAAAAGTTTCTCCCTTACTACTTTTCCGCTGTTCATGGAGCGAAACTAAGGCTTTCGGTATGACGTTACAGTTTATAATTTCTACATTACAGATTGTAATCGTAGGAAATTTTACAGATAGTATACACACACATAGCTGAATGTAATTTCGAAATTGTATCACCGTACGACATGTAGTTCATGAGATATAAGGACACATAAACAGTAACGTTCATGGAAAACCTCCCCATCAAGCATCAGGTTTTAATGTATTACTTCTTTATGACTAACTCTGTTCGCAACGGATTTTACAGACATTCAGCACTAACACAAATGAATATATAACTGCAAAATTATAAAAGTGCTGACTGCTCTTGACAACTTTGAGCCATCTTTGGATTGTGAAGCACGCATGGCTGCGGGTGAAACCAATAGATTTCTATAGAGCCACAAGGAAAGGAAAAGAATGAAACATTGTCCATCCTTATCGCGATGGGTATAAACCTGTCACATATTCTCTGATAAATATAACATGTTATTAGAAAAAGGAGATGGGCAGAGAGAGAAGCGATAGGAGAAATACTAAGCCGGCCGCGGTGGCAGAGTGGTCTGCGGCGCGCCAGTCACAGTCTGCACGGCCGCTACGGTGGGGGTTCGATTCCCCCCTCAGGCATGGATATTTGTGTCTTTAGTATAACGTAGTTCAGGGACTGATGTCCCGGCAGTTAAGTCCCTTAAGCTTAACAAACGTTTGAACATTTAGAAGTACTAAATTGAGGCTTGAATAAATAAATAAATAGTTATTTATAAAGTGTATCTCACGAAGACGAATGAAAAATATGGTTCGTTATTAAGTTCGACAGTCGGACGAAATTTTGTGAAATTCCGTGGTCTGTAGTCCAGAATCGCCAATGCTGTGTTACGCATGTAATTACTTCAGCCATTAGTTTATCGCCAATGAGAATTGTGTTCCTTACATATCGTTTTAAAATCAATTTTTAGAGATTATTTTGCAGCATTTTACATCAGGAGCATAGTGGTGGTGATGGAGGCGAATTTTCTAGTGAAACTTGGAGGGAGGGGAGATTTATCAAGGAACTGATTAAATTGAAAACTATATGATTTTGGCAAGCAGAAATGCTGTCTTAATAGGAAAATTATAATCGTGTTTTTCATTACCTATTACCTTCTTACTGAGCGAATGGTTTATGTGGCGGAAATTTACTGAAATTTGTTAAATTTAATATTGTGTCGAAAAATAAAATGAAAATACGCAAGGAAATTACACTGTTGTTCATGTATAGAAGGCGCGGTTGCTCGCCGTAGGAGGTTCGAGTCCTCCCTCGGGCATGGGTGTGTGTATTGTCCTTAGCATACGTTAGTTGAAGTTAAAGTATTAAACTGAAGTAGAAACATAAATTTTAATTCAGTGCCTTTACTTCCGTGTAATATCTTTAATAGATATCGAGACAAAATATGTCTCTGGATTTTGATATTTAGTTTAAGTAGTTTGTAAGCCTAGAAACAGATAACCGCAGCAGCGAAGTCCCTTAAAGCTATAAATATTTGAACGTTTTTATCTACAATTACTTGTGTTCGTGCTTTGCGTAAATTAAATAACGTTATTGTCACAGGTGTCTCCATATGTAAGAGAATCGGGCTGCATAATTATCTAGCACCTGTATTACAGTGTTCCTTTCAATGCCATTTCAGCGTCAGTGATCACGAATGGTGTGGTCACTTCGGTAAAAAGTGTCAAATATAATGTGTGTCACACAGGTCTGCACACTGGCAACCATCTGTTGATTTTGAAAGGGAAGTTTTCACTGTCGAGATCGCCACGACGTTTCTATGAACTCCACACGACAGGTTTCAACAGAATTACTCTCATCATCGGAACTTCCCACTTTTATCTTAAATGCATCCATCCAAACTGTTGTGCACACGTCCTCTACTTCAATAGCTTATCACATTGGGTTGACAGAACTAAAACATAAATGGCGCCACAAGTGTACGCTTCTGTGACGTATAATAACCAACGTGGTACCGTTCAAATGCTACTGAAGCGTAAAAGCAATTATAACTCTGTTCGCCGCCAAGCGCAAAGCGGGCAGAAATAATGTTGTTTAAATTGGATGATTTAGTAATTTTCTTCCTGCGTTTGATATTCCTTTGACATCAAAATAGAGAATATTTTTCCATATTTTTTATCATTTATGCCCTATGGTATTGCTGTTGTGAGATAAAAGGAGTATCAAGATGATTCGTTTATGGGGCCAATAATCTCTGTACAGATGAGTTTCATCACACAGTAGATAGGGGTGATCAAGTTTACGCTGTGTTATATTTTGAAGGCCTTCGGTGGATTTTCGCACTGTGCTCTGCGGAGCAAATTGTTGCATAAACTTTCTGTGGTAATTCAGGATCTCATATCAAGTAGAACTCAAGACGTCATTCGTAAAGGACTATAATCTCAGATGGAGAGTAGCTTCGAATGAATGTCAATGGGGTGTCGCAGAGGATACCTCGCTTCCGGGTACGGTTTCTCTAGGGAGACGCTTGTCCACTGTTCGTCGAGCTGATCTCTACGAGTTTACGAGAGTAACTCGGGCGTCCGATCGTGTATTGACGTGAGTGCACTCGCGCTCCCCCGTTAATTCATTTTTACTCTGGGGCAACGTCCCAGAGATAAATTAAATTGGATCCAATCCCCCGGTTCCGACCAAGGTTTTTGGGAGGTTTTCCTTGGTTATAAGGTGCATGCCGGAACTCCCACTTATTTCCATTTGGGATCCCCCTTTGCCCCACTATCGGCTTGTCTGATAATTGGCTGAATAGAACCTTGTTGCCTGAAGGAATTTAACTACATGTTATGAAGACAGACGTGCCGCTGTGTTAGCTGAGCAGTTGAAGGAAGGAAGGAAGGAAGCTTAGGGTTTAACGTCCCATCGACAGCTGGGTCATTAGAGACGGAGCTAAGGCTCGGAGGTTTGGGGAAGGATGGGGAAGGAAATCGGCCGTGCCCTTTGAAAGGAACAATCCCGGCATTTGCCTGGACTGAAAAAAAAAAAAAATGTTCAAATGTTTGTATAGTCTGTGGGGCTTAACTACGGGGTCATCAGTCCCTAAACTTACAATCTACTTATGAACTACTTACGAACTAGGACGGCACAAATATCCATGCCCAAGGGGGGTTCGAACCCCCGACCATAGTGGCCGTGCAGACCGCGACTGGAGCGCCTTTGCCCCTCGGCCACCGCGGCCGGCTTGCCTGGACTGATTTAGGGAAATCACGGAAAACCTAAATCTGGATGGCCGGAGGTGGATTTGAACCACCATCCTCCCGAATGCGAGTCCAGTATGTTACCACTGCGCCACCTCGCTCGGTGCTCAATAGAACCGCGACTCTTTATGGTCCAGATCTCAAACAGCCCGCTCCACTCCTCGGAGTGGAGACTGAAAAGAATGTTTTTTTGGGGTCGTTATTGTTTGAAGTATAAATGGTCTGATGCATGTTATCTGTAAAGCCATGAGAATATTGGAGGATGTTTCTCTTTGCAATGTCCTGTGCTGGAAATTCGTGGGTTAAATGCAGACATGCCTTCAGAAGCTCTTTCATTGATGCATTGCTGAGATCAAGTTAAATTAAAGTACTGCATTTAAATTGACGGAAAGGAACTGTATTAGTGTATATAGGGTGGTCGGAAATTCCCGTTACAAACTTCTACGACTTGTAGAGGGTAGTGAGTACATAACATTTTGAAAAGGAACCCATGTCCAGAAACGTATCGTTTCTGTTTTACGACATTTTCAATTCAGATGTATAACTCATCGACGTTTGCTTAGGACCAGAAATGTCGGAGAGTTCCCTGTCCTTTTATGCACCAGGTGGGATGGAGAGAGTGTATCAGAACACGCTTCGGAGGTACAATGTGTGTAACGAAGTTGGTGGTCGCCACATCGAGCCGCCGTTGCAACGCATCAGTACGTTGGGGCTGGTGCCGTAGATGCTGGGTTCTTGTTGTCGACTAATGTAAGCCATGAGGTGTAAATTGAAATGAAAATGCGTAACTAATAACGGAACGATTCAATATTCTTTTCAAATTGTTTCCAACAATTGTAATGGGTCACGCCTAATTACATTCAGGTAGAAGTGGATGAGATAATAATTTGAATTGAAACCGTATTGGAACGGAAACGATGCGTTTCCGGACATGGGTTCCTATTCAAAATTTTATGTAGCCACTACCCTCTACAAGTACTAGAAGTTTGTAACGGGAGTTTGCGACCATCCTGTATGTTAATCAAACGAAACGACCTTACCACGAAAAATCTAGAAATATGAATTTGGAGTGACTTAAAAGGGATCGACCTCATAAAATTAGTAGTCTCAAAGACAGGTGCCAGACTGAAGTTCTTTAGAAGAACTCAGAAAAGATTTAGTTGCAAAATCTGTATTGGAGGATTATGAAATATCGTTCGTCAGGTTGGTATTAGTAGAGGAGAAATAGCTCATTACATACTAACAAGAGCAATACTCTTCGTCCCGGAGTTGTTTAATAAGCGCCGACAGATGCCATTCTCTATGAAGATTCCGATAGTAGGCCACAGAATCCATGTAGAGACGGAAAAACATAAAAATAAAAATTCTTTCCACTCATAAATCTTACGAAGTTGAAATCTAAGAAACCATATCGTTCTTAATTCACAATGTTTACAAATAGAACAAGGAACCGGTAGCAATACGTAAATCACATATGAGGTATAGATATCACACACACGCACACAAGCGCGTAACATTCCGTCGATGGAGCATTTGCGGTTATGAATAAGGTGGAATACGATACTGGCTATGGCATTCACATAAAAACATATTGAAAATCTGATCTGAAAAATGTGTGATAAAATAACTAACCTCGCAAACACACCACTTTTTAATACTACCAAGAGCCACGTTGTTGAAATGTTTCAATATGTGAACATTCCGTCGATTACTGACGACAGGTCGCAACCGATATTTACATTTAGAAACCTTTTTTGTGATTTTTGTCGCAATAACGTAAAGGAGAGTCGTATTTTGTCATCTTTTGACATCACCCCGATGAACAATAAAACATCACTTTCATCGCCATCACTGTCACTCCACCAATACGTTACGTAAAACAGGATGTCTTACGAGCCGCCTCGAGAAATTTGAGCGTATGTACTTTGATTTATTACGAATCTGGAAAGGCGAAAAAATTGGTACGATTATAGCACTGATCCCGTGCCATCTACAAGCGTAGAACCAAACACTTTGGGCTGCCATCTATCTTCCAGGATTCCACATGCGTGATGCAGGTGTTGAAAAGCACTTTCCGTTTTCCGGAATAAGGCGTCACTCTGGGGAACGCTGGTGTTTGTCACAGAATGCATCGTGGACTAGAGAGAGGGGGGAGGGTGGGGAGGGGATGAGAAGGGAGGGAGGGAGGAGGAGGAGGAGGAGGAACGGACGAGACGGCTGCTGCATAAATTGCCTGTTACTGGGATATCGAACTTTTGCACTTGCAGGGGAGGTCTTCAATATTAGCGTCGCAGATACGATGACGTCCGGGTGCCCCGTATATATTTGATGTGCGAAAGGGATATTTTCATAGCTTTTGGTTGGTAACAACTTTGCTATTACTCTGCGCTATCGCGTTTCTCGCCGAATAGTAATTTCTGATTCTGTAGCTAATATCCATCTCTGGAAGGTAAATATCTACTTAGCAAACATGTTTGATATTGCACATTGACTCGTGAGTGCGGACGCGCTATTGCGCTTAGTTTATTCATGTTCTACAGTTCTGTTGCACAGTTGCTGCTTCTGTTTACGTTCTAAATAATGGAAAAGAGGAGAACACGTGTGACAATGTGGCTGATAGACATCGAATTTTAGTTTGAAACAGTATAGTGAAAGCCACGCAGGAGTAGCCGAGGGGTCTGGAGCGCCACGTTACGGATCGCGCGGCCTCCCGCGTCGGATGTTCGAATCCTTCCTCTGGCATGGATGTGTGTCTTTTCCTTATGTTAGTTTAACTTAGTTTAAGTAGTTTGTAAATCTAGGGACTGATGACCAACGTATTTTGGTCACATAGAATTACAAACATTTGAACATTTTGAAACTTAAGTAGCTAATATAGTTCGATAGTTTTTTTGCTCTTATTATTCTTTATTTGGTTTTGCCTTTACAAATTTTTCTCTCTTCTGTTTCTTCTGCTCAGATAAGTGTTCAGGATGCCATCATAGCGGATTTTATACTATCCTGACGTTTCTTGTGGTAACGATTTTCCGTAGACGTATTTCCTGGGCTATTGTCTTTTGTACCTCAGTGCTTCATCTATCGATATAATTCGTAACGTTTTTGGAAACACTACATTAATATTCTTCCAATTACAAACGTGGATTTCTCATATCCGGCATTTCAGTTATTGTACTTCAGACAGGCGCTTTTAAAAGTTATCAATTCGATAGAGGTTTTTGAAACCAGTGGGGCTATGTTATCCAAGAAAACTCCTCTGATTGCTCATCCTGCTAGGCTATTTCCGTTACTTTCATGATTTGATTTAAACATATCTATTAAGAATGGCTAATCCGTTTTGTCACATCCTGTGCATTTCTAACGAATTCTAAGCACAACAAAAAAGTATTTGGTTTTAAGTATTTCATTTAATTATTGGTAATTCTAGTAACAGACAAAATATGTAATTATTGGTAAATTTAAAATTGAAACTATCATAATCTATTTACTAACAGAAAAATATGTCTCTATAAGAGACATATTACGTAAAAAACTGTGTAAGGTATATGCGTTAAGGCACTGTGTCTCAAGGGCAAATTTCCTGACTATAATCGTCAATTATTTGAAGCATGTGAGAATGAAAGCCCTCAAAGACTTGAAACAAACTTTACATCTAATGTCAAACCATTGCTTACTTCTTTGTATATAGTAAAACTTAGACATCAGGCATGAGTTTTAATTACATCTTCACTACTATGCAACATGTCATGTTGACAGTATGCACATATCAATATGCGTGCAAAATTATGTAATTTTACAAATCATGTAATTTTACGACGAAAATTTTACGCGAAAAAGTATTCAAATACGTGTAAAACTAGCTTTTGATCAAAACAAGGCGAAAATTACCTACATTATCATCATCATCCAATATTTGCCAATGAAGGCACTTAGTGAGTTCCAACAAGACATAAACTTAAACTAACAAACTTTAAATATAATTTCAAACATTTTCTTCACTTTCCTGTTTGAGGTCGAACATTTAACATTAACCATCACACAATGAACAGAATACAAGCGTCCCGAAATGTAAGATCAACCGTGTGACTGAAGATTTGCTAATGTAGAGAACACAGCATTCATTCTAAATTAAGAGTAGTCTTATAACGCGAAATTAATTTCTGGTGTACCCCAATGGAGTGTCATGATACTATCACTTTTTACAATCTATAGGACAAGTCAGGAGGAAAAGTACATGCTTTGAGGGATGATAATACCTATGCCATTTTATTAACAGTTTCCGACTAAACGAATGAAAACAACTAGGAACGGAAAAAAGTGCAGATAACAGTAAATTAAGATGCTGTTACTTTGCGGTTTATTTGTGTAAGTTTCCTCATGTCTAAACAATCACCTTCAACTTCAATGCATAGGGTTACCAGTTGGTGGAATGCAAAGAAAAAAAAATAAATAAATTAGGACATGGTATGCATTTTGGGTTGTAAAACAAGGAAACTTTCGACATTTTAGGATGAAAAATGGACACTTTTTGTACTTTTAAGTTATTGCAAAAGAAATTAAAAAAAACATGATAGCAATCAAAGATGTCTACATGTCATCTGGGCCCAATATCTTACCCAATAAGACGTTTTGCTGGCAAAGGAATAGTATGTAATTGGAAAAACTTAGAGTCCGTGAAAACACGCGTACGACACAAAAACAAACTGTTAGCAACTTTGCATATTAATCTACCGCATCCAGAGAATTTAGACATCACAGCTATCTCCAACTAAGATAAAAAAAAACATCGATTATAAGCAAAATGAGTCGATATTATCCGTTTTTCGTGTTAGTCTGTAGTTTTCCAAATGTAATAAATCGATAATAAGTAAATACAACCTTGTTCATTTAAATAAATGTCGTGAAAAGTTCATAATTTTTAATATAAAAAAGGAACAACGTCATGATGCTCTGCAAAACTTATTTATTGGTCATAAACCGGCTTTCGGCTTCTTAGGCCATCATCAGGTGACCAATAAATAAGTTTTGCAGAACATCAGGAAGTTGTTCCTTTTTTATGTTATTATCAAAAATGTTCAAATGTTTGTACAGCTTATGGGACTTAATACGGGGTCATCAGTCCCTGCCGGCCGCGGTGGCCGAGGTGACTGATGCGCTTCAGTCACGGTCAGCACGGCCACTACGGTCGGGGGTTCGAATCCCCCCTCGGGCATGGATATTTGTGCTGTCTTTAGTCTTAGCTAGTTCATAAGTAGTTTGTAAGCTTAGGGACTGATGACCCCGCAGTTAAGTCCCATAAGTTGTACAAACATTTGAACATTTTCATCAGTTCCTAAACTTACAAACTACTTATGAACTAGCTATCACTAAAGACGGCACAAATATCCATGCCCGAGGGGGGATTCGAACCCCGACCGTAGTGGCCGTGCAGACCGTGACTGGAGCGCCTCAGTCCCCTCGGCCACCGCGACTGGCTGTTATCATCATGTTCTGTCAAGTAACGACGGAAAAATCAATTAATTTCATAATTTTTTACGATACGAGATGAAAACAATAGTCAGAAGTTCTTAATTCCCAAAGCTTAAAAATGTTGTATCTTTCCTCCTGACTCGCTCTGTCTATGAATGATACCCGACCGCGGTGGCCGATGGGACTGCGGCGCGCCGGCCGCGGTGGCCGAGGGGACTGAGGCGCTCCAGTCACGGTCTGCACGACCACTACGGTCGGGGGTTCGAATCCCCCCTCGGGCATGGATATTTGTGCCGTCCTTAGTATTAGCTAGTTTGTAAGTAGTTTGTAAGTTAAGGGACTGACGACCCCGTAGTTAAGTCCCATAAGCTGTACAAACATTTGAACATCTATAAATGATAACGTCGAAATACCATGAGGTTTTCCATCGATGATGTGTGAAAAACGCGAGAAGTTAAACGCAGGAAAATTATAGGAAACTGAAGGATGATCTCAGCGTATCGACGCTTGGTGCAGGGTGTGTCAGTTGGCAAGATACACATGTATCTTTGTACGAATAAATAGAAATAATAAAGCGACTGCAGAACAATGACGGGAAACAATCACTTCGATAAAATAGTTAGGAATAGGGATACCTACCGATTTAAATGGAAGCAGCACATAAAACCGTAGGAAGTGTAAGCCATCTACAAAAGTAGTAATTTACAGATCACGCGTTCCACCAATACTTCTATTTGAGTTAGGATCAAGGGATAAAAAGGTTATGATTTACCACTGACCAGCGCCCACTTTTTAGCCATTAGAACTTATGATTTACTGTATTTACGATTAATCTGACTGAAATTCTCCATAGATATTTGAAGAAAGTTGAAGAGAGACAATAGAGAGGTTGGTCTTAACTCAGTGCTGCCGATAGTAATTTCAGAAAGACCATAATAAACGCGGAAACGGCTTTCGAAAAGTGAATTTCCTTCATCAGGCAGAAGGAAGAAGAAAGAGGACAGAAGGGAAAGTGGTTTCGGGTTACTCAAAAGCTAGGCCGTGAGTCTTCCCTTCTATCCCATTTTTCCTCCCTCGTGCTTGACGAAGGAAATTCGATTTTCGAAAGCCGTTTCCATGTTTATTTTCGACTTCCAGGTATTACGATCGGCGGTACTGAGTTGAGGTGAGAACTGGTCAGCTTCTCCATTCCTTTTGAATAATTTTATATAAAAAATTTGAACGACGAGGCAAGGCTATCTTCCAGGCATATTGTGCGAATCGATTAATTCCTTTTCTAAAATTCGGCTGATTTTAATACTCAACAGAGGATACAATTTTTATGACTACTAGCCGGATTTCGATTGATTTTTTAAAATTTTTGTGGGAGGATTTTGAAGTGTGTCACTTCTAGAATTTAATCTTGTACGAATCGATTCAAACTTCGCGCGAAAGTAAATAAATGTATACAGTCGAATTGAAAATTGTCGTCTAATAATAATTATCCGTTGTCGAGGTATTTTTGTTTAAAGTCGAACTAAATTTAGCACGTTCTCAGACTCGATGGACGTCCGAAAAGCGATGGACTTAAAAGTTCATTTTTATTTTGTCAGCTTATTGCCATTTCATTATTTATACGTTAATTAACACGGTGTTTATCTAATATTTCGTGAAGATATTTTGAAGTCCTTCTAATTCGCAAAATCTCTCAACTATAATGCTCAAATATTGTAGAAGCTGAATGAAAGTGCTGGTATCACAAAACTCTAATATGTTCTACCCAGAATCAAAGATGTAAAAGAAGAGAAATAACGTCTCGGCTGTTGAGGAAGCTTGAAAACCATTTACATTGAAAATGTCTTGACAGAATCATGCTTTATTACAAGTTAAACCTAATTTCCCAGCGCAGTGAGCAATGGAGTTGGGATGCGTCTGTAAAAATAAGTACTATTGAGTGGGGGTGAATGCACCCTGAACTTCAGTGATTTGTTGTGGCGTATTGCATAACATGAGAGATGCCATATTGCATGACATTATGCCATGTGTTACACGACATATCATGGCGCTATGCTCCGATGCGCGAGGCCGTTCCCCGTCGGGGGTTCAAATCCCCCCCCCCCCTCGAGCATGGATGTTTGCGTCGTCTTTAGTATAAGGTAGTTCATAAGTAGTTTGTGATTTTAGAGACTGATGACCCCGCAGTTAAGTCCCTTAAGCTTCACTAACATTTGAACAAGAAAACAATGCCTAATACAGGTCATGCACTTTTTCGTGGCCCCTCTGTGATCGGCGGAAGTCGGCTGAGTTCGTGTGTCTACGTAATGTTTATGCTCTCTACCAAGCTTACTTCGTGACAGCATTGTACACCATACATAGACAATGTCTTTTTGATTTGTGCTTGGTATTGATTATTGTCTTCCACTTGATTTGCTAAAGTAAGTCCATATATCCCGACGACTTCTTTTATAAAAAGGAAGGCTGTCCTTGAAAGTAGTATGAAGAATGTTAATTCCGACTGTTATTCAGTTACGACAATATAGAGGCAGAAAGCTTTGCTACACCCGTTTAATAAGTCCCTTTAAATTATTTATATTACTGCGATATACGTTCGTTTTCTATTAGTCAAACATTAAAGTGATACTTAATTTCGTGTTCGATCTGCGACGCTCTAACCCCGTATATGTTGTTTCTTTTAAAACCTGTAATCTATACGCCGTCAGCTGGCGGCACTGGGAGAAAGAGGCGGGGCTTGTTCTAACAGCCAGTGCGCTACGACCTGAATGCAAGCTTCAGCTACCAACGTTCTCCGCTCAGGGGTCACGTTTAAAGTGCGAGATCTGTACTACGGGAAGTGTTGTTTCGATATAAGGTCGTATAATATGTGATATATGAAGCCATTAATCACAATGTGATACTTTCGTGTTACATTATATCAAGATATGATGCGGAATGTGTCGTGATGTCGCATTTCGCATCACAATACATTATCGTTATACGGCACTTGTCACAACATGACATGGCACGTGTCACATGATGCGAGATCTTACAGGGTAGATAATGCATCACATTCAGGAATAGAGATGGATAGGTCCGGATGGAAACGGTTCCTTGGACACGCGTCAGTTAGGCTAGTGGCGGGCGTAAACCCGCCTGTAAGGCCCGCCACACACGTTCCGGTATAGCTGTCAGGTAAACCTGTACACGCCACCTGTACAGGTAAACCGGAGCGTGGGAGCGTGTGTGCCAGTCGCTTCAGGCCAAACTGTACAGGCATATAGCGACGTGCACAGGCGACCGGAGAAGAATCAAAATTCAATTCTTTCTACCTGCGCAGGCGTGTAGACCTGAGCGTGTGTGAATCACTCCGGCACACCTGTACAGGGTTTTGCCTACCTGGGGCAGTTTCCTTGAGTGGAGAGCGCCCGTTGTCTTTGTATTTACGTGCACAACAGTATTAACATGTACGGTAATGTTCAACTCTTCTAATCCGCATGTCAAATCGGAAACGGAACCAAGTGATAGAAGAGTTTATCGAAATGTGTGAGTTGGAACCCTGTCTGTGTCAGGTGAAAAGTGAAGAGTACCACGACCGGGAAAAGAGAGATGCAACCTATGAAAGATTTGTTATTAAATTGAAGGAGTTAGAACCCAACGCTACAAAACAATCTGAAGTGAAAAAATGATTTAAGAAGTAATGTACAGTCTTAGACAAAAAAATTGATCGCCGGCCGGCCGACGCAGAATGCTAAGTCCGACGATGTGCACGATCTGGCAACACTGTAGAATGCGGTACTGTCAGGAGGAAGTGTTAGGTCCTTCTCTAGAGGGTTCTGTGATACGTGACCGCGTGGTCTCGCGGTAGGAGTCGTGTTTACAAGCGTGTAAGTAAGCAGACGCGAGATCGAATCCAACCACCTTCAATTTCTTTTTTTTTAAACCACAAATCGGCTATCTTCGTTATCAGTGTGGAAGGACCTCAAATATAACAGCGAAAAGCCCCAGAAATATTACACAAAAGAACTCGCTGCTGCATCAAAACTGAACTGTTTACTCTCGGGAGTAGTGGGCACCGGCTACGGCGACGCGCCAGCGGCCGCATCGCGGCTGCCACCTGCGGACTCAGTGACAGCGGCGCGCCGCTATGAGTTTTCTTACCGGCTGTTATATCCTTACCTCAAGTTCTGGTACTTATATTACAGTCACATATTGAATTTTTCTGACATATATCAACATGATCTAAACGTCGTAAAGTAGAATCGGTATGGTCATAGGGGTGACTATTACCACATTTTTCTTGAACGTCATCAGGCCGCTCAATCCGGATTCCTACTCACGATTGTTACTAGTAACGAGTTATGATGCTCCCATGCTGATATCTTAAAAAGAAATTAATGACTGAGTACTAAAAGATTTTTATACTCAGCAAAATGCAACCACAACGCCAGGGTGCGCCCATTTTTCGCAAACAACTGAGACACCACTTAGTCCCACTGTAAGGACAAACGACCAAAAAAATTACATCATGTGTTAGTACTACACTATAATAATTCCCGTTCATTTCACAAAGAATACATCGGATAGTGTGCTTTGGAAGTCACCCATTCTGCACCTACTCTTTCGATCATATGTCCTCAAATGTTTATCTTTCCTGCCCCTACTCGAATAACCTTCGACAAAAATTATTTCCAGACGAAAATACACGTCGAACATCTATTGGCGTCATAATTAGCTTGGAATCAGTTCGATTCTAAAGGTAGAGTATGGTAAACTACCAGAAAGTTGTCAGACTTTCGCATAATCTGATAGAATATAGCAAGTAACCACAAGAGGTTTCTTGTTGTTTTCGATGTGGATTCGTGCAACTCCTGTCACGAAAACAGCTAAAAAATTTTACTCGAATGAGACCCGAACCAGTGACCAAGGCCACTTCTCCATGGCAGACGACAACTTTACCCCAGAGCTAGCGAGGAGCTGTGCACGCCAGTTCTTTCCTACTGCCACATACACCAGTAGAACATATAACTCGCAACGTAAGAGACTAGTTGGAATTTCGCCATGTAAACAATTTTCTGGACCCAAAAGCATGAACAAATAACCTTCTGTCGCCTCTCAACTGACAAACCAGTCAGATTATTCAATGGGAATTACAGGAAACATCAAGTGAATTTATGAGCATAGTTCTGTGCCAACCAGGAAGTAAGACCTCGGTACCAGCGTTGACAGACTTACACTGCGATGTTGCCAAGCTTCAGTCATACTATCAACAGGAAGAATAAGAGCCGAGGTGATTGCCAAGCGAGCTCGACAGAGACTTAGCTCGCGCCTCGCGCGCCTGGCGGGGGTCCGAACACCTAAAGTATATGTCAGTGAGCCCTGCTCGTAAGTCCGTAACTAGCTTTAATGAGTCGATAGTTGTCACTAATAAAAATATACAGATGCACCGACCTCTAACATAGTAATAAGTGTCTCAATTATTTGCGTATTCTGTCTTAAGCGCAATGACAACAAAAGTCATTCACCAGTGCTGTTTTACATTTCTTCGAGCTTTTCCATTGATTATACTGAAAACATTAGATGTAAGCGTCAGTTTCCTTTACGATCATAGACTCAGAAAGTGTCTTTCTTGATATCGCTGTCAGAGGCACAAACGAACGAAGCTAGGCAAACAAACGAAGAGAAATCAAAGCAGCATTGTTTTCAAGATGTGAACATTTCTGGGAAGGCTTCGTAACATGGTGTGCAAAATAACAAGAGCTTCTGTTATCCAAACATAGAATTAGAGACAGTAATGTATAGATTAAAGTATCTTTAAGCCAAACTGACATCCAGTCTACAAATATTGCAAAAATGATACTATCACCTGTTGTATAGAGTCCCATCAAATCCCCCAACAAAAACGAGCAGCAGATATACTGAAAACCTTTTGATGACTGTGCAGAATATTCAGGCAGAAAGAACCCTAAATCCAAAATAACTATGGGTTAAGAAGCAGAGCATAGTGCTGATATTATATGCAGCAGTCGCAAAGTGTTTTATTTACAATTATGTTTTTACCCCAGCCGTTTTCATATAAATACAAGCTCCAAGCTCCCACAATATTCATATGAGAACCATTGGGCTGTAATATGATGACACAGTTGATCAGATTGTTATAGAAATTTCAGTGACTTTGGCGTTATCTATTGGCAGCATAGACAAATTGTCACTATTTCGGAATATATCACAGTTCTGTTAAGTTCTGACGCTCAACAGTTAGTGAACAGTTTTGACACCTCTGCACGTAACACGAACCCATCAGATGCCAATTATATGCAGCTAAATTTTATAATTTGATCTTCCTACGAACGATTTAAATTCTGTCACGACAGTGTTATTACTTACTGAAATTGTTCAAAAAGCATGAGTATATCACTTCTCGTTCACGTCCAATTCCTGCTCTCACCCCTACACCCACTGTAGAGGTCTAATAAATGACACAAAGTACAGGTTTATATCTACATTAATGGGGCTATTGATGTCAGTTTTCCCGAAAGTATTCTGCTATTGTTCTGAAGATGAATACTCAACGTAAATAGTAATATTCAGTTGGATGAATAGCTGAGGTGTCTATTTCAGTTCCACAAACCAAAAAATGGTGAAATTAAGCGAATAAAAAGCGTCTATATGCAAATAAATAAAAATGAAATAACAGTTAATGGAAATACTTTCTTGACCTACAGACCACTGCAATACAAATTCTTGGATTTCACAGAAATGAATTACTTAAGCCCTACTTTTGTTTTGGTGCATTTCACTTGCACTAGAGAAGGGATAATACATGTGAATATTACATTACTATTACATTTCCTGGAACTCCGTCGATTATTACCGAGTTGACATACACTTTCAGTATGATATTCGTTGTTTGAGTCTGATTAAAGGGGCTTTACGACGTCATTTTATTAATCGAATTCTTTAAACTTATCGATAGTTGCAGGAAAGTGAATTCAGGTAGACAGCGGTAATATTGAAAATTTTTACCGCAGTGGTAGTGGAACCCTGCTTTCTTTTTCCTAATAGAGCTATTCTTTGCGGTCGTTGGATAGTTTTTATTCTATGTTGATTGCTAAGATTGATCTCAGTTTCCGTCCCTTAAAAAAAGACAACAACAAAAAATTACAGATGCGGTCACTCCTCTGAGCCGAGCGAGCTGGAAGAATCGCCTCTGCTATTTATGCAAATAATATTCAGTATGCTTCAAGACTTTCAAAACATGTTGTCACTGAGTCTCATATAGGTATGACAGTCGCGAAGATAGTTCGAAACGTATGTATGGTGCGATTGATTACTTTTGTGCTAATCACCTCACAAAAGAGATTTCCCGTTTCAAGAAAGATCTTTCCGGTATTCATGATTTTACACATGAAGGAAGACTCGATAACTCAGGTAAGTCATGAACTATGATGAGTTGACCATCGTGCGACGTGGTTACTGGTCAGACGGGATTCAAAAGATGGGAGCAGGAGTATTGCACACACACTTTCAAAGCGACAAAATCCAAATTATTGCTTTTGCACATAAACGTCATTAGTGCACTCATTAAGTGTAATGCTGTTATTAGTGACTAATTCTGTAGCCTTTATGTTATCTTCTTAAATGGCTGGTAGCTCTATCAAAATAGGGTTAAAATTCTGATCTACAGAGGGACTGGTACCATGACCTAAAGCAGCCCTCGCTTAAGAAGTAGACAGCCATCTCAGGGCTACTGACGCGCTGCTACGTCTCACTTCCTGCTTGTTCTATTGGTGGTTACAACTAATCGCCAATTTACGCATGGTATGACCTCATTGCACTTGAAGTAGAAAGTAATGCACCGATGTCGCACCGTTCAAGTAAGTAACTGAGATGATTCACCAAACAGACAGGTAAATATTAAGTGACTTTATCATGTTTCTGTGTCATACCGGAAGTAACGGCGGTCACGCCGGTGCTAAAGAGCTCTGAAACTTGCACTGCGCTCAAAACAGAGACTTACCGAGATTTCAATACGTTCAACTAGCTTAGCGTTGAGCTCATTTTCCATAGAGTGCTTCTGAGTCGGTGCACGGTATAGTTACGAACGATGTCTCCACCCTGTCACAATATTCAAATGAGAATTGTAGGCGTTTAGTACGACGTCACAGACAGGCAGACAGATCTTGTAGAGACTATTCATGCGCTACTAGTTCTTGACACTTAACTACGTCGGTTTGTAGGACTTATTTTCGGCCCGTGAAAGAGTTTTGCAGTAGCGGGTAAATAAGCATTCACATTCTGGTACCACACACATAAACAGACAAATAATATGCCAGTTAATCGCAGTGAAATGCAATATGACCGTGTCTTTCTGACAGCGACTACCTTTTCGGTTTTTCTATTTTCTGTTTTGCAGCAGTCTGCCAGCTCGTTTTGGAAGTGAAAAAGGATTTTTGCAGTCCACCACACCTTAATTCACACACACTCCCTTTCCAGACAATGACAATTGCAACCGGAAATGTTAAATAAAATATGACACTGGATGCAATTCCATACCTACCCAATCTGCTTCTCGTTGTCAGCTTTTTTTATTGTACTTTTATTCTGAAGACACAAACGCCTCCATTCTTACAGCTCCACCAATCAAAATGCAGTTCAATGACTGACATAAATTCGTTTCTAACAGATGAACAATATTATAGTAGTAACTGGCAAGTGTGGCGAATTCTATGTCATCTGACGATTACGAACTCAGGTGTTTCGTAGGATTCTTGTAGTTGATGTTGCAGTCGTACCCATTTAAAATACAAGAATATTAAAAGCTTTCGGCTTTAAACATACTTTGTGGTGGGATTTAACTGTATGGTTTCAGTTGCAGCAGTACGCAGGTGATGATATATTGTCGAGTCTGTGAAGATTCTCTCATTTCTTTAGTGCAGGCTAAGTTAGAAAGCTGCTGTTAGAATTATTGAAATGAAGTGATCATATGGCATTATTGTCCGGGACATCCCAGGCAGGATTGTTCGGCCGCATTACTATTTAATCTCAAATTTAACATTCTGCAATAATAATAACAAAATAACAAAAGATAGGAAACAACTCGTCGTAAAGATGAACGCTGAGTCACAGGCAGACACAAATAAGACATTCACATTCAGACAATTTAAATTTTATGCCGCAGCCTTCTTCAGAAAGAGAAACATTCAAACACACAATCACTCAAGCATAACGTATCCCCACACGTCAGCCATCGTTGGCAGCTCAGCACACCCTGACATACGACAACACATTTCAAGCTCGTTTTGCTCATCATTAGGCGTTTATGCGTTCTGATCCGTTAGTTAAAGAAATTGTCTTAGCATCAGTTTCGTTCAGTCTCCCCTCTAGTGAGGCTATTTTAGTCTCATACGGAAAGCGGTGCTAGTGAGTGAACATTGAGGCGCTATGCTACAAAGCCGAGGCCGTTCCCCGTCGGGGGCTCGAATCCTCCCTCGGGCATGTATGTGTGTGCCGTCTTTAGTATAAGCTAGTTCATAAGTAGTTTGTAATTTTAGGGACTGATGACCCGCAGTTAACTCTCACAGGCCTTAGAAAAAGAAAAAAGTGAGAGAACAGAAATCGATGCCCAGTGGTGCCTTCCACTAGCGTAAAGAAATGTCTCGTCATGTGTCCTGACTGAAATCATGGCCTATATGGGTAGCGGATAGTGTTACTTTCTTCGTTTTTGCGTGACATCGTGTAATACACAATTTATAAGCCACTTGATCAATCATGATAACTACATCTTACACTTCATCTTCATCCATGGCACAACAACGAATTACGAAAATAGGTTTTCCATGCTGTAAATTACGAGAGACATTGTAATTCACTCTTCAGATGAGCTCGTTGTAGACGAAGAGGTAAATTTCCTAGGATTATTGATTATTACACACGAATTATATTTAACTGTTTGCCAGACAATAAACGTAATGGCACTTCAGCGGTGTTCATTCGTCAGGCATTGATTGTGAAGAGGCCAAAACATGTCAAATACTTGTGTCTCGGAGTGGGAAGTGTATTTATTCAAATAACTAATGGGTCATACATTTCCTAACAGTGGAAATAATGCAGCAAACTGATTACTTAATTGTAACATACAAACTTGTGTAATGGCTAACATTTCAACTGTGTAGCAGACGGTAATTTGCCTAAGCAATTATTTGCAGAATTCATTATTTACCATACGACTTAACTTTGTCTCTTCTTATTCCTATTAAGACAGGTGTATCGTATATTGGACTGGAGCAGACAAACGAGTATTTTCTTTCTAATGTTAAGGGTTCTTGGTTCCATTCTCTGCATGTTCTTGATGATCTGATGGTCATAAGAAGAGAAGACACCACCGACACGTACGATGACAGCGCTAAATTAAGCCCACCAGGACTACCATGTTGTAAAGCCGGTAGACAGCGTGACGCCGTGTCGCTCTCTAAGCATCCCTACTTTTCTGATATAGAAATTCTACTGTCCAACATTAGCGATGGTTACAATATAACTGCTGCTGATGCTTTGCCGCGAAACGTGAGAAGCGCTTTACAGATTAGAATTTTTGTTTCAGCATGCCTCGATTCTTGAGTTTGTTCTAAATAAATTCCAGGCAGCTCCACACTAACGAATATTTTCAGCTATCAAATTAAACGTATAGGAATTATCCAAGTGTAACTGCTGGATCTGATTTAAGTAATATTCAATTTTGGGTGAATATGGCTCGGAAAGCAACGTCAATTTTATTACAGTCCATCTCCTGTCTCTGAATGATTTGACAATTGTGTTAATTCTGTAAAGCGTTTTGGCAACTGTGAGTCAGTGATGAATGAATACATGCGCAGCGGTATTCACCGATGAAAGGTGTACTTCCCGTCTTATGTCCCCACGTCTATATATAAAAATGTTAGGCGTATAGCTGTTAATCTCCGAAAGTTCTTGACCCATTGCTTTGAAATTCTGACTCAACGTTGCATTCTAGCCCAGGAAGATTTTTAGGTACACATTTCTTGAATATATTATATACAAACTATAAATGCGCTACTTTTGCTATTTTTACTATAAGCCTTTTTCCAATTATAAAGTTTATATAAATTCATATATGACACATATTGAAAAACTTGGTATATGAAAACATGCACATATCTTATTAGAATATATATATATATATATATATATATATATATATATATATATATATAAAATGTGTGTTTGTGTGTGTGTGTGTGTGTGTGTGTGTGTGTGTGTGTGTGTGACTGTGTGTGTGTGTGTGCGCGCGCGTGTGTGTGTGTGTGTGTGTGTGTGTACTGCTTGCTCTTTCCTCTTTGCTTATATATTCTCTCGGACTTGACTCAGTACTAAAATACAGTATCTCTGACTTCCACACTCCTTAAAACCATCCTCATGACCTAGGTCGTGATTAACCTTCCCTTTCCGTTCCCATCATTTTTTCTTCCCTTCTCTCCCACCTGAAGAAGGAACTGTGTTCCTAAAGCTTGTCCGTTTCGTATGTTTTCTTTTTTTCTTCACTTGTGTCACTATTGGTGGTACAGCACAAAGGTAAGCACTGGCCAGCCAATCTATCGCTTTGAAAAATAATTTAAAAATTATTATTGCTGCGATCAATTTTGACGCAGATCTGATCATTAGTGTGAAAGCAGGCACGTTAAACAGATGCGGAACAGAATGTTGTATTTCTATAGAAACTTCCCTCGAAATATTTTCTCCATTAGGTTTACGCAAGCTGCCTGCTTTATACATTTTCAGTGAAACCTTCAACCTGCCTGCAAAAAGAAACATCACAGTAAAATGGAGTACCTGTTCGTGGTATAATTTTACACAGCAAAAGCCTACGTTTCTTCTCTCTACAAAGTTTTGATGGTAAAGTGCCTGATCAGTGTATACTCAAGCAAATGTTATCCACATACGTGAGACTGTAACTACCTACCAGAAATATAATTCATGTTTGAAGAAAGTTTGTTTATTAATGCCACTGCTACGACAAAAGCACATGTCTGAATAATTTTCCATTGCATATTATAACGATATTCTGTACACGTCCGCATGATAACCGCAAACCATAGCCACAGCACCACTCCCTCTATCTCAGAACAACGCTCACATTAATGCTATAGGAGATGCGCAAAAACAATATCTATTTCGTAGGAAAACCCACATACTGATTTACGGGTCTAACAGTCTACTTAGGAGGTATAAAAAACACTGGACAGTTTGATATTCTGTGTTTGCAACAATACTGAGCACATAACTCCGATCGATGTCCTTACATGTAACGACCGCTAAATTCTTATACATTATGATTATGTGATGCTAATACTAGGATGAGTATTAAATATTAGTTAAAGTGTTGCAAATATACACATTATCAAATGTGCAGACGACACAAAAAGAATAATAGACGGATTATAAGAAAGAAAATGGGTCCAAGAGAAGGTAAAGACGTTTTGAAAATCCATAGTAATGTAACCTACAAAAATATGGAAAACATTATCAGTCGGAGTGGTTAAGTGAGGGTTACCATTTGTTGGACATATGTATTAAATGAATGATAAAAAGCTAAAGAAACAATTATTCGTATACTTCTGGAAGAATAAATGAACAATAGCATGAGCAAAGAAGAAAATAAATATTTAGAAAGACACATCATCAAATAATCTGAACTAACCACAATTAAGAACGTAATAAAGCTAGAAGCTATCGAAAGAGGATGAAATAAGAAATTGGAAACAACCTGAAAAAAAGAAGTAAAATACAACATGGAAGATTATGACGGATAAATTAATCTATACATTACTGTCACTACTTCTATGTTTGGATAACAGAAGCTCTTCTTATTTTGCACACCATGTTACGAAGCCTTCCCAGAAATGTTCACATCTTGAAAACAATGCTGCTTTGATTTCTCTTCGTTTGTTTGCCTCTCTTCGTTCGTTTGTGCCTCTGACAGCGATATCAAGAAAGACACTTTCTGAGTCTATAATCGTAAAGGAAACTGACGCTTACATCTAATGTTTTCAGTATAATCAATGGAAATGCTCGAAGAAATGTAAAACAGCACTGGTGAATGACTTTTGTTGTCATTGCGCTTAAGACAGAATACGCAAATAATTGAGACACTTATTACTATGTTAGAGGTCGGTGCATCTGTATATTTTTATTAGTGACAACTATCGACTCATTAAAGCTAGTTACGGACTTACGAGCAGGGCTCACTGACATATACTTTAGGTGTTCGGACCCCCGCCAGGCGCGCGAGGCGCGAGCTAAGTCTCTGTCGAGCTCGCTTGGCAATCACCTCGGCTCTTATTCTTCCTGTTGATAGTATGACTGAAGCTTGGCAACATCGCAGTGTAAGTCTGTCAACGCTGGTACCGAGGTCTTACTTCCTGGTTGGCACAGAACTATGCTCATAAATTCACTTGATGTTTCCTGTAATTCCCATTGAATAATCTGACTGGTTTGTCAGTTGAGAGGCGACAGAAGGTTATTTGTTCATGCTTTTGGGTCCAGAAAATTGTTTACATGGCGAAATTCCAACTAGTCTCTTACGTTGCGAGTTATATGTTCTACTGGTGTATGTGGCAGTAGGAAAGAACTGGCGTGCACAGCTCCTCGCTAGCTCTGGGGTAAAGTTGTCGTCTGCCATGGAGAAGTGGCCTTGGTCACTGGTTCGGGTCTCATTCGAGTAAAATTTTTTAGCTGTTTTCGTGACAGGAGTTGCACGAATCCACATCGAAAACAACAAGAAACCTCTTGTGGTTACTTGCTATATTCTATCAGATTATGCGAAAGTCTGACAACTTTCTGGTAGTTTACCATACTCTACCTTTAGAATCGAACTGATTCCAAGCTAATTATGACGCCAATAGATGTTCGACGTGTATTTTCGTCTGGAAATAATTTTTGTCGAAGGTTATTCGAGTAGGGGCAGGAAAGATAAACATTTGAGGACATATGATCGAAAGAGTAGGTGCAGAATGGGTGACTTCCAAAGCACACTATCCGATGTATTCTTTGTGAAATGAACGGGAATTATTATAGTGTAGTACTAACACATGATGTAATTTTTTTGGTCGTTTGTCCTTACAGTGGGACTAAGTGGTGTCTCAGTTGTTTGCGAAAAATGGGCGCACCCTGGCGTTGTGGTTGCATTTTGCTGAGTATAAAAATCTTTTAGTACTCAGTCATTAATTTCTTTTTAAGATATCAGCATGGGAGCATCATAACTCGTTACTAGTAACAATCGTGAGTAGGAATCCGGATTGAGCGGCCTGATGACGTTCAAGAAAAATGTGGTAATAGTCACCCCTATGACCATACCGATTCTACTTTACGACGTTTAGATCATGTTGATATATGTCAGAAAAATTCAATATGTGACTGTAATATAAGTACCAGAACTTGAGGTAAGGATATAACAGCCGGTAAGAAAACTCATAGCGGCGCGCCGCTGTCACTGAGTCCGCAGGTGGCAGCCGCGATGCGGCCGCTGGCGCGTCGCCGTAGCCGGTGCCCACTACTCCCGAGAGTAAACAGTTCAGTTTTGATGCAGCAGCGAGTTCTTTTGTGTAATATTTCTGGGGCTTTTCGCTGTTATATTTGAGGTCCTTCCACACTGATAACGAAGATAGCCGATTTGTGGTTTAAAAAAAAGAAATTGAAGGTGGTTGGATTCGATCTCGCGTCTGCTTACTTACACGCTTGTAAACACGACTCCTACCGCGAGACCACGCGGTCACGTATCACAGAACCCTCTAGAGAAGGACCTAACACTTCCTCCTGACAGTACCGCATTCTACAGTGTTGCCAGATCGTGCACATCGTCGGACTTAGCATTCTGCGTCGGCCGGCCGGCGATCGATTTTTTTGTCTAAGACTGTACGTAAAGACAAGAAGATACGTTACATGTCAGTGAAACCTGGAGATTCAACAGACAACATCTACACACAAAATTGTGGTACTTAGATTTATTCTATTTTCTTGGCGATCAACATACTCCTGGCGCGTCTGTGTCAAACTTAGGCGATGAGGATGGATATGAGATCGTGAAGTAATTTATAATACTCATACAATTTAATTTAATGAAACTACATTTTGTATTTACAAATGGGAAGTTTATATTTAGAGTCCATATGTTTTATTAACATTAATGCAAAATGTTTTAACTGTATGAATTATTAACATACTGAGGCCAAGCTTCTTCTTTTAGTCTATTTTTTGTTTCAGATAACCCTATTGTCTTGCCATGGAACTTTGCCTTGATTCATGAAGTATGAAGTGAACGCATTTCTAAGCTTTTTAGCACCAGACGTTATGTTCAGAATTTTCAGTGCGATCATATTGGATTCCTTTTACACTTCATGGCCACCAACAAGCCGAGTAACGCGATAGCGTCGTCTTCTCGCCATTTCTCGACTGACAGTTCTTCTGGTTTACCGCAGCGTGTGTGCGCTCCAGCCTGCACAGGTATACCTGTGCAGGTTTACCTGACAGGTATACCGGAACGTGTGTGGCGGGCCTAAATCGCACACGCATCGATTTTGTGTCAGGGCTAGTAAACTGGTCTTGCACGGCCGGATTTAGAAACGCAGCGGTGGAGATGAAGGGATGCTGACTGGTAAAGCCCGTGCCAGATGCGGAGTTTACTGTAGTTGCCTTCCAGTAGTCAGATGCGCCAGCAGGTGCACGCAGCCGGTGTGTGGATCCGTTTCTGACAAGGGAAACTCCTCATCGAACCCTCTGCAGATCAGTGGAAGGATGGCGCAATGGATAGCTCGTCAAAAACTGAATACAGGTCAAGCACAAAAACAGAAGAAAGTTTACGGAACCATGAAGAGAAAAGCAAAATAAAAATTGAACTCTTCAAGCGTGGGATACGTCAGAAAAAGGAAGTAGGGATGGCGGTTGTTGCAAAAAAAAAAAACCGGTTTTCGGTTATACCGGTTCTTTTCATCTGCAGTTTAACCGTGCTGTAAAAATTGCTCAAGGTAACCGATTTTTTAAATAACCGGTTTTCGGTTTTTCATTGCTATTATTTCCAGTAAAGTTCGACCGAAACATATTTTGCGGCCGAAACAGAAACCGTAATCGAATTTTCGGTTCTTCTTGTTTCGGCCGAAAGAGAAACTTACGAAATTTAGTTAAAATTTAGGTTAATTTACGTTATACGACAAATCACTAGTCTCTCTATATTTTGCAAGATCCCCTCCCAATACTACGCCTTCTTGAGTGTGTGTAAGCCTAGCCAGGAGGCCGTAGAAGACGATACACGAAGCATATAGATTTACTGACCTAGTATTTCCATCCGGCAGTTGCGAATATTGAACCAACCACTCCGTAAGTTGGACTTGTGAGCCAGCGCATACGTATATCTCGTTATATATATACGTTACAGTCAGTAAATGAACTTCAATCAGTGCTTCAGAAGTATTTTGAAAAATAAAGTCACAGATCCGACTAACAGTATGATTGTTGTCAGTGTAAATTTACGCAAATTGAACTAGGAAAGCTGAGTATAACATGATCAAAGAATGTTCAAATGGGTGTGAGTTCTTATGAGACCTAACTGCTTATGTCATCGGTCCCTAGACGTAAAAACTAATTAATCTAACTTAACTTACGCTAAGGACAACACATTCATGACCGAGGGAGGAGGGAGGACTCGAACCTCCGACTGGAGCATCCGTGCAGTCCGTAACATGGAGCCTCAGACCGTACGGCTACCTTGCGAGGCACCACATGATAAATGTTACCTTAAACCCATATTTGTTATTAAAAAAGCCCCTCGCTTACAAGGAATCACATTAATAAAACTTGTTAGCAAAACAATATGATAATACATTAAAAGTTATTATTCCAAGCTTACATAATAGGTATATGAATCAAATTTACCTTCTCTTCCAAGAAACATTTTGGATGCTTTCTCATTAAATGACACAGCATGTTTGTAGTACCTCCACCCGTTTTCAGCTTTTTAAAGCAAATGGAGAATTGTACCTCACTGCTACCGTACTTCGTGAAGTACTTCCACACTAGGGATGGTGCCATTTAAGACACAACCGATGTCTGGCGACGACAGCAAGGAACTGCCGCATGACCAGACGGAGGCAAGTCTCGTACACTGCCGGTGCACGCGCGTCGTCTAATAGGCCACGCCACACGGCAACAGGTGCATCGATCCGTCAATAGCTGCACCAGTTGTTAAGTTCTTATGCCACGCGTTTGTTGCGTGTTTCTGACTGCCTGGATTGTTTTTAAATTATCACTGATCGCTTTTCTTAGTTACTGCGAAGACCTAATGTTTCAGAGCAGTGGAAATTTTAGGAATAGCCCTAAATATTAGGGTCTACTAGTTTTAATTTTTTAAAATTATTTACAAAAGGCACATTTTGACCACTACTGCAGGAAGTAGTCGTTTTTTACTCGGTTCTTGTTAATAACTAAAAAAACCGGTTATTCAAAACTAAAATACCAGTATCGGTTTTAACCGGGCAGTTTTTCCCATCCGTAAAAGGAAGCAGCTGCAGCGAACATCCGAACATGCTATGGTTCTGTGGTCATGGTGGATATCGTGGACTACAAAACTGGCGATCCTGAAATCAAATCTCAATCCTGAGTTTTTAACTTCGTTGTTGTCACTACATTATGAACTGTCCGTCATGTCAATGACGTATCTTTTCTCTCTTTGTAGCCGCGGCAATGTTCATACAGTGTTAGTTACAGAATAACAGTCATGTGGGAGGAACATATTATTGTCACATGTAAATGTGATGAATATTAATTGCAGGCGATATTCCGCATAACTGCTCACCTATCAAAACAGGAAATAAACGGGTGGGAACTATGTTGAAATAGAGGCTGTCGGACTTGTAGAAGCAATGTCAAGCACCGGTAAAAAATAGATGATGTCGGATACAAATTTCCAAGTAGTTCGGAGCACCACTGGAAGCAGTAGGTCGGATGCGATGAAACCGCGCCGTAGTATGGGGACACTACGCCTAAACTAACATCTAAACACACGACGTCAGTTGACTACAGTGCACGGCAGAGTTCCTGGATGACAATCGACCGTTACTGACTTTGAACGAGAATGTATAAATTGCGAGTTGTATCCCGTGGACAATATGAATCCAGCAAAAATAGCTCATGATTTGCATAAAAATCTCAATGAGTATTTCGCGAAGTTTAAGGAATCTGCAAGTTCCTTGAGGCATCGAAAACTGGTTACACCGAACAGACACACCAATAAACGGACGGACACTTGAGAATTTTGTGAAAAAGAAAACAAAACTAAACTAAAAGGTTTGAAACAGGTAGTTCCAGCTTCTCAGTTCGCTACCATAACCACAGAACTACAAAGCTCTCGCTGCAGGTGTTTCTCTTTGGTATGTACAAGTTTCTATTGTGCTTCTTTTCAATAGACCCACACACATTATTCCAGTTTCCACGCTTCATCAGTGATCAGTTTTGGACGGCGTATCCATTGTTCTCATTACCACGAAATCTGACGAGGGGGAGTTTTGTTAGTGATAACCTTGCGCATTCCCTAGAGGCAGTCCGCCCTCCGCCCCGTTTGCCTTTAGCAGTGGTTCAGTGCAGTCCTGCCCGGCCGTTTGCTGAAATCGTGTTGTTAATCTTGCGCGATTGCCTTCGTTCCATTGAAAGTTGAGATTATCACTGAAAAGTGATTAAAAATTCACTGGTAGCGTTTTATTAATCGGTTTTGTATGTTTTGGGTTTGGCTTTGTGTGGATATCTTTACGTGATAAAATACGAACGTACCATTCAAATGTTCTATTTTATGATATTTTTCATAATCACATTTTTACCAGTTTTAATTTATTTTAACCCCTGTCGTCAGTCAAACGTCGTAAGTCAATTTTGACCTCGGCATATGTTTTATCGATATTTATCTTGATCTACTGGTTTAATGACTGATAACTAATTAAGCTTTTTAATCACACTTGATAATGTGTACGTGTAAGTGCCGACTATTGGCCCACTTTAGGTTACGGTAGTAACACTGAGTGGGCTTTTGCGATCGTTTTTGACAGTTCGAAATTTAAATGAAAATAACAGCTTAACCATTCATCTGACTCGAAAATTGAATAAACGGATTTGTAGAGAAGAAAATTCTCTACAACTTTGCTCTCTTGTGTTTTTTTTTTTTATATCTCGTAGCGTTTCAAAGATATTTGCAAAAATAACGGCGATTTTGGGATGTATGTCTGTCTGTCCGAAACGTGTTCCCTGTTTTTAAGACGAACCGTTCAACCGATCAGCACCAAATTTTACAGACATTCTTGTAGACTTCCAGAGACCAGAACCTCCCTTTTTCAAATTTTCCGGACAAAAAATACGGTAGTAACGCAAAAAAAGCCGTTTGTAATATAATTGTAATTGCAAACGAACCGTTCATCTGACACGAAAATTGAATAACCTGTTTGGTAGAGGAGAAACTTCTCTACAACTTAGTTCCCTTATGTTTTTTTCGTACATCGTATCGTATGAGAGATATTTGCAAAAATAACGGAGATTGAATTAACGAAAACCAGCCGTTCGGAGATGTCACGTGACATTCCTCGCCCAGAACTCTCTGGCGTCTTGCGTTGCGTATTTGATGATTTTCTTATTTTAACTTACACGTTGTCTTTTCAAAGCAATGGCGCACTGAAGAATTAACAAAAACACGGTTCTTCCTACGATAATCGAGTTTCTACAAATGTCATATTACCATCAGTTAACAACGGCCATTAATAATTTGAGATTAAAGGACTCATCTTCTGGTCGATAGCCGTAGCGTAGTGGGTAAAGCGTTGGACTATGGCGCTAAAGGTCGGTGGTTCGAAACCCGCCACTACCTAATTTTTTTTCCAAAAAGGGTTTCAGACACAATTATTAATTAATTTTTTATTATTTAGATTATTATTTTGGACCAAAATGTTTGCACAAACGTATAAAACTACAAATCTAAAGTGGGCCGCAGGCCGCGGTGGCCGAGGAGACTGAGGCGCTCCAGTCACGGTCTGCACGGCCACTACGGTCGGGGGTTCGAATCCCCCCTCGGGCATGGATATTTGTGCTGTCCTAGTTCGTAAGTAGTTCATAAGTAGTTTGTAAGGTTAGGGACTGATGACCCCGTAGTTAAGTGCCATAAGCTATACAAACTTTTGAACATTTTTTTTTTATTATTTCGGGGGTAGGGGTTCCAGAACATGTACCGCAGAGCTCAGCGGTGCATGGTTACGGGAGGTGACTATTTCGAAGGGCTGTAAGGTGACTTAGTTCGTGGTTCATCTACGTTAATGCTACAGGACTGTTCTCCAACTTTATTGTCAGAGGTTGAAGATGTAGATTACGCATAGACTATACAAACATTTAAACATTTTAAAGTGGGCCGTAAAACAAGTCAGTGCGATTTTGTTTTTATCGACATTTATCTTGACCTACTGGTTTAATGACTGATAACTAATTAGGCTTTTTAATCACACTTGATAATGTGTACGTGTAAGTACCGACTATCTTTTCTTCTATTAGATTTCATTATGTCAGCGCCTAAGATAGTGAACTGTGTAACCTCAGTTAATATCCGTAAGTACCGACTATCTTTTCTTCTATTAGATTTCATTATGTCAGCGCCTAAGATAGTGAACTGTGTAACCTCAGTTAATATCCTTTTATTTCTTACAAAATCAGTAATATATATTCATAGCGTATTTCACTGTAATGTTTTTAAAGTAAACGCCTTTTGCTACTGCGAATGAAGGGTTTTATTTTTATATTTTTAAGTCACCCATAAGTGTTTCGCCTTTCTCTCAAGGCATCATCAGTGAGTGTCAGCACTTGCTACTCCACGTCAGCCTCTTTCTGGCAACCAGGTCGAAATTTTACACTGTTTTCTGAAACACATTGCAGTTTTCTGGTTCCACTGTCACCTCCTGCCATACTGTGTCCACTGAGACAGTTTACTTTAAAAACATTACAGTGAAATACAATTCAGCTGCTGCTCAAAATGGCCACTGCAAGCAACGTATCATAGCGTATTGTTTGGATATTACATAATTTCTGTGTTACCCAACTGCAATCCTTCTCGGTCAGAGGAGATTCACTTCGTACATAAACCTAATCCACAGTGTAAAATAATTATGTATATTAAATATTGATATTCATTACGTCTGACATAATCAATTATTTTGATTTAAATGTCTCTTTAAAAGTCTCTGGTCAGTTTCTGATAAGATGCTGCGAAATTCCTGAAAAGGAACAATTCTATTTATTTCTTACCACCACAGGCTAGACTTTGTGGTGTCGATGCAGCTCGTAGTTTCTTGCTTCATGATCTGCAATGATGTGTGAACCTGTAAACTTTTTTATTTAATTTCTTGGATAACAGAAGGTCTATATGTACCGAATGGAAAATTCACTACCCAATCTGGAATTGCCAGGAGTAACTGTGTCTAATGTAACAGTCAATTTTATAATTAGTTTCAAATAAAGTCCCGTGTGTAAAATCTACAGGTTCGTAATTCCAGGTGAGGTAGCTCCCATAGACTCTCTTTCTACTACACCAAAATTACTTGTTGAAGAGATTAAATAATTGTAGAACTTACTTTAAGTTAAAATGTATATATTGAGCGTTCGTAATACATCGATTCACTTTCCATAACATCCCAATAATAATAACGTACTCCTGTAGAATACTCTAAACTCTATCAGCAAAGAACAACCACTTTTTCTCTTCCTAGCAATTACATGGAGATTCTATATGTTCTGAAAAATACTTTACGGTAAATTTTGATATGTATTAAATACAGCAAACATTCTAATTAGCCTTGAAATTAATTTATAATATAACAAAATCTTTTATCTACAATTACATCGTTAACAAATATGTGACACATAATACTAACAGGTATCTTACAACAGGTTGTAAAGCTGTAAAGTACCTGTGGACACGGGTCCACTTCACAGATACACTCAGTCGATCTGCTGCAGAGCCATCCCCGTACAGGTCCAGTGGACACACAGCCTGGTTGCATGCCCAAAAAGCTGCATACAGGTCCGGACCAGGTTCCTTTAAAATCTTAAACCTACCCATCTCAATTCAGCAATAGTGCATCAAGTGTCAACATGTTTTACGTTCTTGTTGCCATGTTACTTAAGACTTTCGCATGCAGCATCATGTGACATATGATGCAGTGATTCACGTATAACTTTATGTGGTACGTAGGACACAACATAATACATGTTACGAGGCATAATTTACCATGTGACATGGTCAATAATACTAACAAGTAAAAAAGCTATTTAACCTCTAGCGACCTCATGTATCCAATATGATACATCCGTTCAAATGAGATTCCCTCACACTGCCGTTTTTCGTAAATGTGCTGACTGTATCGTATTCGCTACATTCCTCAGAACAACGAGGCAGCCTACTCATAGTTCTCATAGTGACCACTAGGTGTCAGAGGGAGTCGGTGACAAAAGTGTTTTGGACTAGTAAGCATGGCATCAAGAAAGAAAGGTTAGTATTGTCAATTCGTTAAGTATTTCTTTTAAATCAGTACTAAAATGTTGCTAATAGATCCCTGATTACAAATGTATCAAAGAAAAATCGTATTTTAGTAAATGTATCATATATGATACATCGGGTCTCAGTGACTACTTTTCATATGTCTGTCAGCAAATGGCGGATGTCTGCATTTTATGTTAGTGATTCGTTACTTCAATTATAAAATGGCATGATAATCGTGCCATTCATTTGGCTTCTAGATACTGTGGGGCAAATCCTGTGGAAACTTGTAAAAGGTGGAGCAAGCAGTAAAGTCAGTACATAGAGATTCCTCGTCCTTTTGCTGTAAAGATGTATAACACTCCCATGGGCGGTGTGGACCTTATGGACAGAGTCATCAGCAAATATGCCATGTGAGGTAGAACAAAGAAGTGGACAATAAGGGTACTACACCATTTCGATTTTGCAAATTCTGCATCATATATTGAATATAAGAATGCTGCACTTGAAGAGAAGTGGCAAAGGAAACAAATACTGTCATACTTTTCCTTCAAGATGGATATTGCTGAAAACTTGATGTTCAGCACTGCTGAAAGAAACACAAACAATCCCGATACTTACGAAGAAGAAAATGAAGAAAGGGAAGGGAACAATGAAAAGAAGACCAGTTCATCCAATGCCATTAATGGCCAAAAGGTGCACGTGCCAGAAATGGGTACCGAAAAAAAAAGAGTAGATCACGGTGCACATGAATGGGCTGTTCAAAGTTGACGAATGTGAGATGAACTGAATGTAAGGTCTTGTCGTGTTTCACTTCAGAAAGAAATTGTTTCAAAAAGTTTCATTCTTCATAATATTTTTAAAGATTTGTATTAAAAAGATCAATTTTTCATACTTCACATTTTTAAAAACTTGTAAAACTATTTTGTAATATTTAAATTTTTATATTTTTCTAAAAATTTTGATTCCAACAAGAACATGTAATGAGACAATTTGCAACAATTTTTTGCATTTTCTAGCATTAGGAGGTTATATGTCATTGAAATAAGCAAAAATAAACTAACATTTATTTTTTTCACCGCGTGTCACATTGTCTCGATAGCAACCCAATGTGTGGTATATGATATATAGCCTACAACAATATATAAAAATTTAGAAAATACTATTAATGAATATTTTACCATCAGGGGTGCCAATAAACAAATTTAAAGTTGTTTGGTTCACTTTACTGTTTAAATCTGGCTTCAGGTCTGTAGAGGTTAAATGTTATTGAAGATGCCAGCTAAGCCCTAAAGTTAGTTCTCTTGTACATCTTGCAATTTCTGTGGCTCTAATGCTTTTCAGATCTATTTTCCTAGTAACAACACTTGCTGCTAAAATAAACAACATATTTTGATGTTTTATTCAGCCAACGCCGTAAAATATTTACTTGTACACGAAGAAGATTCATCAATAAATACGTTTCGTAGGCAGTCGGGCCTACAGGCTCGTGGTATACATATACTAACTCCTGCAAAAAAAACAGCGGCAGAAGTTGGCCCTGTGAGTGAGCTTCCCAGGGCTGCCAGTGAACTTACCGGGGTGGCCACGTCGCTCCATAATTCAGGAGGCCCGAGGTCTCAACTTGTGCCCGTAGCGCACCTGGTCTCCCAGCGTCTTGTTGCCAATGAGCTTTTCTTGCAAACAAACTTCCCAAGTTATCCTGGAAATTCTGACGAAATCCTCCCTTAGGCTCGTCATTTGTATCATATTTTACTATGTCTTAGGATAAGCTCAATGGTTTCGAACAAGACATAGGACCTGAAAACAACCGCCCTGAATAATCCCGAAGTAGGTATCGCAGAGATAATAGACGATTATATCCTTCAACAGCGAGCGCAACCTGCTGGTTCAGTCATCGTGATGGTGCAGCTAAAGTAAAATAAACTAGTAACAAAAAAAATCGCACTGACGTGTTTTACGGCCCACTTTACATTTGTAGTTTTATAAGTTTTTACAACCATTTTGGACCAAAACAATAATCTAAATAATAAAAAATTAATTAATAAGAGTGTCTGAAACCCTTTTAGGGAAAAAAATTAGGCAGTGACGGGTTCCGAACCATAGTCTAATGCCTTGCCCACTACGCTACAGCTATCAAAAGATGAGTCCTATAATCTCATACTATTGATGGCCGTTGTTAACTGATTCTAATATGGCATTTATAGACACTAGATTATCATTTATCGCACGAAAAACGATGTGTTTTTGTTAATTCTTCAGTGCGCCATTGCTTTGAAATGACAACGTGTAAGTTAGAATAAGAAAATCATCAAATACGTGCAAGATGGCGTATGCCACAGAGTTCTGCGCAAGGAATGTCACGTGACATCTCCTAACGGCTGGTTTTCGTTATTCGTTAATTCAATGGATGGTGTCAAATCTCGTTCCTTTTCTTTTTTTTTTGTTTTTTTTGTTTTCTGTTTTTTTTTTTTTTTTTTTTTTTTTTTTTTTTTTTTTTTTTGTTTTTTTTTTTTTTTTGTTTGGAAATATGTCTCAAACGATAAACGATACAAGATATGAAAAACAAAAACATAAGCGAGCTAAGTTGTAGAGAATTTTCTCCTCTTCCAATTAGGTTATTCAATTTTCGTGTCAGATGAACGTTTCGTTTGCCATTACAATTACATTACAAACGGCTTTTTTAGGTATTACTACCGTATTTTTTGTTCGAAAAATTTGAGAAAGGGAGGTTCTGGTCTCTGGCGGCCTACAATCATGTCTGTAAAATTTGGTGCTCATCGGTTGAACGGTTCGTCTTAAAAACAGGGAACACGTTACGGACACACACACACACATCCCAAAATCGCCGTTATATTTCCAAATATCTTTGAGACGCTACGAGATATAAAAAAAAATACACATAAGAGAGCAAAGTTGTAGAGAATTTTCTCCTCTACAAATAAGGTTATTCAATTTTTGTGTCAGATGAATAGTTAAGCCGTCATTTTCATTTAAATTTCGAGCTGTCAAAATACGAGCGCAAAGGCCCACTTTTAGTGTTACTACCGTAACCTAAAGTGGGCCAAAATAATTAGCATTATAAGAAATGTGAGGAAAATCTTAAGAGTACTGTACAAATTATTTTAAAAAATCTGCTAAGGAAAAATAGAGTTTATGCTTGACTTACCGAAATGACATTGCTGGGAAAAAAATCTTCGTAATCTGTATTTCACACTAAAATATTGATGGCCTTTTGTACGAATCGTGCCATTGCCCGTAGTCAGTGACAAAGACTAGACTGCATCAACTCAACTGTTTGTATAGACTATGGTACTTAACTACGGGGTCATCAGTCCCTAAACTTACAAACTACTTATGACCTACTTACGAACTAGGACGGCACAAATATCCATGCCCGAGGGAGGATTCGAGCCCCCGACCGTAGTGGCCGTGCAGACCGTGACTGGAGCGCCTTAGAATGGACTGCATCCTCGTTGCCAAAGAAGCTGTCGTTATCATTAGTGCAAGAAACTATGTTTTAAAGTCGTTAGTTCCTCCATACGCTTGGTGATTCTGCTGCTGTTGTTGATGATAATAATGATGATGCCAATGATTGTAGTGACATTAAAAATCAGTGGGCCTTTTTCAAATGGAACGTTAGTGGAGAAGACAGAAATTTTTGCGGCACATCCAAATGGACTTCTATGCTGGATACAGGAGGAAAATTCGTTATATTTCCAGTTATATTTCTGTAGATTTTGCACAAGAGAATGTGGATTAGTAATTAAAAAAAAAACTAGTTTAACATTTGTACGGAATCTTTCTTGTGGACTTAGACAGTTTTTCTAAATTTTCTTTTCTCGGTGTCTTTTATCAAGTAATTGTCAGATATACGAATAAAACTACCAAGAGTCTACGATAATAAACGAAAACACTGTCAAAGCAGTCGTAACAGAGAAAGTAATAACTGTGGGTGACCTCAGCCTCAAATGTAAAATTGTATTCAATGTAAGAAAAATGCAACAAGTGCAGAAAGACTAATTATAAAGCCAATTAGAGGAGAAAAATGGTTGTACGTAATGATAGAAGGTGCACAGACAGTACAATTACAAAAAATAGTAATATGTGATTAGTATTATTTGTAAATTGTGTCCACACACTGATATTTTGTTGCTGGATGTAATCCGCTGGGGCTCCGAGAAGCGAGAAAAACCTGTATACGAACGTCCGCTGCCCTGGTGGTGTTTAATTAATCAGGCAGAAGTTTAATAACGAAATGTAATTACCAAGCCGTGCGCTTCGCAGCAATCAGCTGACTTCAGTGGCCGCGTAAAACTGCGTTAGGCACTGGGTTTCATCACTGGCGCCACACGAGATTTCGTTCACAACATTAAGCAGATGAATTTACGCGCTGGCTGGGCACGGCTGCGTCCTGTCAGCGCGATACGCGGCGACGGGCTGGCGGAAATTTTATCGGGGATAAATTCGTGCAGAGGGAACAGATGGCAGGAAAAGGCTGTCGCTGCCGAACGTGTCTTCCTTGCGGTCCTGTATCTCGACTCCCGCAACCACACTCACCCTATTCACGAACTGCTTTTTTACTCCAGCACACATGAAGAGGATTATATGCCTCGTAGAGTTTCAGTGGATAAAATGATACTGAGATGCAGTTTGATGCCGGTAAAGGTAAAGTATGCATGAACGGACATTAAAGTGTCTCAAAAATACATTTCTGACGCGGATCATTCACGCGATGGGGCAGGCGCTCGACTCGTGAACTGCGAACTTTTTGTCGGTGATGTACACCGCGAGGATTTGCTTCCGCTATGATCACTAAATCAGTGAATACCACCGTTATAAATTACTATGTTGTTTCCAGAGGTCTCTTTCCAACTGCGGTATTATTGGCGCACGCCTCATTGTCATAACTACAGTAGCGAAACGCATACCGTAACAGTTACGGTAGAATTCATGACATCGTTGGCGCCGTATGGTCGTTGCTGTGGATACCATAGATCCATTACTGCCAAACTGTGCACCGAGCCCAGTGATCTGGATACACAATTCTACTGGTTTTGATCTGTGAAAATCGTGAATGTCTATTATATTTATGCTGGCAACTCCGTACGTATAGCTCATTAGTCGTTTTCAACTCTGTGTCCTCTAAAAATAAGTACACGATTGTGTACTTCAGTAAATACAGAATGATGAAGTTTATTTTGCTTGTGCTTGTAGAGAAGTCAAAGGAAAAGAAGTAGAGTTCAGATCTATATGAGAGTTACAATTTTATTCAGAACTAGTGTTTTTATCACATTTCATTTAATGAATATGTTGCACTAGCTTAAAATCCGGCGTTGCCCGGGTATTTATTCATGTATTTATTGCTGCCATTTTTCCCTAGGTATATATTCATTTGTATAAGGGCTGTATGTCTGTAAAATCTCTTGGGAATACAATTAGTAGTAAAGACGTAATAGATTAAAACTTGATGCGTGATGCGGCCGTTTTCCATGGACGTTACTGTTTATGTGGTCATATCTCATGAACTACGTGTTACACTGTAATACAATGTAGAAGCTACATTCAGTTATACGTTTGTATACTGTCTGTAAAATTTCCTGCAGCTATAATTAAAACTGTACAAATTACAAATTGTAAAGCCATACTGAATGCCGTAGTTTTTAGTCCATGAACAGCAGAACTTTACTGTTTACGTGCTCACATCTCATGAACTACGTGTAGGAATGTGATACAATTTAGAAGCTACATTCAACTATATATGTGTACACTGTCTGTAAAATTTCCTGTCCCTACAATTTGTAGTGTTCAAATTATAAATTGTAACGTCATACCGAGAGCCGTAGTTTTACTCCATAAACAGCGAAAAAGTAGTATGCGAGAAATTTTTTCGTTTCATCATTTTATTATGGTTGCCAGCGAGAAAAAGTTTAATAAAGGTTTGAAATAATGTTTAAAGTTTGTTGCATGTCGCTAAGTACTGTCATTCTCATACAGTTTATTTCGAAAGTCTCGCCGCATTATATGGCATTTTTTGCGTTTCTATTGGTTATGACTTAATATCTTTCGAACCATATGCCGTATGAGATTCTTAACCATGCAGCAATTGTTACCTCACGGTAAGGAATGTGTGTACCAATTTTGGTTGAAATCGGTCCAATGGTTGTGAACTATATATCGTATGTGATTCTTGCATTTACGGCGACCTTCCTCATGGATTGAAGCTTACGTGTACAAAATTTCATAAAGATTGGAACAAAACTGTAGATTTGTATGCAACACGTACAAACATACGGACACACTGCTTTATTTATTAGATTGCTGTAAACGGTGTATCTCGTGTTGTTTTAGATTTGCCTCTTGTCTACACTGATTTCCGTTTGAGTTCAGACCCTGGATGTGCATGCTGTGTGGAAAATCATGCTTCTATCATACGCCTAGAATCTGCCGTTCTTACACCTCTATTTGCTTGTCTACAACATTGTAATTTATTCATTGAACGCTATCTAGGAGAGACACTACTTCTGAATCAAAATATATCTCAAGTATAAGTTTTACATACACAAGTCGAGTCTTTTTCTACTGTTTCGTTGCAGGAGTAAGGTTAATTACATGTTAGAGTATTTTGTGAATAGTATTCAGATTTTCAGAACGGGTAGTGCCCATTGTATATGGGTTACTTTCTTGCGAAGACAACTAGTACAAATTAGAAATTTAAGAATGTTATAACCTTTGTAAGCACACAATACTAATACATGGATGGTGTATGACAGATATACGTTCACCAATATGGTGTCGAGCGTCACGACTTCAGCTCACTGGTCGAGATCCAGAGGACAGTGAAATATCTAACGAGCAGAAAATGTAAAATTGTGTTTCATAAGACTTGCTAGTTACACGCTACTACTTTCCATTACACAAAGAAGAGTAATAATTTACCTGTACGGCTTTTCTATTTAAAATAACGGATATGAACAAATGTTTCAATTTTAAAGCTTTTGTGAACTAATATTTTCACTTTAGGACTGGGAAACTTCTTTGTTTGTCTAGGAGTATTACTGCTAGCTGCCTGTTTTAGTAGCTACTTATTCCATATAAATTATTATGGCTAAGAAACCGTTACAGCTAATGTTAAAATTATCGATATCTGAGGAAGTCTCCCTGATGGAACTACCATGTTATTCTTCTTTTGAATTTTTTTAAACCTAATCTCATTTCAAATCAGAAAAGGAATATAATCGAATGCTTCCCATTATAGCCTTGAAGGAATTAATGGGATTCACACCTACTTACTTACAGCGTGTGGGCAAAATAATGTGAACACCATGCAGTATACTACGTCTTTTTGCAAGGTGGCAGCATTCCTTTCGTGTTGTCACTCACTGTCAGCCGCGACGACAGTTTACAATTGACGTACTAAGTTTCCAGAGAGATTGTGCGTCCTACTATTAAAAAGATTGGGAACCACTGTCATACATTGTTTCTGGCATCTGATAACCGGCTTTGTCCTTGGGAGCTGAGGGTTCCCTCCATTTAGCATTGGAGGGAAGTGTGGGGTAAAAATCGCAGAGGGAAAGTAAGAGATGAATACATTAAAGCCGGCCGCGGTGGCCGAGGGGACTGAGACGCTCCAGTCACGGTCTGCACGGCCACTACGGTCGGGGGTTCGAATCCCCCCTCGGGCGTGGATATTTGTGCCGTCCTTAGTTGTAAGTAGTTCATAAGTAGTTTGTAAGTTTAGGGACTGATAGCCCCGTAGTTAAGTCCCACAGACTCTACAAACATTTGAATAAATACTCCTAGGAGAACTACCTGACTTACGAACTCTGCCGTTTCTTTTATTTATTGATCACTATGAGCTCACTGCTATAGTATCGCTGGTTTTATTCTTCCGACACAAGGAGGTTAGAATAAAGGGAGATGGCGTTATCTATGCCGTGCACATACGTCAGTTGAAGCCTGTCCGCCATCTTGGTCAGTTTTGGAATGATATTTCTCCGTTAAAGCCATACGTTAAGTCGACCCTCTTACTGCTAATGCATTGAAATGACAGTCACTGCAAAGTATGTACACTCAAACAGTATAGTTTTTTTGAATAAATAGTAGTAAATACACATCATAATATATTTGAAATTTTTTTTCTCCTAATTTGCACTCTTTCAACTCGTTGTACATCACGGCAAAACCGTCGGACGTTTTATTCCTGTTTCAAGTGACATAAAACATTAGCTCTACAAAACGAACTCTTCTCCAAAACTTAGCTAAATAGCGGAGGCAGGCTTCACTTTTTCAGCGTACGGCCGTCTCCCTTTATTCTAACCTCCTTGGTGGCGCCGCTTACCTGTTATGCAGCGGGTCGCCGCATGTGAACAATCGTAGCAGTAACAATAGCGGCAGCAACCAAGCTGGTCGAGGCTGCATTAAACCTCCTCACAGTAAAAGCAGCACATGTTCTTAGTGGCGGCATCACTTGTGCTTGGTAAATTACAGGTAAGTTGTGATTTATTACATGTGTACTGTTTGGAATACCCGTTGCTGAGTTGTTTAAAAAAAATAAAAAATGAAAACAATAAAAAGAATAAAATTAAATAATCTTTGGGTGGTGCCTGGTGGAGGAAGGGGGGGGGGGGGGGTTCAGCCCCGTTACCCCAGCTGTGGCTGCGCCACTGCCAGATAGACTCAAACGAAAATCATGCATTTTCATAAGTAACTGTACAGTTATCTTCTGTCAATTTGAATACCACAGATCATCCTTTATTATTCTGTATGAGCAAATTTTTAGTTAATTTTATTTATATTTATTAATAGGAATAACGAATTAATTGTCTAACTCATTAACGATTATGTTTATTGATTGAGGTACTGAACTATAAAATCTATGGTATATGGCGATCCATTGAGAAGCACGGGCGTATAGTTAGTGCTGCAAAGAAAAGAGTTTTGAGGCTCATTGCATTTTTAATTTTGCGAACGATTGCACCTTAAAAAAATAAATAAAGTAAAAATCGAGCTCTCGTATTTCTTCGGCGATAGTATAAATTTATTCACGTCGATTTATCTCCACGTCTCCCATAGTTGTACTTTTTTTTCTAGATGTTGCTAACAAACCGGTAGCTTCTTTATTCTTCAGTGTGATGAAAACTGTATTTTTCAATGTCTCTGGATGAGTCACTGAGTTTCGTTTGTTTTGTTCCAGGTGAGTAATGATGTGCTTCCACTGGTCAGCTACTACAGTGCATCTCAAACACATGTTTGGCGCCACGGTAATGTTTCCTGAAATTCATATTCATGACTTATATTTTGTCTAAATTGGTTAGTGGACACTTGACTGACTTTTGAATAAACGCAGGTGTTTTGCAGCATTTCTCGTTAATGAACTTGTGAAAATTATACTCGGAAATAGCATTGATGTTAGAGGAACATGACGTAATCTTTAAACAGTCTGCCTTTGTACTGCTGAAGTTGACTGGGTGGATACCCTTTATGTAAGAGTCATGGGCGTTTCCTGAAGAGTTAGAAGCAACGAACGCGCTTTTCACACGAGTGTAGGACGCCCACTAGGGAGGAAATGTTTTGAAGTAGGGAGTTAGTGACCCATTGCGATCGAAAGAGGTTTTTCGACTACGGAGAGTCTACAAGAATTTTAAAGTGTGTTCCTCCGCGAGTACATGGAATTTGTTAGTAGTTTTTCGGGTTTTCTAGTCTAGTTTAATGTTTAGTGAATTTGCGTGCAGACGATAATGAAACACACTTCAAAACAGTCTAAGCCATTAGCTAGCTGTAGGCGATGTTTAAAAAAGGGAACTAACTTTGTGAGGTTTAACTGATGCCAATAAATTACTTTTGTGTGTGTCAAAACTTGAAGTACAGTTTTCTTTTTTTTTAACTCTCTACTGACTTAACTTTCTTTTTCTAACCCAGCTGTCTTATCTTGCATTTTTTCTGAATGTATCTATATAGCTCTATGAATAGAATAATTGGTTTTGAATCCTTGGTAAGGTGTGGCGTGGCGGCCCAGATGAATCTGGTGGTCCTTGTAAATATGATGTTGCAAGTTTGGTAATGCAGGCAATTGCTCCATGCCAAAAAATGTGGTTTCTAGTGAAAAGTCGGGGTGCCGATTGCCGCAGCGTGAGAGGACAGTTAAAAGTATAGGAAGCGGAAGGTTGTTTGAGCCGCTGTGAAAAGTCTGCAAACTGAGTGGTTCATAACTACAGTCTCAGAATAGCGTTACCGGTTACCGGCACAGTTAAGTTGATACATGTGAAATATAGGAGAATCAGTTCGTAATGCCAAATTGTGTGTGTCATATTGCATGTATGTAATCTTACGTGTATAAAAATACAGAAAGTATCGTTCTGTGAAACACAGCTAGTTCTTTACTCAAATGATGTGATGAGTGCTGTCGGCAAGCGATGTCAAATAGAATTCGTATTTCTAGTTTTCCAGAAGGCTTTTGACACTGTACCTCTCAATCGTCTTCTAATCAAATTACGTACTTATGGAATATCGGTGCAGTTGTGGTTATTTCCTGTCAGAAAGGACACAGTACGTTGTAATTGATGGTAAGTCATCGAGCAGAACAGAAGTGATATCTGGCGTTCCACAGGGAAGTGTCATAGGACCCCTGCTGTTCATTATTTTTATAAACGATTTAGAAGACAATCTGAGGTAGCTCTCTTAGACTGTTAGCGGATCATGATGTCATTTATCGGTTTGTAAAGGCACTAGGAGATCAAAAGCAACTGCAAAATGAGTTAGGTTTCGGCATAGTGCAACAATTGACAGTTACGACCCTTAATAATGATAAAAGAGAGGTCATCCATATGACCACTAAAATAAATCCGTTAAACTTGAGTTCTACGATAAATCAGTCAAACCTACAGGTCGTCAATTCTCCTAAATACCTAGGAGTAACAATTACGAACCACTTAAATAGGAAAGAACACTCAGAAACTATTCTACGGAGGCGAACCAAATACTACGTTTAATTGGCAGAACTCTTGGAAGACCCAACAGTTCTACTACACTACACTTGTACGTTATGTTTTGTATTATTGCTGCGCATTGTCAGTTCCACACTAGGTGGGACTGACAGACGATTGCCGGCCGCGGTGGCCGAGGGGACTGAGGCGCTCCAGTCACGGTCTGCACGGCCACTACGGTCGGGGGTTCGAATCCCCCCTCGGGCATGGATATTTGTGCCGTCCTAGTTCGTAAGTAGTTCATAAGTAGTTTGTAAGTTTAGGGACTGATGACCCCGTAGTTAAGTCCCATAAGCTTAACAACCATTTGAACATTTTTAACAGATGATTTTGAGAAAATCCAGAGAAGGGCAGCTCGTTTTGTATTATCGCGATACACGAGTGTCACGGAAATGATGCACGAGTTGGGGTGGAAATCATTAAATGAAAGGGGTTACTTCTTGTGGCTAGATCTATTTGCGGAATTTCTTTCACCAACTTTCTCTTCCGAATGCGAACATATGTTGTTAGCACCTACCTACATAGGAAGACATGATCATCAAAATAAAATAAATCAGATCGGAAACGGAAATATTTAGGTGCTCTTTTTCCCGCGAGCTATTAGAGAATGGAACTGTAGAGAAATACCATAAAAGTGGTTCGACGAACTCTCTGCCAAGTACTTCAGTGTGACTTGCAGTCTATCCATGTTTCTGTCTATATTTTACACTGCAGCCAAAACTACACATCACAAAGGAATAGGGTTTGTACGTGGTAGTAGTTACACCTCCCATTGTGCGCTGTGGTGGTTGAGGTTGATAACGATAACGGGGTAGAAGATATGAGTGTTGAAATTTATCGACCTTTATAAAATTCTACTTGTGCGTGTCAATATTTCGCTCTGAAACAAAATCTACACAACACAGACAAATGGTCACTTGTGCGGTTGTAGTTCAAAGTTTCCCATTGTACACCATAGCAGTGCGACGTCGATAGCTGTGGTGGGTCGTCAACTTATATAAAATTCGGATTGATGACCACTAATAGCTTTTAAGATTATATAGCAAGACGGTTACATACAGCTAAATGTGATGCACATTCTTCAGTTCTTTTTCTTTAAGGAAAAGCGTACTAATAAGGAAAAATAGGAATAAATGCATAGTGCAGTTTGAAAATTAAGAATATCAAGAAAGATGGCAAATCGTAAGACAGAATTTTCGCGTTCTCTTATCGTAGAGACAGAAAAACGAATAAATAAAAAAGTATTCCTAAATAAAATATTGTTTTATTAAAAAACCGCAACAGATAAAAATAACTATACGACAAACTAAAAACCCAGCGATGCAGGTTTTTGCAGCTAGTTATCTATAGAAAAACAGAAAATTTGACGTCGTATTGGCCAAAAATGAGTTTGGTTCTCAACATGAAAAAGAATCAGAGAAGCAATTCCAAAATACGACCTGGAATTGGAAAGAAGATTAAAAAAACAAATAATCATAAAAATATGGATAAAGTGGTCATTAAATCACAGATTTAAGCGAATTCAAAGTCTACTTAACAAACAGAGGCAGACTGAAGCGAAAATGTGCGTAGGAAGAGCAGTGTTGGGTGTATTAAATGAATGACATAAAATCAGTATACTGATAAAGTCACTTGTTCAAAGTAGCACGGAAATGAAAGATGACAGAACACCGAAATACTGTATACGACCTTGTCAAAGATTCACTGAGGTGTTTAATACTGTGATTCCTCTTTTCGGCATTCCCAAAAATGCCGAACTTAAGATAAGTGATAAGGGATTAGAAAGATATATATCACTGATGTCAGTCCATCGTACTCTTAAGCTTTATGTTTCACCCTTTACGGGGACAGAAAACCGTTTTTGTGTGAATCTGTGAAACACAGGGCCATTCAAACAGGAGGAACAGTTTTCAAATATTTATTGGTTCCAAACTACAAAAGGTAGACATTTCCAATGTTCCCCGAAAGAGAAAAGGTTAAATTTTTATGTATTCAATATGAGCACCATGTGTGTCACGACAAATATCGAAACGGAGGCACAAGGTGTGTGGTCCGATGACCTTGGAAGCAACGGGTGATGAAGTTGATCTTCTGCCACTACTCGTCCAATCTAACGTCCTGCAATGGTGTCGTTCAGGAAACGTTGGACATGAATAGAGAAATGAGATGGGGTACTATTTTCCATATAGTCTGGCGTGATAATACAAAATTCGTACCTTTACATGTGGTGGTCAGGATGTAATGCTTGCAATAACGGCAGTGTGAATGGTTTCAGGGGCAGACGGCGTTGTAAAACTCGCCATTCCGTTGGTTGAGGAATGTTAGTGCCTTGCTTGCCCTTACCATGGCTTTTTTGTTCCTTGCGAACGATATACGTATACGCTCGACACTTTCATTCATGGTGCGTGAACGTTCCACGCTTTTCTCTTTTCAGATGCAATTATCTTTTACGAACTTTCGTTTGCCATCGCTAAATCTGCTTATGCCGAGAGAGGTGTTTGTTATGCCGAAGGCTAAAAGCACGTTGAACTCCAATAATAGACTTCAGTTTTGCTAATTGCAGCATACAAATTAATTTTTCTTGTTGTGTCGCCATTGTACCCAATTTAGTCTATAAACATGTCAAGCAACAGTGTCACTGCAGCTGTGTATGACAAGCAACATCACAGTGCGTCCGTGGTTGGAAAGTCCATCTGAACTGTTCAAACTTTGCTTTGTTGTCTGTCCAGGAAGATAAAATGTTTGAAATGTGTTTCTTTTTGAATAGTCCTGTGCATACGTCAACATGCAAGAACATCCTTTCACCATTCAGTAGTTGCCGGCCGCGGTGGCAGAGGGGACTGCGGCGCGTCAGTCACGGTCTGCACGGCCACTACGATCGGGAGTTCGAATCCCTCCTTGGGCATGGATATTTGTGCCGTCCTTAGTGTTAGCTAGTTCATAAGTAGTTTGTAAGTTTAGGGACTGATGACCCCGTAGTTAAGTCCCATAAGCTATACAAACATTTGAACATTTTTTATGATAAAAAACGAAGAAAAACATTCCGTAGTTGGAGGAATTGAACGGCCCTCCAGAAGAACTCGTCAACCTTGTGCCCAGCATTGGAGCTCGTTGCAGTTCCTATTCAGAACCATGACCTGCCGTTCGTAAGGTACACGGGTCCCATGTCAGTTTACCTCACTGCATTTAATTAATGGAATCTCTATACATAAAAATGTTGTGTTGGTTTGTGTGTGTTTGAAAATCTCAAAGTTCTTCATCGATTGAGCTGCAAATTTGTGACAACGTTGCATTGTAAGGAAGGTTCTTAGATACCTGTTTATTTAATATATTACAGATAACGTATATATATATATATAGATATATATATATATAGATATATAGATATATATAGATATATATAGATATATATATATATATTGCTATTTTTGCCGACAACTTTTCCACATTGAAAAATTTATATAAATTCATATACGATATATGTTTAATAACAGGTTATAAAAACATGCGCGTAATCCAGTAGTACGCTGTATCGATATTTCAAAGCATTCCGTCAAGAATTTTCGGAGATATAAGATTTGGAACATAAGACTAAACATGGTTCTAAGTTAGAAATCTAAGACGAGATACAGGAAGGGTAGGCAATGATAAGAAAGGGGAGGGAAGATATACACGTACTTTTTTAATTGAAACCAAGACTCCAAATACCAACTTTTGCAGTTCAGGTTTCAAAACTGACTTAATAGCAGCATTTTCAAAAATCTTTTCATCCCGTATTTCACCCCTTTAATGGCTGATTTTCAGAAAAAGCTGAAAGACGCCTTTTAAATTCTAACCAATTCTAACATATACCAATTTATGTAGGTCTAGCATGAAAATTGACTGGGTAACAGCGTATTTACAAAAAACTTTTCGTCCCCTACTTCTCCCCCTTAGGGACGGAACAACGAAAAATCGCCTCTTAAACGACGCCAATGATGTAAGATGAACACCCTCTGCAAATTTCAAGTTTTTACCATCGATGGTTTTGGCTGGGTGATGATAAGTCATTCATTTAATCAGTCTGTCAGTCAGTCACTCGGAACATTGCCTTTTATTTATATGTATTACCCGTTACAAGCTGTTGTGATCTTTGTTGAAGGTGGTCTATGCAGTGTCCTCCGTTGTATACTATTACCAAGCAGAGTGCAGCGGAGTCGCTTACAAAGTCGCACGACTGGGAAGACGACCCTACTACCCAACGAACCGACGCACGATGAACACACTCGCCCCAGCCGCTGGCGACGAAATGCTCTGTTTACAAGGCTAATTGATTTATCGGCAACGGTCGGGTACCGGATGTTTTCTGATAATGTTTGAAATTGAAGTAGCCTGGCGTCTAATGATATACATAGAATGTGTGCTTCTAACTCCCTGCCGACAAAAAATGGACGTTTACCATCGTAGAATTACTTGGAATTGATTTGATTTTACTTATGGCAGCTGCGGCTTTCGGTGCTAATGTAATATTTCATGGTAAACACGAAAGACTATTAGTCTCATAGTATGTCATTGAGTTTTCAAAAAGCAGTCAAGATACTTTGGCAACATCAGCAGCCGTCACAAATGAAATTTACCGAAATCATTATACAAATACATCAACATGAAAAATGACGTATCGGTTTTTGATAATAATAAACAAGAAGGCAAATGAAACTTACACAATTCAAATGCGCTTTGCCACACAGATACGTGCAAAACGCAAAAAATTAATGAGTATACGTAGCCTTTAAGAGAGGGAAAAGGAAGCAGATATTTTCATATCTATAGCTCTGATTACGCTTTAAAATCTCCAGCTGCCAAATAAGTGAGCGTCGAAAATTGAAGTGGTACCAACTTCCGCTTTGTGTACCGGTCAGGTGCTTTGGTAAAAATGAGACACTAAAGTAACAGTTTATCGTGGAAATACATTCTAGGTAAGTTCATGTTTAATGGTTAATTTTCAGTAAGATCGATCAGCAGTGGAAACGAATTCTGAACAAAACGTTGAGGGGCGTCGTTATTTAATTTATGTAACAGAAACTTTGTGATAGTTTCCAGCAGATAACACATAATTTGAAGCAATTCCATAATTTTTAATTTCTTCATTTTACGTAGGTATGACGAGCGAAAGACGATACGTGCATAGAGATAGATTTAGGAGGAGATTGAAGATGGATGGAAGGAAAGGGAGTGATCAACAGAGGCCTGTAATTAGATATAGGGAGGATGAAGAGGTAGATAGTGGGGAATCAGGAGATAGACATAGCAGATTTGAAATAGATAGGAAGAATGTAGAAGACAATAGTCTTTTACTGAGGTGAATTATACGCCACATGATCCATAGTCGGTAAACTGATCAGTATGTTTGTGGAGAAAACGAACGACAAAACATGTAATGTATCTTACGGGTTTAAAATAATGAGTATCTGTGAAACTATATTTTTTATAACTTTCGTTTTATTTAGCCACAGTAGCGTAACGAACGATATTGATACAGGGTGTCCAGAAAAGGGCTCCCTGATTTCAAAATTAAATATCTCGAAAACAAAGATCGATAGAGGAATGCAGTAAACGGTATGTTTCTTGTGAAAGCTGTAAGTAGTTTATACAGCAGTTTGAAATAATAGTTACAAAAGCTGCTAACAGATGGCGCTGTACGCTGTACAGCTCATATCAGCATACATAAGTTAAATAATTGTATGAAAACACTCTTTGCAAACAATCACATAACAATGTTTTGAAAATGTTCACCATTGGCACTAAAGACGTGGCGCAAACGAAGAATGAAATTCGCCATCACATTTAGTTATCATACATCATCGGCTTAATTACGGTTTCTAAACATTTTACTTGCTCTTTAATTTCCACCAGCTTTTGATTAACGTTAGATTCCAAAGTCTAAGCCTTGTTTCGCACATCAGCATTGACTTTAATTACCGTTTCCTGTAACTTCGTTTCTGTCTCATCCTGAACCTTAACAATTTGTCCCTTTAATGTATTTACAGAATGATTCAGTGCAGTACGTATTTCCTCTTGTTTGTTACTGACAATCCTCACTTCACGATCAACTTTAGTTTCGACCTCTTCGCGAATCTTTTCAACCTTTTCTTCTATACTTTCATTTATTATCCCTTCCATGGACCTAAACTTCTCAGTTAACTGACTACTCACGGCGTCGTAAAGATACTCTGTTTTTTTTTTTTAATTTCATTAGTCATTAATTTCTTTACACATTCTAATTCGCTATTACACTTCTTATCTAAACTCGTAATTTTACTGTCCATCTGTTCAATCAGGGTTTTCATTTGTTTACCAATTTTTACTATCAAAAGCTTGGCTCAGAGACTAAACTGATGACTCTATTTTGTTAGATAAAGATTTATTTGATAGCTCGATCGCATCTATTTTGTTAGTTATGTCTTCAGCTAACGATTGCTGTGACTAATAACTTCACTAATCCTTTGCATCCACATATTCGGATCAAATGACAGATTTGACATCGGCTCTGGTTTCATTTTCAGACCCACAGTATACTTAAAACTCTACAGTTTCATCCGGATCAAGCTCACATTTTGGAATTTCCTGCTTCATTGTCACATCGCCTATATTTTCTCTTTTCATGTTAAAATGTGTGGCACGGTCGGCGTCTGGCTCACTGCCAAACAATGCGGAAGCCGGCTCCAGCATTTGCTGCGGCCGCCCCGCCTACATTGTCGAATTCGATATTGTTGTTTGGTCTATTGTTTGTTCCGGCATTTTTCTTTTGAAATTTCACAATTTATTTAAATCCGAAAAAACGAGTCTCGGGACGAGATAAGTACTGTCCTGTCCACTACTGTCGCCACGTATAACCCTACCCGTCCCACACCACCGGTTAGTATACGATAATTAGAAAAATTACCCGTGTGCCTAATTACCTAAATTGGGTGGAAAAACTATCGGTAATGAAGTCGATGATGTAGCGAAGGCTATAACCGGAACGTTGCTGTACCTATTTGTTAGAATACAACGATCGATAGGAATAAAGTCAGTGGAAAGTAAAATTTGGAATAAAGTGTTTAATGTTTAAATAAAAAAATGCGGAACAAATGGGTTACTTTGGAAAAAGTGAATAATTTATTGATTTTACGGTCGCCAGCTCGTTGTACGAACAAATAATTTAGTGGGATCTCAATAATAGCAAAGTTAATTAAAACGTGAAAAATTACGTAAAATTTGGGTGGGCAGTGAATCATAGTATGTGCCTCAAATCCGGTACAAAAGACACTGACAATATACTAATTACTGAGAAACAGTTCATCAACACAGGAGTTGAATGTAAGACAGCGAAATGCAAGCCATAGCCACGCAAATGCAACAGGCAGCAGATCATGCAAAACTCTCACCTTAATACTTATCAATTACAGCTTCAAATAATTAATTGCGTATATAAGTACCAGAAATTATTCGACAGCGAGTAAGCCATGTGCTTTAGCAATAAACAGTTTGTAACTGAACTATTAACTGTACTAATAGCAAGCTCAAAAAGATATTAATTAATGACTTGGCATGATAACATTGAATATTTAGAAATGAACTATTTAACCGTCTGATCAACTTTTGCTCTCTCTTTAACCAGGAATTATTAGGATTTTAAACACTTACAAACAATCACTATTCTCACTAATCAGTACTTGCAAGTAAAAACCTTTACCTTAAAATAATATGCAATGGAAAACAATCCTTTGCACTGTTATTGAAATATCTCTTGAAATTGAAAGTTAGTCTAGCAGTTTCATTCCACTTAGCAACATATTGATTAGCAACACTGGCATAAGTTACATTTAGTAATACTTTTCTGAACAAATTATTATTAATTACTGTCACATTGTCTTTAATGACTTTGATTTTTAGTTTTCTAAAACTTATTGAATATTCTCGGTAAAACAATGGATGAGGAAGGAACCTGTCTGGACTGTGACTGTGGGTAATGATTTTTAAACACAGGTTCACAAATGACAGTGTTCACTAGTGAACAATTATCACTAATACGCTGGTTAGCTGTACATGCTAAGACAAACTGGACAGATCTTATTGATTTTTGGTGTGCGACGTGGTGCTGCTGATTGGAGACTGTTCGCACTTAACAATTGGCAAACACAGGCTCTTCTTGGCGACGAATGTTAATTACAATTTTGGGCCCACAGCATTCATCTTGATGCATTTATTAATTATTTGAGCTGTGCCCGTATGAATAACTAATATTGCCTGTTAGCCGTCTCCTCCACTAGTGCCAATCCAACACGCATCCTCCTTACGTACTTTTTGCCGTACACCATTGAGCGCACCCTCTCACGATTCCGTCTGTCCTCTCACAAGTCACAACCACGACTCCCACTCTCTCTCGCTGTGTGCCTCTGCGCTACCAGCGATAAAACTCCCTACTCAAAGATGATTCTATACAATAGCAAAGCCCTTGCTAACCCAGCGTGTCTATTATATTCATAGTATTATTTTTGAAATATATGGAAATTAACAGGACAATGCATATATGTTACAGAATCAAAATATACAAATACATAATAAATTACAAAAAACACAAATAATGAGGAAAAATACATGAATTATCGTTTTATATTACGTACTGTACACACACACGAATGGAAAACGGCGTTCGTCACTGTGTTGTTGTGTCACAGTTAGACCATGTCTTTCACATTGCCCCTCCAAAAAAAGGTCACAATGAGTGAAATCCGGCGAATATGGTGGCCAATCCATGGCTGCACTAGTAAATTTTGGATATTCCAAAGCAATGACTCGATTCCCGATTGATGACAAGATCCAGGATATCTCAAGTTTTTCCTTGGCGGTCATCACTTCACCAATGACGATGAGCTGAAAGAAACTGTTTCCAACTGGTTGAAGACACAGGCTGCAGATTTCTATGAAGAAGGTATACAAAACCTGGTGCCATGCTATGACAAATGCCTGCAAAATTTCGGCAGTTATGTGGAAAAGTGGTTTAAGAGTTGTAGAATTTTGTGCAATAAAAATTTCTTCTGTATCTGTGTACAATTTCATTGTATTACCAAACGGAACTTTCTGGACGCACCTCGTATATATATAAATTCGTGGTACTCTTTGCAGGTCTGTTAAACGATTATCTGTATTATCGTTATTCAAGCTACAGCGTCCTTGTCTCATTTATTTATGATATTTGGGTGTATGTATTAAACATATAGGTCGACACAAAAGTGTGTAAACCCCAGAATAACGCCTCAGGAATAGATTTTTTAAATGTTTAATACAAAAGTTGTAGTACTATTCAATGGCCTCCTTGATTTGACCTTTACTTTGATATCTACCATGACCTTGAAGGTCATATTAAATTCAAATTAATTATTTAGGATTTGGAAAGAGCAGGAAATTTCACGTTCGATTGTGACCCTCACCATGTCTTTCATCTCAACATTCAAGCCCCCTTTCAAAGTCAGATATATTTTCTCATATGGGAACCTCCATTTGATACAGTGACTGCGATTGAAAATGTTTGTTTGTCTAGAAAGTGCCAGGATGCTGATAGAGAAAACAAGTTGTAAGACTCGCCTTAACTGGGCGGACCATCTTTTTGTCGTAACTGACCGGAATCGCTAGGTACCCTACAATGACTGGAAGTTTACAATGCTCTTTAAATGAGCTTGAAAGACTGGTTCAAAGCCAAGAGCATTGTGATGGATAAGATCACTCTTGAAGAAAAAAATTGGTGCTCTATGGAAATCCACAATAATAAATGGGGTTTACCATGTGAAAAACATGTTTGACCTTGAAATGCCCTTTAACGTTGTGGTCAAGGACATGGTCCGGATCATACTTGCACTTAGTTTCCTGCTCTTTCCAATCCGCAATAAAAATAGGTATTTCCATTTACAAAACTGAATTTGACCCTGATATAACCTTCAAGTTCATGTTCAAGGTCAAATAAAGGAGGCCGTTGAATAGTCAGGGGAAAGGTCTACAACTTTTGTATTTAATACTTTTTTTTAAAGGCCTTTCCTGTATAATGGAGCTGTGCGACTGATGAGTGTCGATATGGGACGCAGTAGATTTAAACTCGGTTATTGACTTGTGATATTCCTCGTTTTCTTCATGTCGTGCGAAGTAGTTGGCGCGTCCATTGCCACGGTCCACGCCGTAAGGCAGTGCGTGACTCACGCGATTCCGCTATGTGACTTGATTACACCTCGGTCGGCGAAGGAAACATTAATGGGCGGTTCCTGATTAGATCTCGCTCTCCTGTACTTGTAAAATAGTGGCGATAAGAATCTCCAGCATCGCTTGGATCTGCCTATCGAGGTAAATAGTCTAAGCTTTAAAGGCTATTCTTCGAAATTCGCGCTGTTTGTGACCGTGTTTACTGAACAATAAATTTATTTTAAGGATATCGTTTTGCGCTAAGGGCAACATCTTGTATATCACTTTTGTGCGACCTCAGTTTCCTGATTTGCTTCCAACCAATATGCAATGATGGAGCTGGCGAAGAGCGGAGACTATATGGACGGTGTCATGCAACACAAGTCCATGCGCCATATGTCATAACTGACATAATGCAACCTAAATTTTACATGTTATTAAAATATATTTATTTATGAATGTTTCTCGACTTTTTGTACAACATAAGGATTAGTGTACTTTCACTTAGTAGTGAAATCTCACTGTACATAACTGCTAAACAATACTAATTGCGCTCACATCAGAAATATAAAGCAACGGCGCTTTGTCTTGTGATGCATAACACGGTCCATATGTCGGTTGAAAGCATTTGAGAAGAATGGGGTCTAGGCAAAAATATGAAATCCAAATTAGCGCGGTCGAGATGATACAGCATGTCGACCTGCTGCTGAAGTAAGTTGTTTGGAACAAGAAATCTTGCCATTGATGATGGTGTAACACCATCACCAATGCTAATGGAGAACTACAAAACATTGTTAATGGCTCAGGAAGGCGTCTCGTACGCGTTTGATTGTAGCCATGTGGCTATCAGACAGCATTCCGGAGGTCACGAAAAAATACATTTCATTTGCTTATGGAATCCATGTTGCTATATCAGCATTTCTGGTCGTCCACAGGTTTTGTCGTGCCGTTGAAAGTGATGTACTACAGCTTCCTGGATTTCAGCCTGCTTGGAGGAGTTTGGTGTCCATGTAGCGGGTGAGCAGCGTTTTGTTATACTTTGCGACTCTCTATATTTGCGGCAATTTCCCCTCTTTTATCTGGTGGGGCTATTCCTGCGAGGTTGTATAGTTTGTGAATAGGCGTTGGCCTCAAGCATCCTGTTGTTATTCTACAGGTCTCGATGAAGGCAACATCCACATGCCTGGCATGGACAGATGTATTCCAAACAGGGCAGGCGTATTCAGCAGCAGAGTAATATAGTGCAGTTGCCGTTGTTCTGAGTACTGTGGGTTGGGCACCCCATCCGCTGTTTGAGTGTTTTCTGATGATGTTATTGCGTGCGGATACGTGGAAAACATGGACGTCCCTCAGCAGGCTAAGAAGCGGGGTGGGTAGAACAAAGGACAACATGGCCAGATGGAACTACCTCGGGGATCAATCAACACTCTGCGAATGTGGATCTGAACAAACCGCCAAGCACCTGTACAGCTGTCCTCAGTGCCCAGTAACCTGCACGCTGGAGGACCTATTGCAGGCCAGGGAGAATGCCATCGAGCTTGCTAATTTTTGGTCTGATTATATTTAATAGCTTTGGAATTTGTTTATATATAATCTCTTTTGTTTTGTATCGTAGTTGTACTCTTGTCTTTGACCTTTTGTATACAACGCTTTTGACACGAATAAATAAAAAAAGTTTAATTATGGAAACAAATCTACGTTTCTTTCACAAGATATTTCAGCAGTTAGTTCCTAGCAGAATCATCTAACAAACCGCGTCCTTCTTGGATAAATCACAACAATTAGTCCGCATCCGCGAAAGGCACTGTAACTGAAACGTCTGTTATGTCTCGTGTTTTCAAACGTAACTTGGCTTATCCTTGTAGCGACTGCAGCCGGATACCATCTGTTGGTGCGTGTTGTGCTTCAGTGAACACGAGTGTTAAATTTTAGATGCGAGCCTGTGTAGTTCCCAGTGTTCCGCCAGAGGTCTTGTGTTTCGTGTGTCGCGCGGCGCATTTATTCCTTGTTTTTGTATATTGGTTATTCTATGTTTTCATATGTTTGTTATCGCTGTTTTTATAGATGTTCGTTTGCTTAGTTACGCATCAACAGGTTTTAACAACGACTGGCTTTCTGTTCTCTCCTGTGTGGCTAGTCGTGCTGCTATATAATGAAATCTGGACGGCAGAATAAATATCGTTACACCAAGGATCAGGCGTACCTTTTCTTTTGCAACTTCAGACCGTAAAGAGTCACGGGGCCTGATAAAAGTACCTCAGCAATCACATCCTTATTGATTACGACTTCCGAGTCAAGGTAAGGAAAAACTGTTTCTTGTCCCACTGAAAAGTGTTCATTTATCTTCGAAAACGATTCACGTCAGACGAATTGCATTCTGGAACTTTTAGTAGTGCCTGATAGATTTTGGCGATTTATGAATTTGCATAAAAAGCATTCTATTACAGATTTTTTTTCCCTCACAGCCTCTTAGTAAAGGTAATCCTTATTGGGTCTTCTTTCTCCCAACCCTTTTTTGTGTATGCACGTAATCGTTTGGTGTTCGTTCCGGGAAGGACCTCGGTACTGCTGTTTACCACGTTCTAATATTGAGTTGAGCAATGTTCACTTTTCCTTTCTAGTGAAGCCTCTGACCAGCTCCTTGACCTTGTAAATTGCTCTCGTGCTCGTGTCTCGTTGCATTTATTGCAGCCTGGCGTAACTGACACTTTTCGGTGTGTTCTTCTGGAATCGAGTGAGTGCTATAATTGTAAGCTGCTAACAGTCCGAAGCGTCTGGCAACAGTGTAATGTGAAAATAAGCATATTACAGCAGATTATTACGATAGTCTCATTAATGACTTTACTAGAGAAGTGAGCGCATATACATTACTTCTCTGGAAAAAAAAAAAAAAAAAACAACAACTGAAGTGACAAGAATTAATTTTCTTGAGTAAAACATTTCAAAGAATGGTTCCTTAGCTTTGGACTGAAATAAGCGACACTGTCAATAAACATGGACTAAAGTAGTACTGAAAATTGCCAGCACTCCATACCTACTGTTACCCGCAAACTGAGCTTATTAAGTGCATTCAAGAAACTCGCAGATGCATTCACAGAAAGAACAAATTTCCTCTTCTGTCTACTTGGGCAGAGATATTTCACGGGCATATGTATTACGTGAATGGATAGTCCTGGACGTCGCTGACAACAAGTTAATGCTGTCTTTTAGCTGACTTCGCGGTAAAAATTAACGGCTTAGGAGAATCTTCTTGACCTTTGTGTATGTACGGCAGGTCACGGAGCTCGCTAGTTTGTTGGTTCCCCGCGTGGAATAATAACATGTCGTACATATTTTTTCATCTTATTATCATTGTCGACATTGCCTTACCTAAAAATGTGTAACTGTCAAGTTGTCCATTGCGGCTGATATAAAAACCTTAAATACGTTTGGTAGGCCGTCCCGAATGTTGGCGACTGCGGCCTCTAAATTCGTGCAGAACGGTCGAAGGGTTAGCACAGGAAACTGCTAGATGATTGTTCTTCCAGCTCTCGGAAGCTTTGTTCTGCCAGCACTCGGAAGCTTATATGACCCAGAAACTGGGGTAGTTTTAGTGTATCCCAGTTACTTACGGATGCATTGAAAGAGCAGCATTCCTGTCACAGAACCTACAAGTGACTATGCGGTAAGTATAAGGGGGGGAAAAAACCGCGCTGTGAGACTTATACCTCCAGAAGAAACGTTGGTGGACGGGTTAAGCCACATGTGCCGTTTCATATAATTTCAGATTTCGGGACTCGTGCAGAGAACGATAAAACAATTTTGGACACGTTTTTTGTTGTACAACTAGATATGTCCATGCTTCGCAACGGGTGATAAAGTGGGGACTCTACATGCCATCGCTTTTAAGGGTTCTGGACCTCATTAAGTAAAAAGAGACTGCCCAATCCTGTTGTGTATTGCTAAAGACTCGACTATTTTCTAGTAATGGTTATTAGTAAACAGAACGGATTCAAGAACTCATAAAGTACGCTTCAAAATCACAAAGCCAACTACATAAATTGTATTGTCCTTGCACAGATTTTTGTGTAAATGAAACCTATCGATGGAATGGAATATCGTTATGTTTTGAATACAAATAAAGGCTGTCGAAAGAAGTAAAGAAATGTCCTTATGTTTTTAATACATAAAGCGAAATCAGTAACTCGCTGTTTACTGTTAGTTAATATTCGTAGACATAGGTTTGCGGCGCTTAATTCTGTCCTTGACGTAGGTTTACCGAAATGTGTTAATGAGGAAATACATGCAACAGGACCGTGTTATGTTTTATTTTTATTTATTTATTTTCCTGCACTGCGGAACTAACAGCGACTCTATTGGATCTTCGCTGCACTACGCTGTACTTAAAGCGTAGGGTACACCTACTTTCGTTATCATTTCTTCCTATTATCCTATTTCGATTAAATGAAGCCTCTATGTTGCCCCAAGCTAATATTACATGTAAAACTCCATGAAAGTTCGTATGGTACTTTTACAGATTAGCCTGTACAGATACACACGATTAGTTTTAGACAAGTGTTTAAATTATATCTTCACTTTCTCTGACCCGATTTTGATGAAATGAAGCCTTTATCTAAACGCACGATACGCTCAAGATATCTGTGAAACCCGTGCAAATTCGTAAAGTAATTTTAGAGATAAGAGGTCTCTGATATAGGAATGGACAAACACGACGGTTACTTAAAACGTAAAATTGCGATATATATTTTCCGTGATCCGATTTTGATAAATCATGCCTGTGCGTTGAACCGAAACTTCGCTCACGTTTCGTGTGAAAGCCGCATTCATCTAGCATTTCTGAAAATTGAGATACACATCGAGAGACTTACATTTACAGTTTTATTATTAGTATAGAAGATTACATCGCGAAGCAGTTTCACGGCGATCATCTTTTATATATATAAATGTGAATGTCTGTTCGGTGTACGTTTATCACGTCTGAGCCACAAGACATAAAGAGCTACAAATTTGAACAGTTACTAATATCTAGCCGGGGAAGGCTTTAGGCACGGTTTTATGGCTATCGGAGATATATATATATATATATATATATATATATATATATATATATATATATATATATATATATATATATTAATGTGAATGTGTGGTGTACGCTTATCCCGTCCGAACGACAAGACGCAGAGACTTAAATATTTTTACAGTTACTAATTTATACCTGAGGAAGGTTTTAGGCACGGTTTTATAGCGACCTGATAGATGTTTAGTAATTTGAAGAAAATAACGCGAAATGCGGAATAATAATTACTCTTTGAAAATGGTTTTATTGGTCGCATTTTTGCTTGAGAGTTGATAATGATAAAAGGGTGGAGTATATTGGGATGGAAAGTTATCGGTGTATATAAAATTCTACGTCTGTGTGTGTTAATATTTCGCTCTGCAGCGAAAACTACAGAACGCAAACGAATGGTCTGTGTGTAATTGTAGTCCGAAGTCTCCCGTTGCACATCATAGCAGTTCCATGGCGATAGCTAGAAGGGGGTGGAAGATATGGTGGTTAAAAGTCGTCAAATTATTTAAAAAATTCGGACTGAAGGCCATCGATGACGTTTGCGACTCTATAGCAAGGAGGTTACAAACAGCGAAACGTGATGCCACAGACCATATCTTTCGTCTATGCGTGCTACAATGTCTTCAGATCTTTCTCTTTCAGCATACTAATAAGGAAATATAAGAATAAATAAAGCAGTAAAAAAGAAATTTCTTTTCATACATCTCTTTAAAAAATCGATTTGACGTTTCGCGCATTACATCAAGTGATCGATCTGTGATATTATTACAATCATTATTGTTGAATTTCGTGATTGGAGTCTTCGAAACAAGTGCATTTTTACGTGTGATTTGATCTACAGTACTGACTTCCTGATAATGTTGATTAAAAAATTTTGCTTCTAAAGAAGGTATTGTTTCATTTCATCCTTCGAAACCAGTCTCATAGCATACTCCTGATAGATAGCTTATCTATCATAATCAACCAACACGCGAGCGGAACCGCTGGTTTTAGCTAGTATTCAGTAAAATAGACGTACATATTGAATTTGGCCTTGTCTGTCTTTCGTCTGTAGTCTGTACAAGAAGAACCGTCGTCGGGGTGAGGGCTCCGGGAACTGGATGTGCGCGGTGACCTGCGAGTGAGTATGACGCGTGCGGGGCGAAGTGGGCGTTAACCCTGCTGCGTAACGGCGCGCGGCCCCCACACACAGCTGCTGCGTGCTCTGCGAAGCCACAGCGGCCGCAAACGCCTCGTCTCTCTGTGCTGACGGACTCGCCTGGCCGCGCACTCTGCTGCTGGTAGCAGCTCACCTTTTCGTAAACCGTCACTTCACTCCAACACTCCCCTGCCGCTAGACGTCTACCTTCACGACTTTGCATCTTTAAGTGTCTTCTCTAGTTTCAAGTGTCGTATCTCTTCTAGAAGCGGCCAAACTTTCATTTACCACGTCTAGAATGAAGTAAGGTCCTGCAGTTTAATTTCCTAATGTCGCACCACACGTTTACGCTGCACGGCCGTTGACGTTGCACCTTGTCTAATCAAGTGCTGATTATCGGTTGCCCAGTAGTGCATGTTACACAAATTTACGTTAGCTTGGTTACGTTGTTTCATCGGTAAAGAGCACAAGATGTTAAAACGTAGACTCGTCTTTAAGCTACTGAAAAGCAGACCGAAATAATTTTGTCTGACTTTTGAAATCACGGACGTTGTGTGCCTGATGTGACGTGATAGGGGTTGAATTTATGTCGATGTAATATGCGAATGACACTCGTCTCGCTAATACCTCTTTCCTTGGCAGTATGTCTCATAGCACTGTGCAGATTCATTAGCGTCGTAGCGACAGCAGCTTCATCGTGTTTTCTAACAGATGCAGTCTGTTTTCCTCTTTTTGACGTTCAAGCTGATAGGGTCTTAATATGTCGTGAAAATGTATGGCGCGCCGGAAATTTGCTATCCGCAAAGTAGCCCTATATCGCTATACTGTTTTGATAGCATTTCTTTACATTCATCATATAAAAGTAGTATATCCAACTTCTCATTGGTGTATATGTACGCAGGGAATGCTGAAGTAAATATAAGCAACTTGCAATCTAGGCAAGTAAACAGTCAAATATGTCAAAATCCAGACACAGCTCTGTTTGACAGTGTTTGCACCGATAAATGCCGGTTCGGTCCACCATGCTCTCATATTCGAGGACATTTCTCGATTATTTATGCTGCAGTTTTCATTGTCATAATTAACAGGTTATATGTGATTGTAGTTATCTTCTCAAGAGCTATAGAATACAGTAAAAAGCATAGGATTTCGTTAAAAAGGAAAAAAATTAAAAAGTAAATCTCAGTTGATACAAGCACAAAAGACATTAAAAAGTTCGAGACGCTTTACTCCACTGAGTCGTGAGGGCAAGGCGGCCCTCATCCTTCAGTGGCGTGAGCCCTCCCGAACATTTTAACAAAAAGTGCCTTTTGAAAGTTTAGCGTTTGCTGAAAATCGTGTTTAGATGTGAGTAACGGTTCACGAAATAAATCTCCTGAAGTATGTGCTAAACATGTTCGTTCCTGTCATACAATAACCGCTGTGAATTTAAGAACCATCTACGACACATGATTCATGGGAGATTTGACGTTATAAACAATGAGAGTCACAAAAAACTAACGCCTCACGTGAAGCAGTAATAAGGAGACTTTATTTAGTGTTTCCGAATGCGAACACTTCGCGACTTGCAAAAACTTTTACACGTAATTTCAAACCTTTACGATTTTGTTTTCGCTAACAGATGAAAAAAGAATTATCCTCTTGTAGTTACAATAATACTTTATCCTGATCTGAAGTACTTTAACAAGAAAAATCCTCAAAATTTATAATATGTTCTCTGTAAAACATATTAGAATGCAGAGCGACAACGTTGGCCCACTGCCTCTGCAAAGTGCACACATCGTGTGTGTGTCATGATACCTTACCGCGACAGCGCAGTGGAGAGAGCGCACTACCGACGTGCTCTCCAGCTGACCGGATTCGCTAACAAGCTTGTGCTGCAGCCAAGCGAGTGCTCCGTCCATCTGTGTCCCATCCCCAGCTCCTGCTGTAGCTAACTGGGGGAGCCCACTACTCCAAACTCCCAGCTAATCGCCCGTTATCCGGTTTCGTCAGCCAGCTCTGCCAATTACGAGCCGATGTCAGACTTGATTCCAGTCCTACCGCTGGAAAGACAGAAAATGAAAAACAAAAAATACACGTAAGATACTGTCATATGACTCGTGACAATATTGCAGCGAGAGGAAATTCACCGTTATGTCATTTGCATGCACTATATTTTAACTGATTGTATTTTATATTCTTACTAGTCGTCCCGGCAATGCTTTGCAATTGCTAATATGTATGTATTCTGGCTTTGAACGTTGTAACGATACTGCTGACCCCCTCATCTCAATATTACCGTACGATACCATCTGCGTCGGATCCGGAATCGTGTGGTTCAGTTGTGATATATGTTGCGTGTGAAGTTAAAAACGTGATAGCCAGCCTAGGAATCAGTGTAGGACAGTGTCTCAGTGATACTGCGAGTAAAACAAGTGATAGATTTCATTAATTAAGAGATTCATATATTTTCTTTCCAGACAGTTCTATAAACAATATTTGCGTCATTGTACATTATTTCAATAAATAGACAGACGAAGGGTAAAAACTTCTGTAAAATATAAAGAAATGAAAGTAAATAGCATTGTATACATGTTAGGTTCATAAACAAGTTGTGTAGACAAGCTAATTGTGTAATTAATGATGTACTCGAGATTTGAATATTGTATTTCTTTGTATATATTGACTCACTTGAGATTTAGAATCTAGTTTGAGAATTGCCAAGATAATTGATAGCTCAATATATGTTAGGAACATGTGTGATGTACTCGTTAACAAATTAATTGATATTTAAGATCGCACTTTGTTGTCAACAGAAAGATCGGAAATTTCGTCTTAAAAATACATGCGCCATCTAAAATTATTGTTGCGCAGTTTTCATTTTATATTGTGTTTATTTTTGTGTACATGAAATGTTTTTCTGTTATGTTTGTTAATTGTAAATCAGTATATTCTATTGTTATGAACAATGCATAATGTAAGGTCATTATTGCCGATGTTATATATTTGCCTCACCGCCTTGCGTGGGGGAGTTCGAGTTTCGGCAGTTCTGAAGTGCTCTGGAAACTATGTCAGTCCGCGTTTGAAATGGAATTACTGTCAGCGAAGCTCTGATGCTTTATGTTTTAAAGTTGTAATCATGTAATGTTTTGGTGGAGAAGTTTTGATTCAAATTAAAGAAGAAGTGATAAATTGTACCCACGAGTATTTATTTCTACCACGACGCCCCAGGAGAATAATGTTGCAGCGAGCAGAACCCCCATACATCGAAATATTTAAAGATGAGTATTCTGTTTGAAAGTGGTAGAAAGGAACTGTAATTACTCTTAAATAGTATACAAATGTTATAACGTCAAATGTACAAAATTGGATCGCAATCGTATGAATGATATTGATATCCTAAAGACAAGAACTCTTTTAGTTTTCCACTAATTTTGCTATTTTCTGGCCAACTATTTCAAACTTTAAAACCTCTCTCTCGCTTTGAACGTCAAATGTGCAAAATTTTATCGCAATCTGATAAGTGGTTTTGATATTTAATAGAAAAATCTCTTTCTATTTTTTCTGAATTTTCCAATTTTACGGGATGTTTTCAAATTTTTATTTGGTAAGAACGTTACTCTAGCTTTGAACGTCATATATGCAAATTTTTATGGCAATCTGACCAATTGAAAAACCTCTTTCAGTTTCTCGCGAATTTTCAAATTTTCCGGGAACTTTCACAAATTTTTAGTTCATAAGAACGTTTCTTTGAACGTCAAATGATAAAAAAATTTTTTTTTACTCAAATCTTTTCCAAGACCATAATGAACAATACAAAATAAGAATTACCCCTCTCCGTAGTCCGAATAGTCAGTTATAGCGCTGAATTCAATCAAAACACATTGAGAAATGCACTTTAAGTTTTTCTAAAATTTTCCAATTTTCCGGTATATTTTCCATAAAATTTATTTAATACAAACCTTGTACTGTCAAGCCGTACTCAATCGATGCTCTTACAACCAATTTGCAATCAAGACGGTTTGAAGGAGTATTTATTCTAACTGATTGTTGTACACCATGGATTGGAAATCACTCTTACACCATGTAGCAATTGACTTTTACTCGCAGCCGAATGGTCTGGAGCGCCACTTTGCGGGTCGCGCAGTCTCCCGCGTCGGAGGTTCGAATCCTCCCTCGGGCATGGATGTTTGTGTTGTCTTTTGTACAAGGTAGTTCATATGTAGTTTGTAAGTTTAGGGATGATGACCCCCGCAGTTAAGCCCCATAATCTTAACAAACATCGGAACATTTTATTTGTAGAAAGAAATCGTTTTCGGTTTTTCCTAAATTTTCCTACTTTCCGGCCGACTTTTCCAAATTTTTATTTGATGCGAACCCCCCTCTTGCTTTTATCATGAAATGTACAAAATTTTATCGCAGTTGGACGAACACTATTGATAGCTCACTGGAAAAACTGTTTCAAGTTTTCCCGATTTTCCTCTTTTTCCGGACAACTGTTCCATATTTTACCACCGTTTAAACCTTCCCTGACCTTTCACGAATATTTCAAGACTAAAATTAGCCAAATCGGTTTAGCCGTTATCGAATTTTAGCGATACTAACGAACAGCAATTATATATATATAACAGCCTTGCCCTCTATAGTATTTGGTAACGAGACGAGTGTGGAGAAGGTTAAAAGATTCTCTGTGGTTTCCACAGTACTGCCCAGACTATTCTATAATATCTAATGGTCGCCAGCTACATCGTTCTAAAACAATGTTTTCTAATTATGACTGTTGTATTATTTCCTTTTAAATTCTAACGTAAACTCAGGCATTTATTTAGACTCTTTGGAGATATAATAACCGTCTCTCTCTCTCTCTCTCTCTCTATGTGTGTGTGTGTGTGTGTGTGTGTGTGTGTGTGTGTGTGTGTGTGTGTGTGTGTTATCTATCCCTGTTTGCACTTAACAGTGAAGACCAATTTTAAGCCTTGCGTGTGTTCATGCTACCTGCTCAAAATAAAATTAGTGTGGTCACGAATAATTTCCGACCCTTGATTGAATGGAAATAAAGTGTCTAGGATGTATACAGAACGTACATTTGCAATCTTGATTATGTTGGAAAGTTCAAGTCGAAAAAGTAATACATGGCTATAACCAGAAATGCCAAGATCGCAATTATATTATCCAAGAAGACCGGTTTCGAACTCAGGATGTCATCTTCTGGTCTCTGCTAAAATTTGCATTTAACTGCTTATTAAAACGCTTCACATATTATTTTGGAAATGTTGTGGTGAGTGGTCACATAAAACAGTAAAGTAGGCATAAACGAACAACCACGATAGCGCATACTTCCGGCTGAGCGTCTCTATAAAATCATAAATGTGCACTACGGTTGTTTTTCTTGCATGTCTATTTTACTGATTTGTGTGTGACTATCCACCAGCGCAATATACTTGACTATCCACCAAAACATTTTCAAAATAATATGTAAAGCGTTTTAATAAGCAGTTAAATGAAAATTTTAGCATAGACCACAAGATGACATTCTTGGGTGTCGAAACCGGTCGTCTCGCATAAAATATAAAAAAATTGCGATATTGCCATTTCTCTTTATATTAATATATTAATACCGCTCCCTACGATGAGTAAATTAAGTAATACATGGGAATGAAGAAACCTCTCCCCAAAACGTAGAGGTGTTGAGTTGAACAACGCAAGAAGAAAGACTTGTGTGCTAGCTTTTGGATAAACCTCCTTCAAGCAAGAGTACGTAAACTCATGAATGACGCTGCGCCTGAAAAAGACCAACATGAATGTTATCAAAACGTGCAGTAGAAAGACACTTTGACTCGACTGATAACTCGAGAAAATTTTATTCAGTTTTATTCCTCACTATACGCCAATGTTCTCGCTATTGGCCTTTAACAACGTTCTATTGAACATAAGAACGTAGATATATGAGGAAAACAAAGATAAAAAAACTATTTTTGAATAATAACGAACATGGTTGTACAGTCAAATAACTAGGAAACAAACTGAACATCGTAGCGAGGAAAACATAACAGTTACATGTGAATGATAATGTATAACAGCAAATCTTACAGTTTAAATAGTGAAATAATGCCGAATTTTATGCTGCATGCAATTGCATTTATATTTGATCAGAATGGTTCTCCTGGTCATCATTTCTGTTCACTTCCATATCCAATATTTTTTGTATTAACATGTTGCGTCCCAAATCATCTTGTTCAGCAAGGTATCGTTCTCATAATATGCACCACAATTGTCAGTCTCCTCTTCCACGTCATTCTTCAGATCAGTTATATACTCACCTTGTGTATATGTCGCAGCTTCACATAACTTTTGACGCTGGGGTCAGGAAAAATTCGAGCGTCCGAAAAAACATGACGGGAGTAGCGTCATCGACCACGTGACCGAAAACGGAAGTAGTTTCTATGGCAATTCTTTTGATTTCGCTTGTGTTGTATAGACCAGCTATGGTTTGAAAACATTCTACGTCATCTATAATGTGATTGGAAAATATAAATACGTAGCCACGAAAAAAGTCTCCCCTTTCTTTGAGAATGCACGTAGATGCCTTCTGGAATAACTTTCAACATCCGGTTTCGTCTGCACGTTCATGGCAGAGTGCCTTTGACACAGTTCTTTTCCCTTTAATTTGAAGACAGGAGATGGCCGAAGAAAGCTATCCGTGTATTTTCTTCCTTGACACCGCACTGCCTTATTCTAGTATGTTTTCTTTCTGTCTCTACTTCAATTGCATTTATGTTGCAGTATAACAAAATAAAAGCTGAGAGCGTGTTCGTTTTTTGTAAGCAAGCTAGTGTGAAGGTGTAAGACCTTAATGTTTAGCGGAATGTTGTCCAGAGGACTTATGACTCGTCACGTGAACATCAATGAGAGGAGAAAGATGGTCAAGAATACGCAATGAACGACAATACAACTGAGGGCCAGAACATGCTTGCGTATAAAGAAATGAAAGAGAAAACGAAGAGTAATAAAATTAGTGAAAAGAACAAGAAGATGAACGAAATTAAAGATGAATACACAGCAGGAAACACGTCAAGAGGAACAAGAAGCCTTAGGTGACTGCTAGCCCGAAGCTTGAAATCCGGGTTCGTATCCCGGTACAGCACAAATTTTCAACTTCGCCGTTGGATTTATTTCAACTAGTATTGCCTGTGGTCGAAAATCGACCAATTGTGTTTACAATTGTCACTAGGGGTAAAATTTTACGTATCATGTCGGCGGCCTCGCGTGATTATGTTGGCAACATCAACACGATAGAAAATCTTTGCCCATTTGTTCGAACCACATAGAATGACTCGATTAGTGTATCGTACAGACCATGAAGTAAACAAATAATGCTGTTCCTGCTTTATGGTTGACAGGTTCTTGTATGTACCCTCGTCCGCTCAGTAAAAATAATTGCCCTCGTAAAGCGACGATTCCATGACAAAACATCAGCGTTGTCAAGCGACTGGCTAAAATGAAGACTCACAGGATTCTCACTATTCAGCATCTGTTGCCAACATTATCATAGGAGGCCTCTGGGATATTTGGTACAATTTAACCGGCACTGGGAGGTATGAAACGGTATCTTTTACGTGTTAAGGTAAATGCCTGACACAGTAACAATAAATAAGTACGGAAGTATATACTTCTTATGCCATTTTCGAATTATATAACTTTCATTAGCCTAATATTTGAAATGGAACTACAATTTCGGTATTCGTATATTTATATAACGCCAAGAAAAAATGTTATTTCGATACTGCGATATTCAAAATTCCAGAGCTGACAACATGTCGACTTCGTAGTTCCACCCGAGCACCGCTAGATGCCTCTCCCGGCGTATCATTTATATCGGCATGTATATGAAAACATCTACAGTATTTCCTTTAATCACTGCGAAAATGAAGCATTTGAACGGCACAAGAAAATGAGTTGGGAGAACTCCATGTTTCGATATTCACGTATTTTAATACTGCAGATGCGCTGCATTACAGCGTCTTTGGTCGAGACGATTAGCCAATCAGTGAGCTCATTGTTGGAGAATCTAGAACTTTATCCAAGCAGTAGATAGGAAATTTTCTACTTCCTTTTAGCACTTTTAATAGCTAAATGCACACATAAAATTTACATTCGTGAAATCTACGACAAACAATCTTTCGAATTATGTAACTTTCATTGGCCTTCTTGTACGAATAAATTAGTAATCTGTATCACAATTTTCGTGTTAGTGTATTTATGTAATGATGCCGTGAAATATTCGAAATTTTTCAGTATTTCTAATTTGTAACTTAATGGTCTCTGGTGTTTTTGCTGACTTTGGTGCTACAATCGGCTCGGCTGTGAATCTAATTGTTTAAATTTTTGGACTTAAACCCATTTTTCCCAAAAATAGAAATTGTGAAAAAGTGTTATATTTAGTCATCAGGTTCTCTTTAAAATAATTGAAATAACATTACAAATATTACAAACTACCAGTATGTGTTGTAATTTGCACCACCCATGATGTTGCACTGTTTCCTAGTAAAAAAATAGAAAAATTTAGTATTTGTGATGACATTCTTCTATTTGTTCAAACTGTGCAATATTGTCTATTATATGATAACTCTGACTTACATTGATGGTATGACTCATGAAATATTGAAAAACACTTTGTGTGAGCCGCGGTGGAGTAGCCGAGCGATCTAAAGCGTCTCGCTGCGGAGCGTGCGGTTGCTCGCCGTGGAGGTTCGAGTCCTCCCTGGGTGTGTGTGTGTGTGTGTGTGTGTGTGTGTGTGTGTGTGTGTGTGTGTGTGTGTGTGTGTGTGTTGTCCTTAGGTTAGTTTACCTAGGTTTAAGTAGTTTGTAAGCTACGGACTGATGACCACGTAGTTTGGTCCGATAGATTTACAAACATTTGAACACTCTGTGTGAAGCTGAACTTGACATTTCTTGTGTATGTAGATCGTCTGACGTATGTAAATCTTGTATCTTTTTACGAAGTGTTAAGGTAATTGTGAAACTTTAACACACAGAATATTCAAATGTTTGTATAGTCTATGGGACTTAACTACGGGGTCATCAGTCCCTAAACTTACAAACTACTTACGAAGTAGGACGGCACAAATATCCATGCAGACCGTGACTGGAGCTCCGGCTTTAACACACATACAGAGAGCTCGTGGATGCCTTTTAACATACGTGTGGTGAGTTTTGTATAGTAAGTCCATTTCGACTGCATTTTGTAAGGCTAAATTTTGAGTTGCGTGTACACTGGGAAGAAATGGGTTAATGCAGTGTGTTGCCGCAGTAGGAGGCCTTTGAGATTAGCAGGTGGTGGCAAGGCGATCCGGCGAACAAAAAAATGTTCAAATGTTTGTATAGGTTATGGGACTCCACTCCGGGGTCATTAGTCCCTAAACTTACAAACTACTTATGAACTAGCTTATACTAAGGACGGCACAAATATCCATGCCCGAGGGGGGATTCGAACCCCCGACCGTAGTGGCCGTGCAGACCGTGACTGGAGCGCCTCAGTCTGCTCGGCCACCGCGGCCGGCTCCGCCGGACGGGCGCCGTCACGTATGGGGCCTGTCGGTCCCCCGCGGCAGCGCGCGCACTCGTAAACTGCGGCGGCAGCGGCGTGCGCCTGTTCGAGGGGTGGCCGGCTACCGCTGCCGCGGCCTGACAACGCGACCGCCGGCAGCGCCAGATCTGATCTGCGAGCGTGACCCGCCACATCGACCTGCCGCGCGTCACGCTTCCCTCCGGAAACGCACAATGCGCCGTTTACTGAAACCTGTGTCCGTCGGCCACTGCCACGGCCGAGCGGCTCCGCGTGCCACCTCACGGTGGATACGTGAAATTCAACGGTCACTACTGATGTCCAACTGAATCGTGATACATGTAGATAAGTAGTGTCTGTTCTTTCCGACATGTCCGAAAGAAAAGACACTCTACGATCCTTTGTAGCTAATATCAAATTCGTACAATCAAGGAAGTCAGAAACGTTGTAGCCGCTTATTGTGGGCATTGAGTTATTTTCAGTGAGGCAGTTGATAATTTGTGTCCAGGCCGGAAATTGAAACCTGCTCTTCTGTTAACTAGGCAGATTCTTTATCGTAGGGGGGGCGGGCATAGGTCCGCTCAATGAGCAGCGTTCCACCTCGGGCAGGAAAAACAGCAGAGTTAGCGCTTTGGCGGGTTACCCTCGTAGCTACTTGCTGTGACAACTGGAGAGGGGACGCGATCAAAACAGATGTACATTTGTGTCTACTGTCTCATTATATTCAGTGCATCAAATTATGCTGGTAAATAAAGACAATTATACAGTATTTCCGCAAAGTCTCTCCGCATTAGCGATATCCGCGTGTCTCGCGTTGCTGGGCGTGTGAAGTTGGCAGCACAGACTAAGCGCACCTGCACGTGTTCCGTGGACCTGTAGTAGCATGGGGTTTGTTGCGTATGCGCTACAAATGTTCAAATATTTGTGTAGCTTATGGCACTTAACTACGGGATCATCAGTCCCTAAACTTACAAACTCCTTATGAACTAGCTAACACTAAGGACGGCACAAATATCCTGCCCGAGGGGGGATTCGAACCCCCGACCGTAGTGGTCATGGAGACCGTGACTGCCGCGCCGCAGTCCCCTCGGCCACCGCGGCCGGCGCGGGTTACCCTTGTAGCTACTTGTTGTGACAACTGCAGATGGGACGGGATCAAACCAGATGTACACTTGCGTCCAATGTCTCATTATATTCAGTGCATTAGATTATGCTGGTGAATAAAGACAATTATACAGTGTGACGTGTTCCGTTGACTTGTAGTAGGGTGGGGTAGTGTTGGTATGCGCTACAGCTATTTCTTGTGTTATCGTCTTGTTCTTGTATACGCTGAGTGTAGTGAGAATGGTTACTGTTGTAGCGAGAGCCATTTTAGTGGAAGAGGTTTGCCGCAAAGGAGGAAACATTATGGAGCATGTGAGGCGACCATTTAGATTGTTTTTTCCTACATCGTGGTGTCCACATCGCGACACTGTACGTGATTTAATTCAAATGTTCAAATGTTTGTACTTCTATCGGACCAAACTGCATGGTCATCAGCCCGTAACTTAAAAACTACTTAAACTAAGGTAAACTAACCTAAGGAAAAACACGCACACCTATGCCCCAGGGAGGACTCGAACCTCCACGGCGAGCAACCGCGCGCTCCGCATCGAGACGCTATAGACCTCAGCTACTCCACCGCGGCGATTTAATTCTCAAGACTTTCATTTCATGATGAACCAAAAGTGGTAGGCCCACGGTGTTAACAGTATGGAAGCTCGACGACATTTCGGACATCTTGTTGCGGAGTCCAACAAAATCAGTAAGGAAATTATCACAAGAGGCTAAAGTCTCTCGAACAACGGCACATAAGGCCGTGAACAAAGAACTGGGGAACAACATATTGTGAATGGTTTCAGCGCTTTATTTACAGACATGGAGTTGGTATTTTAGGTCGAAAATATTTCACTGATGAGGCTTGGTTTCACCTATCTGGCTACATTAATTGTAACACTTATTTGGTCTATCCAAAAATCCACCTGCCTTAAGAGAAACGCCATTGCACGCAGAGAAAATCGGAGTGTGGGTTGCCATAACACGAGCGCGAATTATAGGGCCGATATGTTTCGAAACTACAGCAAGACAACGGTACTGCTCATACATCACATCAATTCCTGTGACTTTTAAATGAAACCTTTCGAGACAGAATAATTACAAAAGGCCTCTGGCCCCCTCGCTTACCGAATCTGTCTCCAAAAAAAATGTTCAAATGTTTGTATATCTATCGGACCAAACTGCGTGGTCATCAGTCCGTAGCTTACAAACTACTTAAACCTAGGTAAACTAACCTAAGGACAAACACACACACACCCATGCCCCAGGGAGGACTCGAACCTCCACGGCGAGCAATCGCGCGCTCCGCAGCGAGACGCTTTAGACCGCTCGGCCACTCCATCGCGGCAATCTGTATCCTCCCGATTATTTCCCTCGGGGTGCGGCTAGAACTTTTGTTTATCAAAATAACCCAAAGACAATATATGAACTTAAGGCACCGATAACTGAATATCTGCATTTAATTACACGTGAAACATTGGTAAAGGTATTCGAAAATTAATGTAAACGTGTTGAACTATGCCTTCAAGAAAGAGGAAATCACTTCCAGTACCTACTGTGATAATGGTGAGGACAGCGTATTTTATTGTAATTAATATAGCTAATTAATTTCATTGTTTTAACGATAATAATGTTGAATCCCATCTCGCAACATAACTGCAGCCAGTAGCAGTGAAACCCGGCCGGTAACTGATACAACGTCATGAATGTGCTGCCACCCTTACGCGCCCCGCAAGAAGAGACACGCGGACTCGCCGCTGCGAAGAGTGAGGACACACTGTATAACTTAGGAAATCTGAGTAATTACTTTGACTTCTGATATCTAAATGTGTTAATGACTGCTACATATAGTCACGAAAATACAGTATGTCAGCATAATAGATTATTTAGAACACATTTAGATTAGTTATGCACAGAGATAAATAAGTAAATATAATTCTCATTAATAAAACATAGTCTTATGTGTTTCTTTATATCTGAAACGTCATTCAGCAGATGATATAGAATTGTGCGTGTTTTCGCCGATAGATCTCGCTCTTGCAGCTCGCAGAACTGCCGTGAGATGTGCGTCGAATGGTTGTTCGTGGAGATTTATTTCCCTTCTTTAGGAAAAATAGTTTTTCCATACGAATATGTTAAGCCGAACAATGATAGTAAGTTATCAGACTTGTTTATTTATTTATTTAGCCTGATCAGATTAGGGCCATCAGGCCCTCTCTTACATCGGACCAGGGTTTTACACATACAGTATTTCTTTACATGTGAGTTACCTATAACATAATAATGATTTTTACAGATGAACAGTTAATAGCATTATTTATACAGGTTGATTACATGTAAAAGGATGTAAATAAAAGGTAATAACTTAACTCTACATATGTAATAACTTAACTCTAAATAGGATTAATACTAACAGTACCACTGAGACACCTTCTGCTGCTGCTGCTGGTGTAATAATAGAAGTAACAACATTTATATTAGCAGATACAATATTTACATTTGACTATATCGAGACTGGTTAACGCATGGCGAATTCTGACAGAAGCTGTACCTGGCGAGAGCAATGGAAGGTGAAGAATATCTGGGAGGAGGAATGGATGTGACGTACCTGGACCGTAGGGTAATAAAGACTGGCGTCATTATTGCTTTAGTAGATAATCCATTAACTGTCGTTTGAAGCTGGCAGTGTTATTCAGTTCTCTGATATACTGAGGTAGATTGTTCCAGAGCCTGGTTCCTGCTACTGAGAAGGATTTTGAGAAACCGGCTGAGTGATGGATAGGGACAGAAAGGGTTTTGCTCTGACAGGAACGAGTAGTTCTTTTATGTTGATCAGATAAGAGTGTTAAGGTCGAGAAAAGATATGAGGGACAGTGTACGTTGATAAGAAAGTAGAGGAAACAGAGTGTATGAAAATCTCTGCGCTTGTCAGCACGGAGACAGGATAGTTGCTTATAAGATGGTGAAATGTGATCAAAGAGACGGATGTTACATATATATCGAAGGCAGGCATTCATGATTAGTTCCAGACGTCGTGAGCTTTCCCAAGAGAGACCTTGCAAGATAACATCACTGTAATCAATAATTGGAATTACAAGCGTTTGTATAAGTTTCTTTTTAGATCGAGAGGAAAAAACTTCTTGTGCATATTTTAAAACTCTGTATGCGAAAAATGTTCATAAAACTGTGTTAGGCGCACGATATTCTGAGTAAGGTGCATCGCTATGGCTAAGCTTACCCTAGGCGTATCTGCATCTAGTGTTTGCAGCATAAACTACGAGAGTGAGCCCAGCTGCTGTTGCCTGGCTCTTCAGCTCTGCCCACGCTCGTGCAGGTGGCCGCCCCCACGGCCCGCCTCTGCTCTACCCACTAGTCCCGCTGGGTGTCTCAGCTGCAAACCACTCTGCCGTGCTCTCAGCCACACCCAGTTTCTCACACCCTGCCCACTAGTCTATAATCGCTGCCAAGGTTCCGCCGAGAGAACGAGCCTCGTGTGCATGCGCACTGAAATTCAACCATCTTCTTGCTTGTCGTCGCATTCGTTATATGATGAGAAAAAACATACCTTGGAGCAGTGTGTCGCAGCGGAGTGGCTGAGCGGATTGAGGGCGCTGTGAGCAGACATGGATATTTGTGTCGTCTTTAGTATAAGCAAGTTCATAACTAGTTTGTAAGTTTAGGGACTGATGACCCCGCAGTTAAGCCCCATAAGCTTCACAATCATTTGAACATTTTTTTTAGAGCAGTGTTTTTCAACCTTTTCGAATAAGCGACTCTCTTCCAAGCTAAATTATTCTGGCGACCCCCGCTCATTCCTCACGAACCTTAACGCAACTATGTCATATCAAAGGAAAGACATTTAATCTTCTTTATTTTCTATAGCTTTCTTTTAAATTGTTGCATGAAGTTTTTTGTGTATTTTTCGGAATGGAGCAAATATTCTATTCTTACACGATTATCGACAGAAAAATATATTTTGCTAAACGGGTGATTAGAATATCAGACAGGACTCAGAAGCGAATTATGCTCATTAAGAAAGGTCCCATTGTACATACCAGTTTTAAAGACAAAATTTTCTTCCTTAGGGACATCCACAACCGCCAATCTTAATTTTAAATAATGGGATCCGCAACAGTTATTAATTTTAAACTTTTTATTTTATTCACTACCCTTCGTTTCGAGACCTGTATCTCATCAACAGGTGCATCTGCAAATTACAATCAAATAAAATAGTGACGGCTATAATGAAATAAAATGGCTACCCTACACCTTTACTAAAATTGTTTAGTACAAAGGGAGTAAACGTCGTTCGCCGTCGGAGCTTCGAGTCCTCCCTCGGACATGTGTGTTGTCCTTAGGTGAATTTACCTTAAAGTACTTTATAAGCTAGGGACTAATAACCAAGCAGTTGAGTCCGATAGATTTACAAACATCTGAATTTTTGGAGTATACGTACTTAGTGAATTCGTAAAATTTTTAATAAACGTTTCTAAATGTAACAGTTTTATGTATTCACTAAGTACGTATACTACCTTTGTAGTGTGACACGAACGGCCGCACGCGCCGCAGTATGGCGCCTTAGTGCGCACGGCTATTCCGCCACGGCATGCATGACATTTAGCCGTGCGACTTCCATGTCTTTGGTACGTAAAAAAATAAACAGAATAAAACTTAAAGGGGAGAGCTTCGTTTACTCCCATCTACTACCTTTAGGCATGTCCTTAAGTATAACATACGTTTTTCTAGTTACTAGCTATTCACGAGCATCCAAATGATTCAAATGTAGGTTTGCCGTGATTGCCCTCAAACGCTACAGGCAATTTTTTCTCGTATTCATGCTTTTTAATCTGTTATTGTATTGTCTTCTGGTTGCTTCCATCAATTTTTAAGCTTTCGATTTCCCATTCCATTTCAATTTGCCAATTGATTTTCTGCCATGCTTCGGCTTGAGTAACGCCAGTTATTGTATTGTCTTAACTATAAGCGAGCTCGTTCGTTACGAACCCTCTTTTAACATTAATAATGACTGTATTATCTTCCATATTTGACTTAATTACAGGTTAAATTGATATAGCGGAAATGTATTGTTTTTAACAGTTTCAGGCTATTGCACATTTAAATGTTAAAAAAACCATTCTGAGGGTGGCTTTGTGGGTTATGCATGAATGCTTACAATAAATTTGATATTATTATTATTATTATTGTTATTGTTATTTGGAAGTCCGAAACTCTCCAGAAATATTTTTTCACATCAGTTGGAAAGTACATTGAATGTAGGCAATCTGAAATGATTCATTTTGTTGAGTCATCGCTGGAGCTAAACTGTCACTGTGCGACTTGATCATTTAACAGAATAATAATACTTTGTATACATTTTTTCAGGAAAATAAATAAAATTTTCACAAACTTTTATCATTACGAAAGGTTACTGCTTTTACAAGTTATGGCCCTCGTGAATGAACAAACATAACGTAACAGTGAGTTACGTAGGTGTGTGTAACGATGTAATCGCAGAGGAAAGCAAATGCAAAACAGCCATGCAGCGGCGTCACCCTTGAAATGTCACGTGTCGGTGAACACGTATGGAAGATCGTTCCAGAAGGTCGCGGGGGAATTTGCGGGAGAACACTGTAAATGCTTTGGTCTTCTAATGTTGACCTCTTGCTAACTTCTATGTATGTAAAGCTGTAGTCGTAACCCACAGCCTTACCTTCTTAGCCATAAACTTAAAACTGAAATATTTCTCAGAATCGTAATTTAATATGGTGCCTACAACGAACGTGTTTAAACGGCATTATAGTTGCGTATGTTTAAATTACAATAATAATAATAAAATAAATAAAAATTAAAATAAAAAAGCTGAGATAGACAGCCTATCTAATCAAATACTCAGGCAATCGAACATTATTCTACAATCCAATAAAGAAAAATCTTCTACTGCTCTTGTTCTCTCGTTCGGCCAGGTGATAGGCCTAAGCTGCCAACAAGACTTACAAAATTTAATTGTGCAGCATGCAGCAATTATTGGCCAAATTAAAAAAAATGGGGGGGGGGGAGTTCTGTAGGTAGACAAAAGTAACTACTTACGTGTGTCGTAAATGAAACGCGTGAAGTGCAGAGGCTAATTAGAGTACATTCCATTACCCTTGTTTCGCTCTAGTTAATTTCCAAGAAACTGTCTATTCCTTTCAATGGCTCTTCCAGGTCCTTTGCTGTCGCTTACAGAATTACAATGTAATCTACAAAACGCGGAGTTTGTTTCTTCTCCCTGATTTTTAATTCCGTTTCCAAATGTCTCCTTTCCTTCACAGCTTCCTCAATGCACAAATTGAATAACACTCGGAAAAGTGTTACAAGCCTTCTTACCCTCTTCCCAACTACTGCGTTGTTTGTTTGTAATTCTATCGGATCAAACTGCGTGGTCATCCGTCCGTAGCTTACAAACTAGTTAAACCTAGGTAAACTAACCTAAGGACAAACACACACACACACACACCCATGCCCAAGGGAGAGCTCGAACCTCCACGGCGAGCAACCGCGCGCCCCGCAGCGAGACGCTTTAGACCGCTCGGCTACTCCACCGCGGCAACTACTGCGTCCTTTCATGCGTTTCGACTCTTAAAACTGTTGCCTGGGTTCTTCATAAGTTATATAAAATTTTAATTCCCTGTTTTTTTTTTTTTTTTTACCTATGCATCTTTCATTTTAGTGACGCTCGAATGTAAAACAGCTCATGTTATGACAGTGATTTATTCTCCGATCAAATGCATTTGTACATTTCCCGGAAGAGGTTTGTGCTGTGGGTATTTGTAAAGGTCAATGTACATAGAATGCTGAAGCTGACAGTGTTTCGATTGGTTGGCATATAAGTTGCCATTACTCGTCTTTAGATTTCATCAGTGCTATTTCTGACGGGTTAATTTGTACGAGGGCGATTTGGAAAGTAACTGATTCGTATTTCCTACCTCAATTTCGGTTCATGCATTAATATCCCATGCAAAGGCGTGTAATTAGAGTAATTTCTGGAGACCACCCAAGATCATCTTGTAGACAATTTAAGGCTCTATGTATGGATCTTCACACTAGCTCCACAATAATACATTTATATACTCCTATAAACTTTGTTATTGCGTTGGTAGACTGCCGAGCGCTGTAAGGCGCCTTGCCGCGGGTAGTGGTTCCTCGCCGTCGGAGGTTCGAGTCCTCCCTCGGGCATGGGTGTTTGTGAAGCGTTTGTAAGCGTAGGGACTGATAAAGGCAGCAGTTAAGTCTCTTAGATTTACAAACATTTGAACATTTGATAGCGGAGTACGCTTCAATTTCTGCTTATCTTGAATTCTTGGAGAATTTGTCTTCGGTGTTACGATGAATCTTTCCAAGGTTGTTAATATGAGGTCTGATTAAAAATATCTCTTATTTCATATGTTGCAACATATTTATTGTATTAGCTAGATTATAAATATATTCACAAAACATAGCATTAATCTTGCCTTCCTAGTGCCACTCATGTACAAAGAAGTTTCATAGCAAAGATAAACACAGTACTGAGTTACTTATGGGAGCCACACGCGCATTATGTACTATCCTGTCCAAGCGAAATTGACAACTCCCCTCTTTTGGTATCTTACATTTGCTTTTATACAACATAGAAAATTACGAGTCCAATTCCTGATGTTGAGTCGCAATAATTAAATTGAAAACTACACTTACATGAAAAGATACTAATATATGATATTAATATGTGGCAGACGTTTTTAATATCGTGTGTATATATTGTTAGCAAAAGAAATCATTAATCTCGTAATATAGCCCTTTTTTGTAGGCCTTGATCTTGACTATAGTAGTGTTTATTTATATACAAAGTTTAGAGGAATTTATAAGATATTACATCATTTATATCGGATTAAAAGGTATTTCATGAATCAGTGCCTCGAAATTGACTTCGTGAAAATTGAGGTTTTCTCAACTTTTACCAAATATGGATTTTTATGATATGTAACAACTGTTCACGTATTTTAGATTTTGAATTTTGAGATACTTTTCTCTAAAATCAGCAATGGCAGTTCGAAAATATGCCATAAAAATCACACTTTCCATAAGTTTCGAACTTTAAAACTGTTCTGACATTAAAAAGATTTTGATAATTGTTTTGACAAACGGTGGAAACGTATTCACCATTGCAAACGTTTGTTTACAGGCCGAATTTTACGTATATTACGGATTTTAAGTATGGTATCCAGTAGTTTAATACCGGCTCCCCCTTCTTATGTATCGTCACAAGTATCTATAATTACAGCAGTAATAGTAGTAATGAGACCTATACGTAGGAACAGTGATGAAGTAACTACGCTTATAATCGTAAATACTAAGAATATGTTGCTATAATGTCACGAAATTTCAGTACCAATCGTCGTTGCTGTTAACGAACGGCTGGAATTGTGAGCCTGAATGCCAACCGAGCTAATGAATTTTTTTATTGTTGAGCTTAGGTGATATTAGCGATGCAATACCATTGCGTACTCACACTTCGCTCTTGCGACATGTGGAGTTTTCATCGATAGTGTTTCCTGTCGTATGTTCAAACAGCACAGGTAAGAAAATGACCTCAACTCCATTCAGATTAATTTCGTCGCTTGCCTTACGCGCTGTTCACTCCAAGCTTGTATTACACACGTTGAGAGGTTAGCACCACCGTTTCCATCAATTACTAGCATTACTGTTGTCGATGCAATCATCGCCGTGCACATATTTAATTATTTGTAGATTTCAATTCGAGGCATGTTTTCTGTGGTTAGGAATTCAATCACAATACGCTGTTTCTCAAGCGCTTGCTTACACACTGCCATGTTGCGCCTTACAATTTTGGAACTTTAACAGCAGAGGCTAGCAATTTGCGCCAGCGAAGCAAAAAAGTAGACCGAGTAATGTGCTTGTAATAGCTCAGCCGATGTTGAGAGCATAATGAAAAATGCGTAGGAGTTATTATTCGGCACGTCGTCGTATTTACTATATCACGAAAACGTTAGGAGTGTGTGTGTGTGTGTGTGTGTGTGTGTGAGAGAGAGAGAGAGAGAGAGAGAGAGAGAGAGAGAGAGAGAGAGAGAGAGAGAGAGAGAGAGAGAGAGAGTTGTGAAATAAGCTGTTTGCTCTCCATATGAGACGGTGATATGGACTAAATCAACAAAAAATGTTCCAGTAGACAAAGGATCTAGAGTGTTTACCTTAAGAGCTTATGTTTAAGAGACGTTCTTCATGGTGGCGAACAGGACAAGAGCTCATTCTTCTTAAGGTATGTGCATTGGAGACCATGTTTACTGTAACATTTTCTCCTTGTTTTGGTTGATACTACCACCGCTCAAAATAAAGAAAGCAAAGAGCGTACAGTACATCTGTTTTAGAGGAACGAAGAGAAAATAGTGCTCACAGCTTTGGAGGATGAGATTTGGAGACCATGTTTTCTAGACTCTCTTGTTTCGAGTGATCGTTCGTATCATTTCCCTGAATATTGACCAGTAGTCCTTTGTAAAATTTTTGGGGCCTAAGTTAGTGTTTCTGCTGTTCCATCTGCATTTGTTACAGAAAGAGTTAACTGAGTATGGATAAAATTAATTCCCTGTATGGCGGTGAATCTAATTTTACCACTGAATATACCTGCATTACCTGTCATTATACGACGCATAGTTCAGAACAAATGACTTCATCAGTTTTTAGATATGTTTAAAAAGTGTTTGTTTTTAATAGTGCCCTGTAAAATTTGACGTTTTCTTCACATTTGTTTTTCTTATGTATAACTCATTTTACAGGCTATATCTCAATGTAGCACTGAATCTATTTCCAAAATTTTATGATATCACACATAGTTCAGGAAATTACATTTCCTGAAACATTGAGGTATTTGAAATACTAGCTTTAGCGTAAAACAGTGTGGGAGTTACCCTGTAATCATCAGCTCTTTGTTAATGAGAGCGCTTAGTGATTGCCAACAAAGTTAGTGACTTTCAATCTTTTTGTAAGCTTTTACGTGCGTAAATCGATTTTTTTCTGGCGGTCCTTAGGAGTCCCGGCAGATACTTTGTGAAATTATACAGGGTGTCCCACTCAACTTTTTCACTCCAGATATCTCTGGAACTGCAACAGATATTGAGAAACGACTCTCACGGCCGTGAACGTACGGCAGGGGCTTATGAAAGTAGGTACGACGACATTCTAACACGTAAACAAATAGTATTTTTAACAGAAACCTGAGGTTTTCTTTAATGTATACACCATATTATTTCTTACGCAATCAATAGCATGAAAAAACACGAAATTAATGGCGTTGGTGCATCGCAATATGTAATTTACATCCGGAGAAACTGCTAAGCGAAGTTGACGTTTGAAATACATGAAGATCGCAGCTAGCGCGACCCTAGACTGAAGGAAGACTTATGGCTGAGTCTCTAGACATGCGCTAAGTTTATGTTGAAAATAATATTTGTTTACGTGTTTGACTGTCTCAGTGTACTTACTTTCATAAGCCCCTGCCGTACGTCCATGACCGTGAGAGTAGTTTCTCAATATTTATTGTAGTTTCAGAGATATCTGGGGTGAAAAATTTGAGTGAGACACCCTGTGTAACTGCATAGTTCTTTAGGCCACTAGGGGGAGAAAGGCCTCACTCTATGCAGTTCGTGCTTCCTATATTGGATGCCAGTATAACGCGCACGCCTCTACTGAGCTTATAAATCAGATTGGAATGTGACCAGCTGCATTTAAAATGCCTGCTTGGAGTGTGATACAACGCAGCAAGATTATGGAAATAAGTGAATGAATTTTATGGAAAATAACTTGAGAGAAATATTTTGTATCTCCCTTTACATAAGCTATTGTTAAGTTGGATGAAATATCAGTACAGTATCCTTGTAATCTTCAATTGCTACATAAAATATAACCAACTGAAACTGTCAGAGAACAAAACAAGCAAATATGTTTTTGTTTAAAAGAACGTGACAAGAAAAGTTGTGAAGCAGCTGCCTCAGGTCCAGTGCCGTCATCCTTTTACTCAGTGTATCCTCGTTGTAAACTTTTCATTTACAGCATCTTCCTTTCAGTACTACTGTCTACATGTGTCTATCTCCCACTCATTTCTTTCCCATTGTGACCCTGTCTACGTTTCACTGCCCTCACCCCCCTTTCTCTCGATCTTCCTTGTCACTGTCTCTGCCGGCCGCGGTGGCCGAGGAGACTGAGGCGCTTCAGTCACGGTCTGCACGGCCACTACGGTCTGGGGTTCGAATCCCCCCTCGGGCATGGATATTTGTGCCGTCCTTAGTCTTAGGTAGTTCATAAGTAGTTAAGTTAGTTAAGTCCCATAGACTGTACAAACATTTGAACATTTTTTCACTGTCTCTCTCTCTCTCTCTCTCTCTCTCTCTCTCTATCTATCTATCTATCTATCTATCTGTGCTAATATGTGGTGTCCACCCATTTCTCTGTTTTCATTTCCACTGTCTTCTCTCTATTGCTCCCACTATTACTATCTCCATGTTTTACTACGCCTCCCACCCCCTCGTTTCTCTCTCGCCATCACCGTCTACTTTCTCTTTCTCTCCCATTGCTCATCCACTGTCACTTTCTCATCTCTGTTCCACCGCCATCCTGTGCAGTTCTTTTTCATGTCACAAATGTGCAAATATGTTAACATGCCAAAATTTTTGGCGATGTAGATGAAATTAGGACTGAAGCAGCTGGTTGTCCACTTGTCTGTCACGGCTTTTTAAACAGGAACATATTAGTCTTTTTGTCCTTCCATAGTAGTTTATTTTTCAGCTGTTTCCCTTCTTTTCCTGGCTACAGTAGGATGTGATGTTCATATAAAGACTTGAAATTTGAGCTCGTTGTGCTTCTATAAAACAAATTCAGTAATTCAATAAAGATTTGACAGTTCATTTATACCCTTCGACACATCTATATGCGGGTATGTCGAATGGAAACAGAAATTGTTGCAATACTTATTTTGATACCGATCACTAAGGGTTTTAATCATAGCTTTTCCGTTGGTAGTAACGTAAAAGCTATTTATTGCAGAACAATTTAGCAGCCCAAAAGTTTTGCAGTGGAATTTCAAACACTTTACCAGCTTTCGGCACCTGCCAGGGATGTCGTCATCAAAAGAATCGACAAAAATATTACTTGGAGAGTATGACGTATTATAAAAGCGTTACACGAAAAAAATTTAATTTGTAAGGAAAAGATAATAGTGAAAATACAAGTAAATAACGTACTCACATGAGACGCGTTAACCTAGAGCACGACGTGCTTATGTCGCTTGAAATTAAACTCAGTTGGTCAGTAATAAAACATTGTGTACTAAACAGATGCTGGTTGGCTTAGAAACGTTGAACAAAAGATTACTATGTTATATTTGGTCTGCTATAGCGAATGCAGCTGGTGGAGTCATTAAAGTGGTCTGACGTACATACTGGCAGTGGCCACGTCGCTCGCGGCGCCTCTAGTAGCAGCTAACAGGTACAGCGCCCTCGTCCAGATTCTTACATCACAAAGGGATCACAATGTTAACGAGACTATGTCAAATGACATATTGTTTTCAAATTTAGGCAGAATAAAACCAGAATCAGACCACAGCGTATTAGCTCAATAGTTTTTGACACAAAATTGAAGTTATTACCAATGTATACACGGAGTTCAGCAAACTGCAGTGGTCATCAGTCCCTAGACTTACAAACTACTTAAACTACCGTATGCTAAGAACTATACTGCCACCCATGCTGGCCGAGGGACTGAGCGCGTCAGTCACGGTCTGCACGGCCACTACCGTCGGGGTTCGAATCCTCCCTCGGGCATGGATATTTGTGCCGTCCTTAGTATTAGGTAGATCATAAGTAGTTTGTAGTTTCGGGACTGATGACCCCGTAGTTAAGTCCAATAAGCTCTACAAACATTTGAACATTTGAGCCACCCATGCCCGAGGGAGGACTCGAACCTTCGACGGGGAGCAGTTGCTCGCTCTTTAGCAAGGCGCCTTAGAGCGCACGGCCACTCCACCGCGGTTCCAGATATTTCCTCAAACATAAAGTGAAAATTGATTTTCGAGCTGATTGATCACTTAGGCACAAACTTAAATACAAAGAAAATTTACTCAAGTATAAAAACAGTAATTCGGAAATATATAAATTAGAGTGTCAAAAATGTCAGACCACGTACATTGGCCTGACGGGAATAGCGTTTAATCTCTATATATATAAAGTCAATGTCCTGACTGCCTGACTGACTGACTCATCATCGCCCAGCCCAAACCACTGAAGATAGAAACTTTGAAATTTGTAGAGGGCGTCATTTAAGAAGCGATTTTTCGATATTCCGTCCGTAAGGGGATGAAACGCGTTTTGAAAATACGTTGCCATTTAGGCAATTTTGAAGCTACAACTACAAATTTCCGGATTTTACTTCAGGGTTCGAATTTAAAAGACACGTGTTTCGGAATTTATTGAAATTCAACCAATAAGGGGGCAAAATAGGGGATGAAAAAAATTGATTTTCAAATATATGTAGCTGTTGACTCAAATTTTAAGCTACAACTACGAAACTTTGGATATGGAATCTTGCTCCGGATTAAAAAAAAACACGAATTTCAGTATTTTTGGAAATTCAACAAGTAAGAGAGTAAAGTAGGGGACGAAAAATTCTTTTTGAAACACGTTGCTATTCAGACAATTTTGAAGCTAGAGCTGCAAAAATTGATATTTGTATTGTTGGTGAAATTTGAAAAATACCTATTTCGGAATTTTTAGAAATTCAATCATAAAGGGTATCAAATTGGAGAGGGAATGTTTTTCGAAAATCTGTTGCTATTTAGGCAATTTTGAAGTTAGAACCATAGAAATTGGTATATGTTTTCTTGGTCAGAATTAAAAAGATATATGTTTCGGTATTTTCAGAAAATTAATCATTTACGTGGTGAAATAGGGGATAAAACGTGTTTTTCAAAATACATTATTGCTAAGATAATGTTGAACTCAGAATTACAGAAATTGCTATTTGGATACATGGTTGGAATTTAAAAGACACGTGTTGGGATATTTTTCGAAATTCAGCTATTAAGGGGTGCCATAGGCGGTTACAAGTAGTATCATCAAATGTTCAAATGTTTGTAAATCTTAAGAGACTTACCTACGGGGGTCATCAGTTCCTAAGGCTTACAAACTAATTAAATGAACTTGGACTAACGTATGCTAAGGACAACACATACACCCATGCCCGAAGGGCGAAGCGAACCTCCGACGGCGAACAGCAGCACGCACCGTAGCATGGCGTCTGAATACGCAAGGCCATTCTGCCGCAGCTACAAGTAGTATCATATCATTTCATTATGATAGTACTTAGGCTTTATCTATGAAAATTTATATTAAGAGGGAGAAACAACTGATGCAGACCAACCAGCCTACGCATGCGAAGCAGCGGGCGTTAAGCTAGTACGTTAAAAAGAACACTGTAATTTAAATTCCAGCCATTCAGCACTGGCTGAGCATTTGCGAACGACTGCGCACACATTGGGTGATATTCAAGACAACTTCAGGGTTATCCACACGGTAAATAATGGCCCTTTTATCGAGAGAAAGAAAGACCCTCAGAATTTATTAAACAAGCAAAATTAATTTAATTTTATTGGATTGTTTCAACTATTTGACGAAATCCTGTAAGCTGACTACTAATAGGATGCTAACCTGACGTATTACCCTAACAAAGCTCTTTATATTACGATAATTTTGAATGCGTGTGCAAATGACGATTTCGTAATTGTTTTTATGATGTTTTTAGGAATATATTTTTGAATTTATTGTAATGGGTTATTTATAATAGAGTTTTGATATACATTTTTTTTACACACGCCCGATAAAGCGGCGATCTAAATGTTAATTACGTTATATGTCCAAACATAACGTGTACGGACGGTATCGTGCATGTTACAAATACTAAGTAATTATATCTTTGCCGCTGTCGATATCAGATGTTAAAATTCATCCAGCTGTCCAGCTATCATACTACAGCCACTGTAAATTACTATACTGAAATATGACTATAAATCGACAGCTATCAGTTATTATCAAACGTAAGTCTCCAGATTAGAAATGTAATTTGTCATTGATATAATATCAACGTTAAATTTGTGCTAAATTAATATATATATTATTGTACAGTGTATATTCTGACAATGGTCTTGTTCATTGAGTGAAACCGGTAAAATTCAATAAATAATTGTAGCGATTTGTGGCTGTTTTATAAAATCAAATTTTATTTTACAAATTCAATAAATACCAGCTTAGTCAGGTAATCAGTACATCAAAGCAGGTGTAAGTTAATGAGACGCTTTAACCTGTAAGAGGCAGTTCTATTCTTTATGGAATCACAACATTTAAAAAAATCTCACTGACGTGTTTTACGGCCTACTTTATATTTGTAGTTTTATACGTTTTTGCAAACATTTTGGACCAAAATAATAATTTAAATAATAAAATATTAATTAATAAGAGTGTCTGAAACCCTTTTAGGAAAAAAAAAATTTGGTAGTCGCGGGTTCCAAACCACCGACCTTTTGCGCCATAGTCCAACGCCTTGCCCACTACGCTACGGATATCAATCGAAACATAGGTCCTTTATTCTTAGACAGTAATATTGATGTCGGTTGTTAACTATGCATATGTAGATACTAGATTATCATTTATCGTACGAAGAACGATGTGTTTTTGTTAATTCTTCAGTGCGCCATTGCTTTGAAATGACAACGTGTAAGTTACAATAAGAAAATCATCAAATACGCAACGCAAGGTGGCTTATGCCAGACAGAGTTCTGGACGAGGAATGTCACGTGACATCTCCAAACGGCTGGTTTTCGTTATTTCAATGGAGGGTGTCAAATCTCCTTTATTTTTGCAAATATGTCTCAAACGATACGAGATATGAGAGATACATAAGGGAGGTAAGTTGTAGAGAATTTTCTCCTCTACAAATTCGGCTATTCAATTTTCCTGTCAGATGAATAGTTAAGCCGTTATTTTCATTTAAATTTCGAGGTGTCAAAAGACGATCGCAAAGGCCCACTTTTAGTGTTACTACCGTAACTTAAAGTGAGCCAACATTAGACTGATGCACAAATACTATTTTCGTGTTATCCTCAATTTAGTAGTAAGTATCCATCTCTCTCTCTCTCTCTCTCTCTCTCTCTCTCTCTCTCTCTCTCTCTCTCTCTCCCTCTCTCTCTCACATACACACTTTCACTCTGTATCACTCATCACTACGTTTTACTTCAGGCAAGTAGTTGATGGTCCAATAGCATAGTTACAGAATGATATTAATTTGAAATACGTTTGGGGGGCAACAACTTATGATAACGTAAGGAAGTGGAATAAGAGCAGAGATGTGTACGATGCGGTATACGGTGAGGAAGAGGTGAGAAGTTTGCGTAGGGAGGAGGGAGGCGGGAAACGCTGTGGGCTCTCGTCGTGGCGGAGGAGTGGATGTCTGCCGTGGAAGGAGCCGGCCGGCCAGCAGCTGCTAATGAGAGCTGACGCTGCAGGGGGCGTTGCGCTACCCGCACAACAACACTATCTGCAGCCAGGGTAAGGCGGATCCCAATGCGGGACGTTTCGAGGATGTGGCTGAGGACTCTGAACGAGTGACGCAGTGTTACTGGTGGACTAACGTTGCTGTACGCCCGGGGCAGCAATACAAAATGACGCCTGCCCATACACTTGGAAAAAGATGTATTAAAATAAGGCAACTCCTTTTACAAGTCCTTGTGGCAAGACCAATTTTCAAATCAATGTCCCGTGTCCCGCCTATATTATGTCTCGCAGGACCCACATTTGTACCGCTTTGCATGTTTTACTTTTCTATTCTTGTTTTGCTGTATGCCTTCATTAGCTGACTGTAGTTTCCTGGTGAGAATGTGAGAAATGTGTGCCTTGTAACACGGGCACTAGAAACGTATCTTTTCAGACGAAGACGTGACCATAATGTTTTTATCACTTGGTTCATGAAACATTCCATTCTGTGGACAAGCGACCATATGTTGGCATGCATGAAATTTTTTTTGAAAAGTCTCGGACGCAATTGGCTTTATTTCATGTGACGCGTTTCGTGAACATCATCATAACACAAAAAATTAAAAAAAAAAAGATGGGAAATACAACCATCTCAGTATAGATGCTTGATTAAAACTTAAAACATCTTCATGGACGGCTTAGTGACAGTGTTGAACTAGACTCACATGCCCAACTGTTGGGCATGTGAGTTATGTGATGATGATGTTCTCGAAACGCGTCACATGAAATAAAGCTAATTGCGTCCGAGACTTTTCAAAAAAATTTTCATGCATAATGTTTTTCCCAGTCAGTCGTAGCACATGCAAGACTTCGCGGAAATTTTACTCCGTCAACTGTAAGCTCATTAAATTGATCCAACAGTACTATACTACGAGTACTTGAGCGGTATTGTAGGAAGAGAAGTCGATAGCTTCTGTGTAAATTAGTGCACCGAGCCGAAATCGAGGAAGCACGCAAACACGAATATACAATGTCGGTCTCCGCGGGGAGTAACTAACTTACAACCTAAAAAAGTCGCCGGTTGAAACTTTCGTCTAGAACGTATCTGCCAACTTCAGAGAACCAAGAGTGGTGCCTCGGGCTAACAGCGCAAGTGGCGTTTCGCTCAGTTCTATTGCGTATTTATATCTGTTTTTATGTTCACTAGACAGTGACAGTTACTGCATATAATCACACTCGTAAATCCGATTCAGGATATGAACTTATGCTTAAGATCGTGGGAATAATCTGCATTTGGTCGAATATGAAAATTACCAAAATGCGGAGCATGCGGGACAAATTAGGCATTTTGCGGGACACTTTTATTTAGTCTTCCAATGCGGGACCGTGCGACAGAATCCGGGAGGGTCCCGCATAATCCGGGACGGTTGGCCGCCTTAAGCCAGGGGCCGTATTTAGGGTATGCGACGCGTCCTCTGGCATCTAGGATTCAAACTGATTTATAAAAAATAAAATAAAAAAAAAAAAACACTCTGGGTACGCCACTGGCATCAACACAACCACAGCCTGAATTTTAAAATTTATTGCTGTAAACGAAACTCTGAATAAAATATTATTCAATTAATTAACGTTAAAACAATATTTAATTTGCTGCCCCCAAAATTTTGCCGCCCTATGCAGCTGCACATGTTGCACCGGCCTACATACGGCCCTGTCTGCAAGCTACAACTTCACCGTTTCGCTGTATTTGTCCATTGTAGTCCAAGATTTTGTTTTCAGTTGCTATCTTGTTTGTTGTGGTCTTCACTCCGGAGACTGGTTTGATGCAGCTCTCCACAATACCCTATCCTGAGCAAGCCTCTTCAACTCCACATAAGAACGGCAACCTACATCTGTCTGAATCTGCCGGCCGCGGGGACTGGGGCGCTTCAGTCACGGTCTGCACGGCCACTACGGTCGGGGGGTTCGAATCCCCCCTCGGGGATGGATATTTGTGCCGTCCTAGTTCGTAAGTAGTTCATAAGTAGTTTGTAAGTTTAGGGACTGATGACCCCGTAGCTTAACAAACATTTGAACATTTCTGTCTGAATCTGCTTACTGTATCCATCTCTTGGTTTTCCTCTGCGGTTTTTACCCCACACACTTCTCTCCAACGCTAAATTCACAATTCCTTGATGTCTAAGAATGTGTCCTACCAATCGATCCCTTCTTTTAGTCAAGGTATGCCAGAAATTTCTTTTATCCCCAATTCTGTTCAGTACCTCCTCATTAGTTACGCTATCCACCCACCTAATCTTCAGCACTCTTCTGTAGCACCACATTCCAAAAGCCTCAATCCTCTTCCTGTCCGCACTGTTTATCGTCCATGTTTCACTCCCATACAAGGCAACACTCCATACAAATGCCTTCAGAAAGGACTTCCTTAGATTTAAAACAATATTCGATGTTAACAAATTTCTCTTTTTCAAGAGCGCTTTTCTACCCATTGCCATTCTGCATTTTGTATCCTCTGTACTGCGACCATCATTTGTTATTTTACTGCCCAAGTAACAGAACTTATCTTATTGTTTCGTTACCTAATCTAATTCCTTCAGCATCACCTGTTTTTCTTAGACTGCACTCCATTACGCTAGTTTTGCCCTTGTTAATGTTCGTCTTATATGCACCTTTCAGCACACTGTCCATTCCGTTCAATTGCTCTTCCAGGTTCTTTGCTGTATCTGACAGAATTACTATGTCGTCAGCAAAACGCAATGTTTTTAATTCTTCCCCCTGAACTTTAATTCCTTCTCCTAGCTTTCCTTTATAGCTTGCTCAATGTACAAATTGAATAACACTGGAGAAAGGCTACAACCCTGTCTTACTCCCTTTCCAGCCACTAGATCCCTTTCATGCCCTTCAACTCTGACAATTCAGTAGCTATCAGCTACTGGAACCTGTATAAAAGACAGCAAGCCGAGATAGGAGTGAATGGTGTGAAGAAGAAAGCAAAAATAAGGAGGGGAGTAAGGCAAGGGTGCCCATTATCACAATATTTGTTCAACTTATTTATTGAAAAAGCCATTGGAAAATTGAAAAGGGCAACCAAAGGAATTAAAATTAACGGGGGACGAATACACTGTATCCGTTTTGCAGATGATATAGTAGTACTTGCTGACTCAGTAAAGGAAATGGAGTTTATGTTGCTAAAATTTGCCAAAACCCTAAGAGAATTTAATCTAAAAATTAATAAGAAGAAAACAAAAACCATGGTAGTTGGGAAGACAGAAAAAGGGGTAAAGTTAATATTAAACTAGAAGATGATTTTCTAGAGCAGGTTGAGAACATATGTTATTTGGGGAGCACAATCACTGACGACAATAAATGTATCACAGATATAAAGAGAAGAATAGCCGTGACAAAGCAATCTTTCCTTACCAACAGACAATCATATAAGCCTAGAAAGTAGGAAACATATTGCCAAAACTTTTGTTTGGAGTGTCTTAACATACGGATGTGAAGCATGGACTCTGGGAAAGGCAGAGAAAAAGAAACTGGAAGCCATGGAAAAGTGGATGTGGAGAAGAATGCCGAAAACAAGCTGGGTAGATAGGAAAAGTAATCAACAGGTCTTAAGAGAAGTGAATGAGAGCAGAACTCTGCTAAATTATATAGGAAGAAGAAAATCAAACATGATACGGCACATAATGAGACACAACCAGTTCCTAAAGAATGTATTTGAAGGAAAAAATTTAGGGAAAAACCAAGAGGCAGGCCAAGAGCAACATATTTTAATAACATCGAAGAAGGTATGGGGATAAAATCGTATGGAGGATTGAAGAGGATGACAATGGAGAGAGAGACGTGGTTAAATCGACAAGGCATAGCCTTTAGTTTACGATGATGATGATAAGCTCTGTAACAGCTTTGCAAGGCACTGGGGATAGTGTGCTGTATACCTACGAGTCTAAAGCGCTGTATAGATAAAGGAAAATGAACTCCGCGTCGGCCGCCATTGTTGAGCCATGCGGCTGGCGTGCTCCATAGCGCAGCACAGGCCGCTGCATTAAAAGCAGTTTATAACCACGTCACGGCGGAGGTGAGAGTGAAAATGATACCGTAATGGTAAAAATGTACACTGCAGCCCATTATCACGTCAATGCTAGAAATACAGATACAAGCAGCCTACACGGCGGAATTTCTAATCCGTCTGGTAGAGCAAGTTGTTAAACACTGGCCGTCATTTGCTTGCTAGCAGGAGTAAAATTATGATGAATTTCTCTTCAAATGAATATTCAATAGCTTCCTTAAATACTGTCAGACATTTTTAACAATTACCTATTATTATCTCTAAATAACGTGCGTTCGGATAACTCTTACGGAACACTAGGTTTATGACAAATACCTTAGTGAAAGATCGGAATAAAAGTTGCAGATTACGATTATGTTAAAGTTTACATTATATACATTATTAAAGAATTAATAAGGTGAATGAATGAAAAACCAAATAATTATTTTAATGTTATGGCACCTGAATTAATATCATGTTTACGATATTTACGAACTCTTTTCCATTTCTCATGCTCGTGGTCTTTTAATAATTTTGATGTTTTCCAAGCCTATTATGCTACTTTGAAATTATGTACTCAGCCAACCTAGAATTGCATGGGAAGCATCCGTTTGATATGAACCATTAGGTTAACTGCAGAACGTGAAATCATGTCTTGATGTAATAATAAGATTGTTACAGAGGTGTGGTGTCTTAGCCCAGCTTAACTGATTCATAAGCAAATGTATGCAAACACACCCTGCGACATTCCGTATTGCGTTCTCCTTGTGGGATGTTGACTTGTTTGTATACACAATCTGGAGCTGAGCTAAAACTAACGGCATGACACTGAGGCATATTCCTTGGATGAGTGAGAAAGATAAATTGATTAGATGAAAATTGTGGCGGCGGAATAACCGTGTGCACTAAGCCGCCTTGCTGCGGTGTGCATGGCCGTTCGATCGGAGGTTCGGGTCCTGCCTCGGGCGTGTGTGTGTGTGTGTGTGTGTGTGTGTGTGTGTGTGTGTGTGTGTGTGTGTGTGTGTGTGCTTCTTAGAATAGTTTAAGTAGTTTGTAAGTTGAGTGATCGATCACCACTGCTATTAGGTCCCATAACTTTACAAACATTTGATTTGAAATGAAAATTCGCATTGGCCATGTTTGATGTGTTATTTGTTTGCCTTGTCAAGTAAGATAATAAATAATAAAAAGAAGCAGTCGACGGGGATTGAAACAACGCCCACCTTTACTTGTGTTCAAGACGCAAGAACAGTATCGATTACGGTATAACAACCGTAGAACTATGCAGAACATATGTGGCGTTGCCCATACCAAGGGCGAACGAACCAACAAGTCGTGTGCAGGAAAATGTGTCTGCATATATGTTCCATGAGGGCGAACTCCATGAGGGTACATTCAAAATATTTTCGTTGTGGGAAGTCTCATTGTTTGTTGATTAATAACAATAAACATATTACAAAATAATTGACCAACAATTTGTATGAATGCCGCTTCTCTTTCAAAGAAAAGTGCATTTTATTTATAATTTGTATTACAATTAATTAGGAATGTCTGTATTCTGCTAGCAAACATACAGACAATACATTGTCAAACAAGTTTGAACACGAGTTGCTTTAATGAGCTACATTCAGTCGCCATAATCAGGTTGATCATCCTCGGTTTCCTCCTTGGGCGCAGGGTTATCAGGTTGGTGAATTTCAAGAATCCTTGTAAAGAATGTTGACCATGGTATTGGAACGTACGGCAGGAGATCATTAGTATCTTTGATTTACAGGGGGCAACGCATAAAGCCGCGTTAGCGTAACCTTCGCCGAATTAAACTTGGATGGCTCATAACAGCTGCCCTTTCCTTTCTGAAGTTTCACCGCAGATTTGACGCAACCATCGTAACTTTTGTGGATGAAGAACCCCTGTTTGTAATCTTTCGTGTACTCGGAATTAGCGTCATCCTTGAATTTGGGGCCTAGAAGCTGCGTTTTGTAGTATATTTCTGAATGATGGCATAGTCCAAAACAAAATCTTGTGTGATTGGTACTACCGTGAATAGCTTTTTATGACTGCATTTTGTAATAAAGTACTCATAATCATCCGTGGTGTACTCGTTGGGAAGTCGAACCTCTTTCTCAATGTGCCTGAAGTCTCGGTTACAGGGAAGATACGAATGACCAGATGACACAAAACCACGTCTTACTTCGTAAATTTTATCCTGGTGGATAGAGACAAATTGGCCAAAACTACATTCAAATTCTAATTCTGCCTGAAGCACTTACCGCTAAATATTGTTACTCTTTTAATACAATTATTGGCGTTAGACAAGTAGTGCACAACACAGCTCTCTGTTTTACATGATTCAAGTTTTGCTGTAGTTTCATCACGCAAATACATTTTAGAAACTCCTGTTCTAATGTTATGTCCAGAGTTTCCGATTATAAAAGTAGATACCACTGGTAAGTTTAGGGGTGGGGAGAGCCTACTGTAGGTCAAATGCGATGGCGAGGACCTCTTCATCGGTATCATTTTTCAAAGATTTTATGAATCGTTAAGCAACTCTGGCTTTAGTAAGATGTAAGGATTTCTCATGTACAAGTTTTTTTCATCGGCAGATGCACAGTAATTTATTTCAAGATTAGTTAACGCGATGTCAGTTTCATCATTTTATCACAGTGTCACTAGGAGGCGGCTCAAATCCGATGTTGAATTTTGCATTAAAAATAATGAATGGTGACCGGCTGTTTCCGGAGATTTTTCATGCCACTATTCCAACTACATCGAAGACAGTGATTTTATGTTTAATCCAACAGAAACTTATTTGGGATGAGGGCTTTTTGCACGGCTGCAATGACTTGATATAGTTGATAATGACGTAAAGTACTCAACTTTGGTCGTCTTATCATCTGACACTTTACTACCTGATGCCCTTTTCCCCCTTTCGTCAGAAACAAAAGTTCCAGTCGATGTAGTTTTATTGATAGCAGTACGCAAACGTATTTCGTATACACCAGGAATACTGTAAAATGCATTACGGCATAGAGTGTTTCGCATTATCACTACACTGTAGTCAAGATGCCGTAAACTAAGACTCTGCCTCCCCTTTACGTAAGACCTTCTAACATCGTTGCTTTACACTAACTTCGATAAGTAGGCATTTTGTAGGTCGCAACTTATCAATTCCCAAAATGCATTAAAATTTGTTGTACATTTTCTTGAACTACTTTTTGGAAACACTGATAGCTACATGGCTCACCACTGAAGACGTGTCTGGATACGTATTCTTTTCAGAAATATATATCAGACAGTGAAATACGAACAATACCGCTCAGTGCGCCACAGTAATTTAAATTTAAATGCGAAATGCCGTGTGAAATTAAAACGTTTCGTTTGTCTGATATATTTACTTTGAAACTTATTTACAGTTAGCTTTCTCGTAACATTTATAAAAATGGTTATCATACAAGTGCCTCAGTGGAAATTTAAATTAACAATGTTAAGAAAATAGCTGACTAGGCCGATTGGATATTGAAAATCGTCGCTAGTCAGCAAAGTCACCATGAACATTTAATGAGTTTTCTAGTCTTGGTACCACCTTCAGATCCCAGCATCGAAGACCTGTGGCACATGACCGTCTGTTTTTTTTCTTCGTGAGGTTTGCCAGTAACAATTTGTTAAACAACTGATTTTGAAACTTGTGGAAATTTCTGATGATGTAGCTTGTCAATATTGAAGCACCTGTTTTTACGAATGCCTCGTCCGCTTCTTGTGCCAACTCTCCAGTCATGACAGTAGGTCGTCCTAAGAAATTATAAATTTCAAGATCATTGTTACTGACAAATTTGACTACAAAACAATGTTGTGAGGCGGCAGAGTTCTTTGATGCTGGTGCCACTACTTAACAAAAGATGTTTAAATGTTCAAGGTAATTATGTTGAAAATTGAAAAAAAAAAAATGTGCATATTGCAGTTTGTGATATAATTTAAATTCATACATAAAGTTTCTCTTACTTCAATACAAATAAATTTTTCTTTGAAAATGAATGTCGTAAGAAACATGGCCCTGATATCAATTCTGTTAGTTTGAATTGTCATTGATAATGTGGCAGTTAATGTTTTTCATATGGAATAAATTTAAAAAACACAATTTTGTGTGTGTTACTACTCGCCAATTTCGCATCTTGACAACGATGGTTTATGGAGAGATATTAGTTTAATAAACGGCAAAGTTTTAAAATTTTCGCACCTTTTGAAAATGGCACACTGTAGCCAGTCTCGTTTCTCTTCGCCGTCTTAGGCGTCTTTACTAACACACCGATTAAATGATCTTCGAATATTATCAGAAACAGTCGTTCACCGCGTAGGAACGCCACAGGCAAAGACATTTCTTAGAGAGCGGCTTCGAGTTTTTTCTTTGAAATTGCTCATTGTCACACAACAAGTCACAGAAATAGGATAAAATATTAACCGTACAATTTTAACAAACGGCATCAAACAAAATCTATGAGTGCGGTTAATGATATTATGGGACTCCAAGGAACCAGAGGTGTAGTTCAACGGACAACGGAGAGGTCTTATGAGATTTGCTGAACGGAGAGGTCTTATGAGATTTAGAACAGAGCAGAACTAATCTAACCTTAGTATTAACTCTTTTATTGGTATATTAACTGCCTGTTACTGCTATAAACCGCTTTGGTTTTGTTGTTTTTGTGTAAAATAAAATTAGTGAGGGAGTATGTTTGAAGACAAATCAGTCCTAGGTTTAACGCTGGACCCTATGCCAAGTATTTGATACCTCTTCTGTGGTGTATCCTGTGCGCCTTCTGATTGTGGTGCTACAGTGGCTTGCGTATTAGGGGCCATGTCGACAGTAGATTTCAGAAGGAAATTGTCGACTCAACTATCGTTGAGTGATAACAAATAATTTGCGAACGTGGCTTTGTTACATAACGGGACATTAAAATGTTTTAAATTGCTGTTACTGTTAATTATCGTACGAGGGGGCATGTTCAGATTGATAGTTCTGATGATGAAACTCATCTTTATGGCATATATTTTATTCTTGCTATTATTTGCTGATGTATGTTGCTATTTTGCCTGGAAAGAAAACGAAATTTCATCAGACTTCCGAAATAAGGTTCCGTAACATGTCTGATAAAAAATATAAAATATTCCTTTCATACTCGGAATGTAAGACTTACGAAAACTTACCTTAACAGTACTTACAGTACTCTGGAGTCTGTATTGAACTACGTTGATATAGTGTCGTTCATATAAATTATTTTCCAAATATAGAGGAGTAAATAAAAAAATACTAATTAGAACCTGAATAATGTATTACGTCTATGTCGACATTTCTTTATGAGTTTCTTTTCGTGTTACGGAAGGAATAAAATATAAAGGCTGTAGCTTTGTGAGTCGTATTTACCGTTACGAAAGGGAATATATAAGAAAGGCTGTAGACTGACGACTCAGCACAGAAGAAACTACGGTTTCTCATCACTCTCGGTGCCTCTGCATAAAAAAAGAATGCCAGAGGGCAGAGATGAAAAGTGCTTGTATTTTTCCTTCGTTGAGACTCTTACGTTATGTATTACGTGTCGTAATTGCATTTCGACCCCAAAACGTGTCCGCCATCACAACTGCCCTTTCCAACCACGTTGCATTCACAACTCTGGGATGATCACACTTTTCTTGCCTCTGGCGGCCGACGGAAGCAGGCACAAAGGAACTCTGATGCCTGTCTTAAATGAATTCATATCTCGTAGAGGCATGGAATCTTGCGAAACTTAACTCCATTCTGATCAGTGTTTCAATGTGAAAATTGAACTTAATGTACTGTAAAATTTTATATATAGACTATCCGAGTGATTGTATCTGTTTTTTATTGCTTACAAATATACAGTTTTTTTTTCCAATCTTGATTAAATTTGCCGCGGTGGAGTTGCCAAGGTTTCTAAGGTGCCTTGCTGCGGAGCGCCCGGTTTCTCGCCGTCGGAGGTTCAAGTCCTCCCTTGGGCATGCGTGCGCGCGCCTGTCTGTGTGTGTGTGTGTGTGTGTGTGTGTGTGCGCGCTGTCCTTCGGTTAGTTTTACTTAGTTTAAGTAGTTTGTAAGCCTCGGGACTAATAACCAAAGAAGTCCCATAGAGTTACAAA